>VZTN01000107.1:64208-95405 GCA_013400515.1 Erpornis zantholeuca
TATATACATGTATATTTAATTCTACTTATCAACATCATGTATACATGTCTACACATACCTTTTTTGGGATGGATATTGGCATTTCAGTCACTCCCAAGGGCAGGAGAAGGTAATAGGTACATCCAGGACAGCTCTAAGAAAACTTGACTCCAGCAAATGTCTCCAAGTGATGCATACTACTTTCTCATTCTTTTGGTGCCATAAAACTCCACTCTGAGTTTGGTACGTGCTTACCTTAGCTGTTATGACTATGTCATGATTTATGATCAAGAGGGCCTTGAATGAATCTGCCAGCTATTATGGCTGCATTACCCTACCTGTTTATTTGTATGTCCTTACACGAGATGCCAATTTCTTTGAGGTTAATTGTCTTAGCAGGTGTAGCTCTAAAGTTAATTACATATGAGGCAAGCTAAGCATATTGGCCTCTTTTCTCAGTGAGAACTGAAGAAGTGAGATTGAAAGGTCCCTGCTGGTATATAAAAGTTTCTGTACACAGGGGTATAGCTGGTCCTGCAATATGTCTACTCTTTCTGCTCCCAAATATTCTCACAAAATCATTGTGTCTGAGATGAGATCACGAAAGGGTTAAACGAAATGTTTTCCTAAAGTGTTATGGGATTTGCTGATACTTTGTTGTTATAAAAATAAAAGGACTACAGGGGCTGTTGCTTCCTTGACTCTCCAGGAAAAAATGAATCTTTATGTTAAACTGTGTGTATTCCCACGCTCTGTCCAGAACAACATCATGAACATAGTTGTTTTTTTAGGCAAGTGGTACCTTGATTATGTGCAATAGTAGAGGCATGCTCAAAGGGGGAAGAGTAATATGGAACCTTCATAATTAAAGTTTTCCTGATTTTGCTGAGTTTAACATGGGAGTCATTGAAATCCTTCATTGTTTGTTATTGCAATTTTTTCAGGCTGAAAGTTTTGAGTAGGAGCAAAGATGAGAATTATGTAAAAGGGAGGGACTTAAAGGTGACCACTGCTCATCACTTTACTAATAATTAACATTAAAAGCTATGAGACATTCTGTCTTCTAAATTTTTGGCATTTTTTCAATTTTTGTTAAGTATTGGATGGTTTACCTCAAATTTTTTCAGTAATGAAATTGAACTCTGTCCAAAAACGTGAAGTCAGCACATGTTCTGAGAGCACATTGCTCTTTGAGTTCTCACACTTTTAAAGCCTTATAGACTTCATACATACTCTCTCCTTAGCGTGTTTCCTACTACTGAGGATGGGTTCACCTACCTTGTGCAAACTGGTTAAATCTGTTGATTTCCCTGCCTTTATTTGCCCCTATTTTCCAGCTGTCTGGTGTGTTGAGCTCTTCCCAGACTCAGTGATCACTTGTTTACTGTGCTGGAGTTGAAACTCTTGGCCAGCTGGCAGCTGAGAAGGGAAGAACCACGGCTTCGTGGTGCATTAAATTGTCATATTAGGCTCTAGCTTGGAAAAACTTTTGCTGGCTTTGTTTTCTTTTTCCCTAAGCATGACATGACAAATATACTGGGTTTTCATTTGTTGGGTTTTTTTTGGTTTTCTTTATTTAATTTTGGGATACTAAAAAAAGAGAAAAGTTTAGCTCTGACAAATCTTACCAGCTCTTCTGCTAGGGTGAGACACGTGTCTTTTTATTGCAGTGACCTTGTTTGGTACTGAATTACTATGCAACCACTAATGAGGGAGTTACCTTAGAAGAAATGGTAACCAAAAAGAATCAGTGTTTTGGGAGGGGGTGTAAGTGAAGAAACACATATTTGAGACCGACAATTATTTCAACCATGAATCTTCTTCTGGAGGCAAGTGATAGTGATGACAACAATCTGACAAATTGTAAAGCTCTGTGATGGATTGAGTCAATTATGATCTTTTGTCTGTCTCACCTGCACTCTATCCTCTGTTCTGGTTACCCCTCAGGGGAACTATTTTTAGTATCGCTGTCCTAAGACAAACTGTAGCTGGTTATAACTTCCATACCGTCCGATTCCATTGCAGGGAAGATGGAGCAGGGCAGAAGAGCCTCCTTAAAAAATTTAAGAAGTCTAGATCCTTCCATCCCCCAAGAGCTATGCACAGGCAGGTAATCCTGATTCTGGAACTGTGCCCTTAATGCATTTCCAAAGCAGTCCTTTTGTAGCTAGAATATGTATGGTTTCATACTAAGAGACTGCATGTATTCACCCATGCACATTTCCTCAGAAAGCATGGAAATTGTTCTGGGATACCTGGATTATCATCCATGCTTCTAGGATACAGAATTCTGCATTTTCATGTGTGCTGTATGTAATTTACCAAATTTCTCGATATTTTTTGTACATTCACCCTATTGTGTTTTTGCACAGAATAATCATTTTTGTACTGTTTTGTTCAGGTAAAAGGGTTTGAGCAGGAGCAGTGAGAAAAAAGTTACAGGTATAAGGTTGCATGTCCTAGGAGTTATTTATTTCTTCTTCCTCTGGCCAGGTTTTAGAAGAAACAGTTGACCTTTAGCTATGGCACTCAACGCTCTCCAAGTTTGGTAAACGAGTTCTGAGTGCCCACTGAAGCAGTTTAGACAACTGCAGTGAAAGGGTGCCTGACTCCTGAGTCTTGCACGGCACTTGCCTTTCAGCATGGAGGAAATGCTTTTAAAAGACAGTGTGTTTCTGGAATTTAGGCAACTCCAGGTTAAGAAACAGTTGAGCAGAGTTTTGCACAGAGTACAGTATGGGATTTAGCACACAATTTTTACATGAGTCTGTGTCTGTCTTTGTAATGCCCACATATGGAGAAAAATAAAATGAACTGCTGGCTTCACTAGCAGATGCTGTATACTCAATATTTTTGATCAGACCTTTTTTTACGATGGATCCTGAACATGGATTTATGAGCCAACTTCTAAAAATCTTGGCTGAAGTTCTTAAAAGGAATTCATCTCTCTTATAATACCCACCATGAGGCTAAAAAACTGCCAGTGGTTAAATTCTTTAAGAAAGAAAGGCCAGCTGTGCCACTCTAAGTCATGGGTATACTAGGCCTGGCACCCTCCAGTAGTGGGAAAATAGTGGATGCTTGGGGTAAACTGTGAGAATAGGACAATCACAGAATGACATTTGTCCAGGATCCACTTCAGGTGATTCAGGGTTTCCTTGTACCAGAAGTTATATTTTTGTTTTTAACTGCCATGAGGAATTTTTTTTTTTTCTCCATGAACTTGTCCAAACACTGAATACATGTCATTTTTGTCCCTACTGTATCCTGCAGCAAGTTGCTCCAAGGCTTCGCTGCACTCCAAAGGAAGAAGCATATCTTCCTGTGCTTTTTGGAACCTTCTCTTTACTGGGATCTTTAGAAAGAAACATTGGTTTGTAGTTATTTAGCTTTTCTTTGCAATTCAGGATTTCAGAGGCTTTTTTATTGTATCTCATTATCAATGAGATACCTTCAAAACTCAACAGGAGCATGAGTACATTTCAAGCTAGAATTTAACTGTAAACTTGTCTGTGGATTTATAGTCATGTTCTAGAACCTCTTCTGTTCCTATATAAACTCTTCAAAAATAATTGAATCCAGGGAAGATATAAAATGATTCAAGGAAATATAAATTCATGTTCCATTCATATTGCCAGGAGAGGTAGATTGGGCTTGCTGCAGGAATCATGAAAAATCCCCTTTAATTACTTTTGAGAGCTGAAAATGCCAGAGTTGAGAATTACATGAGGTTCTTGAGCAGAAGTGCACGTGACACGTGTGATTATGGGCACATGTCCACACTGACACACAAAAGTGCCAAGGCCGTCTGTGCTGGAGGAAAGGTGGTGAGTTTAAGTCCAGGCAATACAGAGTGAGGCTCAGTGCCCTGGCTTAAAGATGCTCTTGGCTACCATGGAAACCAATTGGAACTACTCTGTAAGGGACATGCTATCTGTGGGAACAAAACAGGAGTGACTATTTCTCCATATCACAATTACCTACAATTAATCTTGCATATTAGGATTGTCTTGAGTTATTTGCATAAAGCTTTATTCACTTTGCTCCAAGTCTTACATGAGTGGGTGCAGCCTGACCTTAGCAAGAGTTCAAGGGTTTGATAGTCAACATGAGAACCTGTTTTATGATGCGTAATTTTAACAGCATTTCGGGTATGGCTCTTCCAGTGCAGCTTTCGTTTCAGCCTTTAAACCCTAAACTCTTTGCAGATGGCAGTGTGCAGAGAGGAGAAGTGGTGGAAAAGTCTATTATAAGCTGTCACAGCAAACTAAATCTGTCTCTAGTCACACAAGTAGCAGTTAAATTATCCTGCAACATCAGCAGTAGCTTTTAAGCGAAAACATGATCATGCCTGATGTTTGAGGGCTATTACTAACATTGGTTACGGAGATGAAAATTTGTATTTCAAGTCACTGCAGAGTCTTTGAAGATAAATGTGGGTGTGCATGTGTCTCTGTATACAAAACACTCAATTAGGGGTCCTTTTAAGCACGTCAATTTTACAGTATTATGACTTGACAGGCATTAGCAGAGGCATCCCTGACTTACAAAGGCATAAAAAATCAACTGGGCCTGCGCATCACACGAATGCTCAGTAACTTGCTTTTGTATATTTATACTCAGATATAATACACAACATTGTGTAAGCATATACACACCAAAACATAAAATAAATGTACGCACATGTCATTCATGTTAGTTAGAGGTTGAACCTTGCTGAATTTGCCCCTCATCTGACCAATACAAAATAGAGCTGCATTTCAGAAAATGAGTCAGTACGTAGGATGATACAGCACAATTTGAGGGGCTTTTTGGTATTCCACATCTTTGATCGCTATAGATTTTTAATGCAATTACTATAAAATACTGGTAAGAAGTACAGCTAAAGAAAATGCAAATGAGCTCAATAAAGTCTCCAGGGCTTTTCTAGTATGTAAGGTTATCCAGCCTATTTACAGACCACAGTCTGCTAGAATGAAACAAAACCAAACCAAACCCAACNAAACTACCTCTGCTTGGAAAGAAATGAAAACTCTCTTTTTTCTTATCACTGAACACCCTCAGCAACACCTATACAGGACCTACACCTGCTGCTGGGATTTTTATTCATTTTGAATGATTGTTCTGACCTGCAAAGTGACTGTGCTGTCTTCCACTACTCACCACCCCACATTAACTTTTCTCTCTTGGCCTTTCTCAATATTACATTTCAGTTTTCACTCTGTCCTCACTTCCTCACTTCTTCAGTTTTCTCTACAATTTATTCAATTTCTTTCTTTTTTTTTTTNCCCTTGCCCTGAAGATATAATTGGCAACGCTAAGAATCTTACAATACCCCGGGGACAGTAGTTGCATCTCTACTTCACCACATATTACTGTTGAAAATATTATTCAGCTGTTTATTTATCTGGAATTAGCAGATTAGGGAGTAGTGTTTTAGTGAAATCAAACATCTGTGATAGCAGCTTCAGACTAATAGGCTGAAACAGACACTGTATCATCACTTCGGGGAAGAATTTAGGCAAATGCAATTGTGACTACATTTTCTTCTTTTTCCTTTCTTTTCNGAGGTGTATTAGAGGTTTTGGCAGGAGGGTGAGGAACTTACGGGCTTTTGGCACCTACAAAAATAATGGTAAGGGGCTTGGATTGGGAGGACAGGCATGGTAACTTTCCTTCTTTTTCCTTCTTTTTTTTTTTTTTTTTNTTTAGGCAAATGCAATTGTGACTACATTTTCTTCTTTTTCCTTTCTTTTCCAGGTCAGCTCTGCTAACAGCTATCTGGGCTCAGACCCCAGCTCTTGAATCTCACATTTTATTAAGTATTCACTTTGCCACTAGTCTTTCAGAAACAGCTTTGTGTAAGGTATTAAAGAACAAGTAAGCCGAATCAACATTTCAAGACTCTCATATGGCTTTCATATAGCTGGGCAGGGTGTGCCTTTTCACAATTGCAAACCTTTCTTCAAGCTGGATGTTAACACTTTCAGAGTAACTTTTAATGCCAAAACAACGTCCTTCCCTTTCAGTTCAAAGAAAACACAACATCTGTCATAATGTGAAATGTAGATTTAATGCAAGTGTCAAGTCAGGCACTTGGTAATGAGGTAAAAACCCTTGAGATTTTAAGTCTCTGTTCCACGCTATCCTATTACAAGGAGACGAAAGGAAAGAACTGTTTCTTTGGCACTTAGCAGCTTTTCTGTGCCCCTTATCTATCCTTCCCGGACATCTTCTGTAAATTAGTGGATTTTTCCTGGCAGTGTCCCTGAGAGGGAGGAAGGTGTGATAATGTTTGCTTTGTGGCCGAGGGAAACTGAGGTACAGACGAGACACAGTCCAGACTTGCCGCGGCACTGCCCGGAGCCCCCGGCCCTGAGCGGGGCGGTGAGGGGTCCCCAGGGGAAGGGCAGCGATCCCGAAACTGCGGCTGCATCCCGGGCGGCGCGGCGGTGGCGGAAGCGGTGGGAAGGGGGGAAGCAACAGGCGGGTGGCAGCTTCCCGGCCGAGGGGCGGCGGCGGAGCGGGGCCGGGGACCCAGNGGAAGGACTCGCAGATGTCTGTGTGCAGAAGCAGAAATATTTGCCCTTTGGATATCCCCTCTTCTCCCCGCCTCGCCCCCCTCGGTTTTCCTCTGGCCTCTCTGTGCCGTTCTCGCAGGCAGGCTGGAAGCAGCCACGGCGTAACCGCGGCACGGTAAGGAGTTGGGATTTCGGGATGCAGATGTCACATTGCCGTGCAAACGACTCCCGCAGTAGCACTTTATCGGGATTTCAAACTGCATCTTTTATCTCTTTTAGAAAAGCTTTTCTCGGAGGAGATTGCCCTCAATAGACCAGCCATAAAAACATTTTAGCGTTGCTCTCGTGCTTCTGTGCATCCCACTGCGAACGGGTCCCAGTGGTCCCTTGGGAATACAAGGAGTTGTGAGAAGTTACACAACTGGCCACCAGACTAATCCACTCCCTCTACCTTCCCGCGAGTACCTCCCCCTTCTGCTCTTTTTTTCCATAGCAGCCTTTTCTCAAAATCTCAGGTTACTTTGCTAAAGAGTTCTCAGCCTTATAGTTTCTGCCCTTGTCTCTGCCTCCAGCTCCTTAAGAGCCACCCAACCCCAGCGATTGGATTGGGCAGCCCGTCTTGACACACCACTGTGCTGAGTGCTTGAGGACGTGTTTCAACAGATGGTTGGGGTTAGTGTGTGTCATCACACTCGAGTGGGGATTAGGGGAGAGAGGCAGCCTTGCTGGAGCTGTGTGGTCTTCCCCAAGTGTGAGCTGCAAGCAAAAGAAGAAATACCTTGCTTTGGGGGAGAAGCGGGAGGAATCGTTTCCAGCAGCTCCGAGGGAAAAATAAAACCCAACACTTTGTTCAGGTAAAGTAAAAGGCACCTCATGCCTCTTTCTCTCTCTCTCTCACTCCTTTTTCCTTCACGGTTTTCAGAGGAATGCTAGCACAGCACACTTGTCAAAGCCAGTTGCTGTTGCCTTATCAATGCTGCTATTGTACGGCTGACAGATAACAGCGAGCACAGCCTGATGCTTGGCTGTCTTCATAGAGCTAACACTCTTAGCGCCGCTAAGGTCACGCTTTCGGAGGTGTAGATTGGAAAATCTCCCCTGGAGCGGTGTATCCCAGCCCTGCGGGTGCCTCCTCTGCTCCCCCCACCGGCACGGCTCTGGGCTCGGCGCACACGTGTGTGCCCGGAGCGGCGCGGGGCAGGCGGCGGGGCACGGCTGGGTGCTGGGGCTGCGGCTGCGACGCTCCGTGTTCCAGCGGATCCGTGCAAACTGCATGGCACGGAGGGAGAGGGAACCG
This sequence comes from Erpornis zantholeuca, assembly GCA_013400515.1. Classification (NCBI taxonomy): domain Eukaryota; kingdom Metazoa; phylum Chordata; class Aves; order Passeriformes; family Timaliidae; genus Erpornis; species Erpornis zantholeuca. Next base: position 72,006 of record VZTN01000107.1, read on the forward strand.
CGGCTGAGTGTTTCCTAGGTTTGGAGCAGGATGCTTCAGCAGCGTGCAGCCTGTCTGGGGCTCAGCTGCGAGGCAAACCAGGCTGTTTTGAAAGTGCGTTTGAGATGTCTGTAAAGTTTGAAGACTCGTTTACAGAGACCTGCCTGGGCTCCTGATGATCGGCATCGAGATGGTTTGGCTTACGCATGGGCATAAAGTTCAGACAAAATCTGGAACATAGGGAAAGGCAGGGTACAATGTAATGCTGCTCCTGCAGCTGCAGCAGAGCAGATGGATGTAATTCATTTGCAGATCTGTTTGTGAAAGTTTTACAAGTCATTGAAAACTAAGTAGCATCACTATAATGGATCATTAAAGACTCGCTATATTTATAGATTCTAAACTAACGATCTGAAGTGTTAATTAGAAGTAGGCAAAAATTTATGTTTAGGAAGGAAGAGGGGCAGAAATGTAATTAGAAATTAGTTATGGAAGTACTCTGCTATCATTTTCATTTAATTCCGCTATTAAGTTCATTGATGTCTGGAGCGTGGGAAGCCCAGCAAATTAACTAAGTCAAAAATGTTATCACTAATTACAGTATGTTAGCTTATCAGAGAAGATGTCTTCATTGTTTTATTCTAAATGATCTAGATGAAGAAAATAGAGGATGGATTATTTTTCGTTTCATTTGGTTTGGGGGATTTTAGTTAAAGATTTGCTATATATATCTCCTGTCTTCCTGTGCAGAGTAACAAAATTGTTTCCTTTGCACTATAACAGATCTTCACACTAACTGTCATATACCTCTGGTGCTTATGAATTATTGACCTCCTACTTGAGAAAGAAATCTGACACTGTCCTCACCACTTACAGGTGAGATATTCTATATATAATACTGTATATAATGTGTTCTGAAATAAGATCTGTTTAGTAGGCTGAGCAAGGGGATTTATAGCTGGTGCTTTGTGATTTTGGTATTCAGCTGTGTAACGATGCACATAAACCCATGTTTCATGTTGCACATATATTTTTGCCCCAAACCAACACTTCTGTTAACTTTTTTCCTTGAGCAGATTCTTTGGCCTCTTTACAGGTTGTTCTCAGCTTGTATTTTCAAACACACTCTTTAGTAGGAATGTGTCCTCAGAAGTCATCCACAGCAATTTGAAGCAGAGAAATAGCTAAATCCCAAAAATCACTGTACAACCAGACCAAGATTTATGTGAATAAATTTCACCATTTTGGTTTTTTCTAAGTCTACACTTTCTCATTGTAAAAAGTGATGGAAACTTTTACGAGCTTAAAATGAAAAACAAAACCAAAGGAAAACCTCATTACAGCTCCATGTTGAAGTCTTGTATATTGGATTTCTCCTCTTTCTCCCACTGTGTCCTGTGAGAAGCTTAATATGCCAGCTTCGGCACACAGAGGTTTAGACTTCCAGCAAAGCTAAGGTGCAGCAGTGTGAGCTGCAGAGCCTGCTGCTGTCACTGCCTAGCTGAAACCCATCCCTCTTTGTGGGTATCGCTGCATCATGCATCAGATGATCTATAAGAAACCATGTTTTTCAAGAAAGTGCATAGCTAATTACACATGCCCATCTTGTTATTGTTTTACTAGGGAAAAAACCCCAAACTAGTTTCTCTAGCACTGCCAGAAAATCTTGCTGAGAAACTAGGAACAGCAAATCATGTTTTTCCTTCCTTTATAATGATGGGGCTGTTTAAAAGACAATGCCCACGGGGCAGTCCAGCTTCTTGTCAAAATGTAATCTACTGTTCCAGATGGTAAACATTCAAAGACATATTTATGGTGACTTCTACATACCTTCCTTTGACATTGGTTTTTTTTTCCCTGAGAGCACTTGTGCTGGGTACACACATGAAGTTCCCATTAGCATCCTAACAGCTGTAAAAGTGTTCAGAGCTCACAAAGATGTTCCTCACAGTGAGATAAAAATAATCTTAGGAAAAGATCTGAGACAGTACAAGTTCCATGATATGCTCAAGGTAAAAAATTCCAGAGGTACAAAAAAATCCATAAACTGCTGCATGAAAGCTGTAACACATTTTTGTTGCGGCTAATTCATCTTTGCTTGATATGGAATGCTGAACATACCAGGCATGTCTGTACTATCAACTCTGTTTGTGATGTGAGGCAACCTGCACTGCACAAAAGCTGGTGTGTTTCTTTTTCCCCCAGCCAGTACAGATTAGGTGGGATACTTATTGTCTTCACAATGAATTTTCAAAGTGTCACCCTGGGTTTTTTTCCTCTCACTGCTCTGAGCAGTTAGGTAGAGCACAAGAAAATGTTTTCCAGCCAGAATGTGTTCTGCCCTGAATTGTCTTAATTATGTGTCAGTTTATTGCTTGTCAGGGGCTTCCTCTTCTTAGCACTTTATAATCGAGGTGGGTGAGCTTGTTACATCACAATATACAACTTCAATTTTTGCTTCTTGGCATGTCTCCTTGGCCTTTCATTGATTTTTGTCTCTGTTTCAGAGGAAAAAAATTAATTATGATTGGTGTAATTTACATTGAAAAAAAACCCTTGGTGAATTTCCAAATGACATGTAAATGCACCATCAAAAAGTAGGCTAAATTAGAGGTCGTTAGGAAAAAAAAATGCATGTGGAAATTCAGAAGTATCCTAGAGATTGCAAGTAACAGTGTGAAAATTATTGTAACAGCTCTTATTCCAGTCAGGAACTGACAAAACCAGTTTATTTAAAATGTTGTGGTGCTGGGGACACTGTTCCTAAATGTGCGAGCCATTATAAAACCCACACTCAGCGGACATTAGACAGCTATGGAAAAAATATTTTTAAATATTTGCAAATTCTCTTCTGGCTAGAACAGTTTATTGCAGGCTATTTTGACAGTTTACAGGGTTTTTTTAATCCAGCTTTGTTTAATTTACATCCTGAAGTTGATATTTTATATATATGGCCAAATGTTCATGCAGGATCAGGAGTTTGAGACTTGTGTAATGTCAGGGCCCGTTCTCACACTGATGAGGCTGGACACTTGTTGCAGATGTCATGGGAGTCATGGGTTCCATGATTTCCTTAGCTTTAGAAAGAGCTTTGGGGGATTTGTGTTTGAGTGGGAAGGCAGACTGATGGGATAACAATTGAGAAAGCTCCTTTCTGAGCGCCTTGAGAGCTGCAGTGTTCAACAGAGAACGAGGGTCCCGTGACAACTCTGCGGTGACACAGAAAGAATCCAATTAGTGGCCACTCCTGCTGTTGATACTAGATCTCTCCTAAAACATTTCCACCATTACCACCCTCATTGTAATCCCATGCATGACACTGATAATGGGATCAAGAGTGTCTTTTCAGAATGCCTGTTTAAATTTTAACTGCTGTCTTTGGAGATTTTGAAGATATTAAATCAGAAGGCACTGAATAGCACAGCTCACAAGAGAGCTTTGTGACACCCGTGTCACCCAGTAGTTGTCTTTCTCATACTAGAATTTCCTAACACTCCATCACAGGTAGAGCTTCTGTGAGTGGGCTACAGTTGAAGCAGGGGGTTGTATGTGCACAGCGAAAAATCCATGGAGTTGCGGCAGTCCCTGCACTGCGGTTACCTGTAGACCTTGTCCCTGAAAAGTTACATATGTGGAAAGCAGCTGTCGAAGGGAGTGGGAGGGGATACAGTCCCCTGTGCTGTGCCTTAGTAGTGGCAGCAAGTCATCCTGCTTCTCCCTTTAACAAGCCTTAAGTCATCACTCTGCCTTTCCAGCTGTATCAGCAGTGTAATAGTCTCTCCTGGCCCCCCTCGGAATTTTTCTGTCTTTCACTTTTCTTGCTCCAATGCTAATTCATCATTTCCATATGATCAGAGTGCAGTAACTCCATTGTTATTCTTACCAAGAAGGGCAAGTTCAAAGCTGTCATGTGCTTGGGGAGGATGCTGTAAAGTGGAAAGGCTCAAGGCTCTAAGCAGTGTCACCTCAGAATGCAACAGAGCAATTAATAAATGAATTGCTAAACCAGACACTTTTTAGCTGAACTATTTTAGTATATTTTAGTTATGTCAGTAGACTGCTTCTGAGAGCTGCTGCAAGATCTTTGTTTAGCATTGCTTGTTCAGAAGTTCTCAACTGGTGAGAGTAATTCCATTTTAATTTTAGGTGTCTTAAACTTTTATTTTTTGAGAAAACTAATACTTGTTTCATCTTATCGTTTATGCACACAACAGATTCGGTATCAATGATTTTCCCAGAACTTTAGTTCCCACTTTCAGAATCCACTGAAAAGTTTGATAAGCCTTTGTTACTGTGTGTGCTCTTTTAATCATGGAGCTCTGAACCTTCCCAGTCGTAACCATCACCAGGGGTTTGGTTACACTGAAACGTTTTTTTAGTAGTTGACCTTTACACCCAAGATTTTATCATTATTTTCTTTCATTTTTATTTATTTCATTTTTAGCAAAAATAAACTTACAATTAAATATAATCTTGCTTTATAGTATTTATAATTCCCTGCAAAGTTGGTAGTATTGCTAGAATATATACTGGAAGATTTCTAGATGTGATACTGCGCTATAGAAATCCGGACTGTAGATCAGTTCTAGATTTTCCATAGAATACTTTGTGAAGTTTCTATATGGAAGCAAAAGACTAGAAAGTCAGTGATGTTATATTCTAAAAGAAATCCTCTCCTGGTTTGAATGTAGTTATGGCACTGCATGCTGCCAGTTCTCTGTGACTCTAACCCATCCTAGCAAGGAGAGGAGCTGCTTGACAGCAGCTGTATTTTTGTGGTGCTTCACAGGAGGTGAACTCTGTTTGGAAAGCCCACAGAGAAGATGGGGAAGCTTTTGGCACTAGAGTTCTGGAGAATAAATGTAACAGGGAGCTGAACACAGGGGATTGTTTTTCTCAAAAGCATCTATTAAAACTGAATAGTGGTCTGTTCCAGTATTGTAATTGCAATGTGCCAAGATGTTCGTTATTCTACCATGTGCACTGTTTTGTCTGTTTTCACTTAAAAACAGAAAAATGTGTTGCCAAGTCCATAAATGTCTGCAAAACTGCCAACTCTCCTGACTTTTATCAGTAGTCTCAAGATATTTAGCCTTCTTTGTAAAGCTTCAAGTGTAACAGTCGAGATATAACGTGAGAAGTTCAGATCTCTGCTTTCTGTTTTTTTAAACCTAATCCTCCTGATTGCTGAGACAGCTGGCTTGCATGCAGCTCCAGAAACATGAAGGAAACGAACAGAAATCCCAAATCTCCCTCTGTAAATGCATGCAGGCTGTGTGAACAAGGTGGGTTTGTGCATGTCGTGCATGGCAATTAAAACAACCCAACTTTTTTTCCTGAGGTTTACCGTAATCAGTTCCCCCTGAAATTTCTGATCGGTCGTCTGATAACTCCCATTTTGTTAAAGAGGTTTTATTGCAACAGAGGGTGAGGTTTCTTGACTCCTCTCAGACAGCAGAATAGCTTGCTGCCCTGGAGAAATCCATCCTTGATCCTCCCATCCTCTGCCTCCAGCAGTGTGTTCCCATCTCCTTCCTTGTGCCAGGTTTGGCTCTTGGCTCACCTCCTGGAGTGCTGAATGAGCTCAGCAGAGCAGTGGGAAGCTCTGTTGGCTGCCTGCCTACTGAGTTGGTTCATCTCAGCAAGTGGACAGAGGGTCTGCACGCTGCAACAAAAGTGGCTGGAGCTGGTGGCTTGGGGTGGGGAGGAGAAACACGGCCAACCCTGCAGGGGAGGGTGAGCTGTAAGATACTCAACTACCTGGTGACACCTCAACCCACAAACTGGGGCTCTGTGTGCGTCCGCAGCAGAAGTGTGGTAACAGATGTGTGTGAGTGTGCCAGCGTCACCATGAGCACAAGGCTAAATGTGCACTTTTAGCAAAAGCCTATCCTATCACATTTAGAGAATAGCTGCAGTGTCACTCAGAATATGGAAAGTCCTCCCTTACCATTTCTGACTTTCTAACCCAACAAATAGGCTTTGGGCAGAAGCTAGTAAGCAGTGTGGAGAGAAAAGAGGACAAAACCAGAAATGGTTGTGCAGCTGCTGCTTTAAAATGGTGAATGAGATTCTGAGGGTGGGATCCAGTCTGCAGAGCCAAGGTGCCCCTTGGGTCTTAAATCCTTATACAGCAGCTACCGAAAGGCGGGTTCTCTCCCTGAAGACATCCAGGCACTGCAGTTAGGAAAGCAGGATTTCCTTTTGTAAATCTCCAAAGGCACCTGCCTCTTTCCCTATACAGGGATGAAGCTCGCTTGCTTTCCAGGGATTGCTAAGGAGCTTAAGCTGAAAGAGCTGGATATCATCTTGAGTTTCTTGGTTGGCCCACAGATGAGCAATGCCATGGATAAACACTGTATTTGAACAGCTGTGATGTAATTCCCACACAGCTTTTAAGGTGTCTCCTATACTTTCCACAGAAGAATGCATGAAGCAGGTTCCTGCATTTGAACACTGGAGATATGATTCACTTGAAGAGACTAGGATACTTAGATTAAATGTAATTTTGGTACTGACTGTAGAAATTGAGCACTGTACTCCTCCAAAGTGTCACCTGTTTATTGCTAGGTTATGCTGACAAAAGAACCCCTAAATGTAAATTTATAAGTTACAGAAAAGTGTTTTAAAAATCACCCAGCATTGTTACTTAAAGAATGTTTCACAGGCATGTGGGGCAGATAAAGCTTAGGGGAATCAGAGGTGGTGACGGTGGTGCCTACAAGCAGTAAAATCACAGTAAGGAATAATGGATGATTTAGGAGGAATATGAAGTTGGACAAAGAATGGAGGAAAGACAGAAATGTAAAAGATTCAGGACCCATGTTTCTGGATCTACTTATGCTAAATGTTTTGAGGATTATCTCCCAGTGACTTAACTGCCTAGGGGCATCCCAGTGACAAATTAGAGAACAGTTGTGCAATAATAAACTGATCATCCTGTAAATAACCAGCACAGGATACCTTTTAACTATCACTTCTTTTTTTTTTTTCCCAAGGACTGCAAAAGTGCTAAGAGTCGCGGATTTTAGAATAGTATTTGGGTTCTGGTAACTTTTTGGCAATAAAGAATTTTGCATTAATCAACCTTTGTAGTAGTATTGAGCAAAGGTTCCTTTGGTGTCATGCCCTGCTATTTTATTTCAGCTATAACAGTTGAAATCTTGAATGTGTCCTTAGTAAAGCACATGTGAATTTACCTTGTTGTTATCTATTTACATCTAGGGCCAATTTATGAATTGAGGCCGTAACACTATCTGCTCAGCCACCAGGAGGTGGTAGGATTTAGGGAGAACACTACCACAGTTGTTAGACCAATAAAAATGTTCTGAAGTGAACACAAGTATCTGCCAGGAATTCCAATAGTTTATTTTATACCTTTATCAGTAGGACATTGGTATTTTTTATACCACTGTCAGCTTCAGTCCGCTGCTGGTATATAGGGTCAGAGAGGAAGGCTTCCTGTGCTCTACTGCTCTGCAACTCAACTCCTAAGTGAAAAAGGCCACTGAATTTGGGTTTTGTTTTCCTTCTGCTTGGTTTGGACAATTCCTCTAAAGCAGAGATCCTCTGAAGTGAGGAAGGGCAAAATGAAGAGCCTTTGTGTATGCGTAGTCAGGGAACACCAGAGTCCTCAAAAAAAATTGTAGTTCAACATAGGAAGATGTGCAGCTACAGAGAGGTATTGAAAGAGGTACATAATTTTTTTAGGATTTTTCCATCCTTTGCAGCTGACATCCAGTTTTCCCTTTCAATTAATTGCTCTGCAAATACTTCCTCTCCACAAATTTTGCACTGTTTTGCTCATCATCAACTTGTGAAGGGTTTGAGATGCAATATAACCATTTCTCAAGAAACAGGTCTGTGTTAAAGCTATTTGTTTTGGTCTTGGGAGCCATGGATATCTATAGCACAAAGAGGACATCTATCAAATCCTGTGAAACCTTTAGAGGGGGTAATAGTTGCCAACATGCAAAGTGGTCTGCAAAAGCCAGATAAAACAAGGACATGACTAAGTAGAACTGATGCATGTGCTGTCTTGGACAAGTGACACTGTGCAATTGTATCTTGATACTGTGTGTTTTGATGACCCTGTCTGCCTTGTATGTAAGCCTGGAGAATTCATTGCTCTTTCTGGTATCTGTAGAGCATTTGTAGTGTGAGAATATCATGTGTATTTTGTGTATTCCTCCTTTTATATGCGGTGTAGGAATCCTTAGTGTTGTTAAGAAATCCACTGGCTTATTGGAGAGAATCAATTGCTGAGGAGCTTGAACCTCTGTTGAGGGAGTTCTGCAATCATATTTATATACCTATCACACTGCTTTTGGGTGCTGTTTCAAGGCTGCTTTGAATAAAGCTGTTTCCTACATACTGCATACATTTTAATGCAGTCATCAATATGGGCATCAGCAGCTCAAGTTCAGATGAGTGATGCTGCTGCTGGGACCCGTCTGCTGCACTCTTCTGCTGGAGATTACTCATGCACACACATCAGGAGCCCCAGGGCAACATCCAGTGCAGAGCAAATTTTCATTTCCCACAAGAATATTTGCCCTTCAGTCAGAGACAATTCAGATAACAAGCAACAGTAATTCAGCCATTCTACATTTGCTGCAGTATCACAACCCAGTACGGAAGCCTGAACTTCAGTGACACTAGTGCTACCATGACAGTGGAAAAAAGACACAGACATGTAGAGTACCAGTGTGTTGAATCTGGTAGCTATTTGAAATATTCAGTTTGTTTTAGTCTCCAGTCATGAGTGGTTGCCAGAATTGCTATGTTTCCCTGCCTACAGTAGAAGAATATGCTGGGCTTTTCAGCTCAGAATTGATCCCAGTAATGTATGTATTTATGAGTCTGGGTTTTTGAAGTCATACTCTCTTGAGTCAAACAAGTCATCTCTAAAAGAAGTGTTGCGGTTATTTTGGGTAAAAGCCTAACACAGGGAGGCAGAGCAGGTCTCCTAGAATGCCTCACTCGTCTTTTCCAGACACCTTGCTGAGTCACATCTGGTATGAAATGAGGAGTTCATGTCTCAGTCTTTATCTTCAAAGTTCAGTGTGGGCCACTCTCATTGTTTGAAAAAGCTTTTTGCCCCACTTCATCATGAATTGCCAACATATACAGTTAATAGGAACAATGATAGTGAACAATGAAGGAAGAAAATTGAGGTGGGCAAGAAAGTGCCATGCTGACGCTATAGGGCGAGAGAGACATCATATAGACTGAGAGACTAGAGAACTTCTAAAATAGAGAGAGTAGGAGTCTGAATCATGGCTGAGAGATATCCCAAAGGAATTCAGGCCAGATTTGAGTGCAGGATGGAAAGAAAATATATTCTTTTTCTCTCTCAGTCGCATTTCTGTGTGCTTGTTGCACATACCTGTTGATCCATTCATGTATCACTCTGCTCAAAGGTATTCTTCGACTGTTCTTCCAGAAGACATCCTGAGTGTGGCATTTACCCTGTGTTATATTCTATTGTCCAGTTGCTGTAATGGAGATGGAGAGGTTAGAGTATCAAAGCAGAGCTATTCTGTTTTCTAAGCAGTTCGGAAAGGACATACCTGTAGACATTAATTTCCATCTCATTTATAGTGCTTGAAGAAAATTCTTTCTTCCTTAGAAGCCTCATATATAACAAAAATTTTCCACTTTGGTAAAGCCACATATGCCTTGGCAACTGTTCAGCTTACAGTACATGTACATGGAAGTACACAGGATGGACGATTACCTTGCATACCACCAATTATATAATTTGCAACGGCTAAAGATATTATTTCTCTTTTCTGTTTCTTATGTGTCCTTCATAATTTTCCCTGTTTCGTGTATAGTACACAAATGGTTTTCCATTTACATTTTTATCTTCTGATAAAAAGATACTTTAAGATCTTGTGTTCAATGCTGTCAGGAAATTGCTTTAAATGAAAGTGTGGAGTGATGTGGAATAGTTTCAGCGAAGGCCAAAAGAATGTGAACTTAATCTTTGTCATAGGAAGTTTTGTTCTGTTCCATCCTGTGCCCTGCTTAAACACATTGGCCTTTTTTGACCTTTTCCTTGATGAAGGTTAAGTGGGAAATATTTTGGCTGCAGCCTTTCCAGCTTAACCAGAAAGACTTTCCACAGCTCATGTTTACTTTCCCTGCTATGCGCATTCATCTTTCCTGAATCAAAAATTGTTAAACTGGATTTTCAGAGAGAAATTAATAGCTTGTGGCATTGACGCTGAAGTGTCAAGTCTTCTTCATTCACGTCTCCAGCTCTATTTTGCTAGTGATGATTTTGTCAGTTCTCTTGCTAGAGAGTAACAAATCTTGGGAAACAATCTGTTTGGTTAATGAGTTCCTTCCAAGGATCTTCTTTATTGTCAATAAGAACAAATGAACAGAATTGCTGCATTTGCAATTTATTGAGTGCATTGCTTCTGCAAAAACCTAGAAATATTGCTATGTTTTCCATTTCTGTCTGGTCATCTTTTGTGCCTACTGCCACACACAGAGTGAGACAGAATGCTCTTGGCTAGTGAGGGGTCTCAGTCCTTGGTGTGCTCACTCCAAAAGACTGTGAATCATCCTGTAAAAAAGTTTCAGAGAGAGCAGAAACCGTGTCCTCCAGACGCTGCTGCTTTTAATGGCAAGGCAGTCATGTTCTTCCGTTACCACACTTTGAGAGGAGAAGATCTAGGTCTGCAGCTCTCTTCTGCTCTCAGTCTCAGTAGTAACTATTGCAGAATTTTGAAGTTTAGGATGTCTCCATTTGTTATGCCACATCAAATTGTGTTCCCTGTGTTCCATGTTGTGTGTCTTTATTATGAGATACACAACAATGTGCAGTGACAGTGCAAGACCTGACTATGTAGTGGAGGGAAAGAACGAACCAATCTTCAAACTCAAATTTCATTTTGGTTTAGTTCTCAATGTCATTTTTGCCCCCACAAAGCACAATTGTACGATTAGCACTATATTCATCCATAAATATTCTGAATGTGGATGATCAAGTCAATTCTTTATCACTCTCAATAATACGGGAAGTCAACCTTTCCTGTGAAGAGAAGACACTCTCAACCAGGTGTTTTTAAAAGATATTAAACATTTCATTTACTTGCAGAATGATGACTGTAAGATTCAGATTGGAAAGGACCATGGGAGGTCTCAGGTAGTAATAAAACTCAGCTATGAGATCAGATCCAGTTGCTCAGGACTTTATCCAGTTGGATCTTGACAATCCCCAGAAGACACTGAGTGTCTTGGGCAACTTGTTCTGCTATTTAACTTTGTCTCAGGGAAGAAGCTTGCTTTGATTTATATCCAGTTTGACTTTCTTTTGTTTCAGCCTTATGCCCATTATCTCTTGTACTCCTGCCACGCACTGCTGACTCCTGACAGAGCCTGGCTCTCTCTCTTTATAACCTAATTGCAGGTACTGGGCAGTTGCTCTGAAGCCCTGCCATGTCCAGCTCATCTCCAGAAGGAACAACCCCAGGTTCTCTCTGGAGGTCAAATACTCCATCCCTAAAATACCTTGATAACCCTCCACTGATCTTGCTCTGGTTCATCATAGCTGGTTTTGTATTGTAGGTCCAAAAATTTGGCATAGGAGCCATTTTATGAGCTCTGAGCAAAGGGACTTAATGTCTGCCCTTGCTGAATTCTATTAGGATCCTGATAGCCCATTGCTCCAGCCCACCTAGGTCCTTCTATCAGTCCTGTCTTGAAGAGATCCATTGTTTCCTCCAATTCAGTGTTATTCTCTAACTTAATGACTGTTGCTTATCTTGCTTGAAACACTTCCCCTCAACTTTGTTTTCATTATCTTATTTTAAATAAAAATTTATTCTTGAATTTCATCCTAAGTTCTCAGTGTCTTTGAGTAAACTGGATATTTATAAAAAGCAGTATACTAAAGCAATTCATTCCAGCTTATATCTTGTTTCTGATAGATGGAACTATTCTTAGCTAATCTTTAAATAGGTCTTCCAGTCACAGTGATCTGCAGGAGAAATACTTCTCCAAAATGCATTAGCATGAGAAGGTCCTCTTCCTGTTTTTGGCCAGGTCTGTCATATCTTTAAGAAGAGCTCCTTCAAAGAGTATCTCAAATTCAGTAGTTTGCTGTGCAGTCCAGCTAAACAATGTTGAAGACTACTAATTAAAACTTATAAACTAAAACTATGCAAGATTTTTACTTTTAGTAAAAATTTAGGTTTTATTTTCAGTATGGATTTTTTTATTGTCTTCTACAGAAGTTGGAGAAGGCTTTAAATGAACTTTTTGAGTCCTGAAATAGATCAGTTTCAAACAACTGTATCCCACACTCTGGAGGCCTTATTATCACTTATAGTGACTTTATTTTCCCCTGAATATCTTTCTGCTTTTCAGCAATGTTGCATTCCGTCATCTTCATGTGGCTGGAACTTCTTCCCATAGCTTCACTGTTGATTCTCCATAGTGGTACTTTATAACTTTAGAGCTGACAATTACAACAATCTATTTTTAGCCCAATATGCATATCCTATTGATGCGTGTATTTGTCCCTCTGAAGTTTTTTTAAAATTCTCTTTGTAGCCAGATAAAGAGTTAACCAACAGAGCTGAAATTTATCTTTTTTTGTATTAAGACATACATATTAAGACATATTGTTTGTATTAAGACATATAAAGTCCAAGCCACCCTAGTTTAGAGAATATTTGGTGTAATTTTAGTCTGATTTACACCTGAGTTTGCTCATACCTGCACCCTTAAAAAGCTTCCTGCTCTCTGAGCTTAACTACTTCGTGAATAACGCTGAACATTTAATTGGAACACTACTAACATTTGGTAGTATTCTAGCAAACACAATTTCAATTCCTGCTGTTATAGGTATGAGACAAAATATCTGAGAGACTTTTTTATTAAGAAGTTTGTTTAGCATGTAAGAGAAGACCAACTATTGACTCATCCATTATGCAAGTGATCTGACCACCTGCACCATTCATCCGTTTCTTGAATATCTGCAGTGGAATACATGTTTCCTGAAGCTCAGTCCACATCTGAGCCATCTTTGTCAGAGTTTCCTCACAGTGTGAGGAAAGCGAAAGGAAATTCCATGGTTCTGTATAGGGTTGTGGTAAAGGGGAATACTTATTTCTGAGACTTGCTTATGAAGTTTAGCATTAAAAAGACTCAAAATAACCTAAACTTGAGCAACATTTACTTCTTAAAACCTGGCCACTGTTCTGCTATTTTTGACTTTTTTTCTGAATTGAGTTGTTAGCAAGCATGGTCTCATTCAGTTTTGATCCATGCTTCTTCACTATCCATTCTTTTGTAACTGCTCCTCGGTAACCATAATGTAATAGCAGTCATCACCACAAATCTGTAAATGTCTCTGAAACTCCCAGCTTGTCTACAGTGGCATTTAGTGACTTTTTGTACAGTGCAAACTCGCTTGGACAGATGTATTGAAACTGGCTCAGCATTCCCCAAATAAATGTGACACTGGAGCCTGTGGCAAGGGTACTCCTGTAGAAGAGATGCATGTGACTACTCTCATCTAAAGGTTTTTCTAATTTCATTAGCAGTGTTCTTTGCACCACAAGAGCTTTGACCATACAAGGGTTGAGCTTCTCCTACATCTTCCTGAAGAGAATGGGTTGTCTATTCCTGAGCAGGATAATTTAGACACACAAGTTCTGACAAGGCAAAAGTGTCCTTCTCACTAGCTAGTTAGGTCTATTCTTTGCTCAGCAAGATGATGGGTCTGAAATACCATCTTAGACTTCTCACTTGTAGCTTGGAGCCTCAACACAGATCTTTATTCTGTACTGATCCATGATCTCTGATGCATCAGGGAGATTTCAGAATCAGTTCTCCCAGCTCTTTCTCCATTAATGTCCTGGAAGTTAGAAGTCCCATTGTAAACAAAGATGAATGTGCTCCATGGCATCTTCTTGGCTGCTCTGCATCTTGATGCACATTGAAGGATTTTAAAATGCTAGTTTATATGCCAAGCTATGAACAAGAAACACTGGGGAGCACTCCCATTGGGATAGACCTCCTATTCTGCTGACTCTGTTAGAGGACTCTGTCCAGAGATAGGAATATAGAAAATTGAACAGTTGGAAGAACTAATTTATTCATTTAATAGCATACAAATTTCCAAAATTATACATCAGAGCCTTGAGTTTCACTGGTGAATTGATATTGCCTTATCCTGTATACCATAATATTAAGGGAAAAAGGCTAATACCAATTTTTTGGCTGTCAGCTTCAGGAAGAGTTAACAATATACAATAGAAAAGCTGCATGAAAGAAAGTAGACATGAATTTTTAAGATCTAAAATAGCTTTTATAGCTAAGAGCTTTCACAGCCCTTCATATCCCTGGAGAAACTCAAAAGATACATAGATGTTAAAAAAAACCTGCTTCTTGGGAGAGGAGACAATGTAGCTGAAGCTTGACTCTAATCTAATTTAGATTTTGTGAGTAGGATGTGGAAAAAATGGTCTTAGTAAGAATTAGTTCCACCATCATGTTTTAATAAGGAAAGTGAATGTTTTTTTTGTGTGTGCGCACGTGGGAGGAACAGCAACAGAAGTAAATCTGTGTATCTCTAGCATTAGAATGTATAATGTAGCTTTCACTCTTTTGGACATACTTTACTTCAGGAATTTCACATTTTTAAGTTCATTATAAGGACACAAAAATAAACAAATTGGGCAGACAGGAGAGAGGCAGTGCAAGCTATACTTCCCAGCCAATCCATAAGTTCTTTTGCCTCCATCTTTAATCTAGCTCTGCCAACATAGCAACATAATATTTCAACAAAAGAGTATTTTTTTCCTGAGGAACAAAATTTCCTAGCACTCTTTATTATGTAATGTATTGAGAATGCAAAATGTCTGGTTACACTGATAAGTCACCTTTTTGATTTATAATAATATATTCCCACTGATTACTAAAGCAGTGTTGCTTAAGGCTAATGGTGTAATAGATACAAATTCATCCCATAATTCCTTTAACCTCAGTAAATATATTGCAAATGTTTAGTGTCTATTGTGGCAACATAAAGCAGAAGTCATAATTAGCCTAAACAAAACAAATCATAGGAGAGTTTTAAAGTGTGTTTCCAATTTCAGAAAAAAACTTCATAGATTTTCCTTTTTTTTTTTTTTTTCACATCTTGAATCAGACATGAACAAATGTGTTTGTATGTGTGCATTTTCTCCAAAGCTCTGAGAAGAATGCCATGTGAGAATTATCTTTACCATTCACAGTCATGCTGCTATTTGGTCACATTTCAATCCACTGAAATTAAAAAAAAGAAGGTGGAGAGAATTGAAAGCACAACAGAACTGCTTAAATTGTTTCAAACTTCAATGGTGCTGCAACCCTTAACAGAAGGCAGAGCTCAGTTGTGTTGATGGAATGGTTCCACATTTGTTAAAAAAAAAAAAAAAAGCTAATAAAAATTTTAAAATGCACAGACATTAACAAGCTATCACAAAGGATTTATTACTTATATTTCTTTTCTTTTCTGTCTTTTCCTAGTAAACTTGTGCATTCTCCAAATCAGAGAGGCAATTTTCTAGTGAGCAGGTTTGTTTTCCTCCTTCCTTGCCTTCACATTTCACTTTCTTAAATTACTACTTAAATTTTTAAATTAAGGTCATCTTGCTTTTTGACTCATGGATTGTAGTTACATTGTTCTTTATGTTCAGAAGGTGATAAAGAGTGGTCAAGTTTCAAGTCACACTGACTTTGTTACTTTAAGTACTGAAATATAGGAAAAGTCTGCTTTATTAAACACCTGAGTTATTTTTCTGTCTGAAACACCCTTCTCAGTAGCTTCTTGCCAAACAAAAAGCTGTATTTTGCTGCTGAAAAATCTGCCAGAATAGTAAGGCAGAGGAAGATACTGATATTTTATCAACTAAAAAAGTACACACATAATTGGGGGCTCATTAACCCTCATCAAGTCACATCTAAGAAATTTCCTGCTTCACCTCCCCCTTCAAGTATTTTGAGTATCAGTTAACATTTTAAGTCTATTTTGTGGCTGCCAGGTCTTCCAAATACCTAAACTGAGATAGACATCCCTTCAAATGCAAATTAATAATTTTCTGCCCTCACAGTTGCATACCAGAAACCTGGGAATGCTTTACACCCTGAAAAATTATAATAGTTGTATAGAAGTCTATATCAAGGAGATTGTTGTCTTTCTGGTGCTTCTAAGATGACACATATTTGTTCCTCCTTTCCTCAGTGATTGATACTATTGGAATGATGGTAACAGGAATATACCCGAGGTCCATAGTTCTATTCAGTATTAGTACACTTGCCAAATAAAAGCAGTCATAGATGCATAGAATCATAGAATAATTTGGGTTGGAAGGGACCTTAGAGATGGGCATGGGCAGGGACACCTTCCACTAGACCAAGTTGCCTAGGACACCATCCAACCTGGCACTGAACACTTCCAGGGCTGGGGCATCCACAACTTCTCTGGGCTACCTGTGCCAGGGCTTCACCGCCCTCACAGTATAAAATTTCTTTCCAATATCTAATCTAAACCTGCCCTTTTTCAGCTTGAAGCCACTATTCCTTGTCCTGTCCCTACATGCCCTTGTGAATTGTCCCTTGCCAGCTTTATGTAGGCCCATTTTAGGTACTGAATGGCTTCTCTAAGGTCATTTCAGCACCTTTTCTTCTGCAGGCTGAACAACTGCAGCTCTCAGCCTGCCTTCAAAGGAGAGGTGCTCCAGCCCTCTGATCATCTTGGTGGCCCTTATCTGGAGGTGTTGCAACAGTCCAACATCCTTCTTGTGTTGGGGGTCCCGCAGTTCGATGGAGCACTCCAGGCGGGGTCTCATGAGAGCGGAGTAGAGGGGACGTAGAGGGGAAGAATAACCTCCCCTGGCCTGCTGGACACACTTGTTTTGATGCAGCCTAGGACATGTGTCGTGTTCCAATGTGGGGAACTGCGAGGAGTTCTTTTTTTAAAATAGATGGTCCGGAACAAAATTAAACCAAACGAGACAAATGCTGTATCTGAGAACCATTTATTGATAACAAAAAGGAGAAGGAAAAGGAGTTGCCTGAGTGAAAGAGGGCTAGAAGAGAGAGAAAAGAAGAAAGAAAATGGAAAAGGGATGAGGGAGAGGAGAGAGAGAGAGGGAAGGGGACAAAAAGAAAAAGAGGACACTACTACCAACAAGTCAGGGCAGTGGTGTTGGCATCCAGACAGGAAGGATGTGTGCACTGCCTGCCTGGGGACGGGCTGGGTCTCAGCCAGCCTGCGCAGCTCCCAGAGGGGCGCAGCTCTGCAGGCGCGGTCCCTGCAGCGACGGCAGCGGACATGCGGTGGGTGGGCGCTCAGACAGGAGGACCAGGACCCTGGACAGGGTCATGGTCACAGGCTGGATCAGGGTGGCAGGTCAGGCAGTGAGGGATGGATCAGGGTGGCAGGTCAGGCAGTGATGGATCGATCAGGGCAGCAGGGCAGGCAGTGATCAGCGTGACAGAGCTGGAAACAGGAAGCCCAGGCAAGGACGCGAGGTGAAGCGGCAAGGCAGTGGTCAGGGGCACAGGAATGTAGGACAGGTGTGAGGGTGAACCAGAGAGGACAGGAGAGCCAGAAGGCAGGCTGGGGCCAAGGCAAAGGAGGGAGTGAGTGGGAGCAGCAAAGAGCAGTGATCAGCGGCTAGTCCTGACGCAGTTTTTATAGCTCTGGTCTCTCCCAAAGTCTGCCCACTGGCAGGGGACCACTGGTCCAGTCCAACCTTCCTGTGCTGTCCATGGGTGGAGGGCTTTTCATGACATGATTGGAGAAGCCCCTCCACAGTGTCTCCTACTGCTTGCCTTGAGTAGGGTGTTGCCAGGTGAAGTCTCCCCAGAGATGAGGCTTCCCCCACTCCTGGCTGCCTCCTGTAAGTGGCAGGTGTATGCTTCCTCCTCCTACATGCCTCTGACAACCTGAGTTGAGGCAAACTAAAATGGCTGAATTCAAACGGAATTGGCTCCTCACAACGTGGTTGGCATTCTGGGCTGCAGGCACACATTGCTGGATCATGTTGAGCTTCTTGTCAACCAACATCCCCAGTTCCTTCTGCCCAGAGCTGTGCTCAATTCATTCTCTGCCCAGCCTGTGCTTGTGCCCAGAATTGCCTCAGAATTGCATCAGTCGAGATGCAGCACTCTATACTTGACCTTGTTGAGTTTCATGAGTTTTTCATGGACCCACCTCTCAAGCCTGTCACTGTCCCACTGGATAGCATCCCCACCTCCAGAATGTCAACTGCACCACACAGCTTGGTGTTCTAGGCAAACTTGTTTAGGGTGCACTGGATCCCACTGTCCATGTCACCAACAAAGTTGTTAAACTGTGCCAGTCTCAGTACCGACCCCTGAGAGGCACCACTTTTCACTACTGTCCACTTGGACATTGACCCACTGGCCCCAACCCTTTGAGTGTAACTAATTCTTTATCCAGCAAGTTTTCCATCTATCAAATCCACACATTTCCAGTTTGTAGAAAAGGAGACATTGTCAAATGCTTTGCACAATTCAGGTAGATGACGTCAATTGCTCTTCCCTTATCCAACAACACTGTAACCCCTCTGGTTATATCAAAGTAGAAAAAATCACAAGTTACATGTAAAGTAATAAAGGTATATTGAACTGATTATTTTTCTCTTATTTTAGAGTGTTTATTGTATTTCTGTTGCCTACTATGCTGGCTTTATTGTCTTTTTACTTTAATCCCCTTAGGGTTCAAATTTTTAGTTTAATTTTCTACATTTATGTTAGCAGAATTTTTCCTTAGTTCTTTTGAAGTTAAGAGTTGTGTCTAGTTTTGTTACCAGCTAGCTAGCAAAGCATTAGTAAGCAGGCTTGAATCGTGTAGCCAGCATTTTTTCACAGGGTAGCAAAACAGATTCCTGCATCAGGCTACCAAGTTTTTCCAAACATTCAACTGCTACCATAAATTTTAGTCATCTCCACCAAAATAATGAAAAATTAAATTATCAGAGTCTTTTGTTTCAGGAGAAAAAATATTTATGTAGCTTAATTTCATTTAATTTAAAGGAGTTGCTCATGACTGTTAAGAGCAGTATTTACTCTTCGAAAAGCTGACAGCAAGTAGTTTTTTTCTGCACCTTCTCATCTAGAAATGGGAGTCAGGGGTCATTTAATGACTGATGCTGAATTGCTCCTTGTATATCCAAGTCATCTTTAGCAGTAAGTGATCAAAGCTGCTTACAAATTAGTCTGCTGAGATAATCCTACTGAGTTATGAATATCTAAAAGCATATGAGATCAGTTATAACTGTCATAGTTTTGCATATAGAAATAGATGTTGTATTGATCTTCATAGGCTGATCCATTTTTTTAAAACAATACGTTTCCATTGTTATGGCAATACTGCTGAACAAGTGCTGAAGTCAGTAGTGTTCATAAGGTGCTGACATTTGGTGCCTTTTTACTACTCTATCTTCTCAATCCATTATGGGCAAGGCTAGATGGCCTGATAACAGTGCCAGGCAGTGGAAGAGCTCTGGGTACACTGAAGGTCCCTTATATGTCAATAATGGAGTGCAGTTCTGAGAAAAATTAGCGTATATCCTTACCCAGAAATACTTCCTACTGTCTAGTGAAGACAATGAGAACGACAAAGCCAGAAGAAAATTCAATGCTTGCATAAATTGTGGTTCCTCAGGCTGCTCTGCAATCATTCTTGTAGATGGTCCAGCAAAAAAAATATTGAATAACTGGAATCGGATTCTGCTGTCCATTTATTGGCAATTGTAACATCTGCCACCAAAATATTTTCCAGGTCATTCTGTTTTCAGTGAGTTACATTTACAGTCATCTTGCTCTTCTAACTTATGTATAGAATATTTTTACATATGGAAATACACACAGAAATCACCAAGCTGACCACTGGAAAAAAGTTGTTTCTGAGTGAAATGGGAAGCTGCTGCATAAGGACAGTCTTTGTACATCATAGGTCTGAGGAAGCAATGAACATGTCTCTGGCTGAGTCTGTAGGAAGATGTAGGTCTGGTATTTTCCTGTTTTTTCGCTTCTGGCATCAAACTGAGTACATAAATTTAGGTCTGTCTGAGATGAAGTGAACCACACACAACACTCCCTGCAGTCCCTGAGGTACTTCCTTGGGTGCTTTGTGATAGTGTTCCTTTTGTGAAATTAAATAAGATGATTGTAGCCCCAGGAGATGGTAACAACCATGTATTACCACTTCTGGAGTGATTTGGAAAACAATTTATCACCGATATGTCCCAGGTATTGAAAAAGTCCTGCACACAGTAACTGCTCCTATGTTTTTTGGGTTATCTGTGTTAAACGGGGAGGATTTCTCTCAGTGTCACACATGCATTTACATTACCCCAAATTCCCAAACAATATGCCATCTGGCAGTATCTAAACTCCTGCTGTTCCAAGGCAGAAAAAATAAATAATAATTTTCTGTATTACAGTGTGCTGTAAGCCTTTCTCATCCTGGGATGCTGTTAA
This sequence comes from Erpornis zantholeuca, assembly GCA_013400515.1. Classification (NCBI taxonomy): domain Eukaryota; kingdom Metazoa; phylum Chordata; class Aves; order Passeriformes; family Timaliidae; genus Erpornis; species Erpornis zantholeuca. The sequence continues at coordinate 92,505 of VZTN01000107.1, forward strand.
GTTTCCATCTGTACCACAGTTTGGAAGTGTGTTGTGACAAGGTTCCTGGCTAAGGGTGTATTAAGAATTTTGGTAGTAAATGGTGCACAGAAACCTGAGGAAGAAAAGTAAAAAAAAAAAAAATTAAAATACTAATGCTATTTCTTTCAGCAGTATTTAAAGCAAAGAATGAATCCATTTTCCATAGAATAAAATTATGGTATAACATCCTCTCAAAAGTTAAGTCATAATGAACTCTTTTGTGCACCTACAGCAAAGCATTATATTTTCATATGCTCATGAATGTAGAAAACAGGGATCTGGAAATTTTGACAATGCTGCCATCTCCATATGTATTTTTCTGCTCTGTATGGACTTGTTCGGTGCCTACTAAGGTAAATGGAAAGATTCCTGCTGATTGCAGGGCTGTTGGATTCTTCTTCTATATGTCATTCAAGGGCTTATTTCATCATCACTCTGTTTCATCATCTGATATTCTTACTCTTTTGTATGTGTAGATAAAGAGATTCCTAAAGTCAATGTTTCACCCCAAATGGTGCAATTAGGTGATTCTTGCTTTTGTCTTATCATGTCCTTGAAGTTAACATCACCAGTGCAGTAGTGAGAAAAAAAAAATGGAAAAATCATCTCTCTCTCTCAGTGAAAGAGGGAGATATATTTACAAGTGGAAAAAAGAGATTTTCTTGTCCACATGCGGTCAGCTTACTGTGAACACGAATGATGTGAGGATGGCTTTTTAAGCATCTTCCCTCTGTTTAATTTGCTGTTCTAACCATTGTTTTCTGCATTAGTTCAGTTTCATCTTAATACTTTGTTTCCTTTATTTTCTTTGCTGTTACATTCTTGGCCATTAAAAAACCCTTACCTTCCAAAAATTCTTTGCCCAATGTTTTCCCCATAACAATAATAGGAAAAAATGCTCCCTTTATTAGTGATTTGAGGGCCAAAATTCATATTTTGGTACTTACATGCAGTCACCCTTTCAGTAGGACTTTCACTCACACTACTAAGGCTAAAAATCTGGCCTATTGCATCACAGCCCACCCCTCCTTGTAACTACAACAAGGAGCAGTAACAAAACAGAGTAAGACTTCATTAATGTTTTAAAACTGAAGGATAATGTGGTTAATCATCTTGTTGTATTTGCATACCTGTCCTTCCTTCGCATCCTCTTGTACTGTAGCTGATAGCTGATACTTCCTTGCATCATGAGGCTTGGTCTAGCTAATACAGTGAAGTGGAAAAAACATGTCTTTTTTGACTTCTTGACCTTTCATTATATCACAGATTTTGCTGTGGGAAAGAAATTTTTCTAACAGTACTGTTCATTCAACCAGCTCCTGTGGGAAGGGCCCCGGTGAACTCACCCATCCCTAGAGCTGGTCACCTAAGAGTTATGGCACTCAGGAGGTCAGCAGAGCATTGCTGGCTCCTCTGATGTGGTCAGAGAAGAGCTCGGGTGGCCATTGGGACAGACGAGTTGTGTTGGGGGTCACTGGCTACGAGAGTGGCTTTTTTAATTCCTAACCTCTTGGCCCAAGCAATATACATGCCCAAGAGTGCTGAGGGTATCCAGAGAGAAAGACAAGTCTTCATTAGTTGCCCATAACTTTAAATGGCATTAGTGGTGAACAAAAAGGTTCAATGGTAGCTAGTGACAATGTCAAAGAAACCCTTTGGTCTGATTATCCTAGCTATTACTGCCCTGCTAAAAAATTGGAAGCCAAACAACAAAAACAATACGTTATTAAAGCTGGAAAAACTAATCTTTCAAATAAAGAGATCTAAAGCCACATATTAGGTAATACAAGAATAACATTAGTTTTCACTTCTCTAGTTATTTCATGCCTATGAATTTTTTAAACATTAAGAGTATTCAGTATAGATTCTGAGCTTAAATTTTCAAGGTGAAATTGCAGAAGCCCTACTGGTTTTCACTGCCACTACCAAATCGAAAACGTAACAGCGCATTGGTTTGTATTTTGATTTATTAGGAAGCAGGCTTAACTGAACCTACTGGCTGGAATCTAAATAAGTCTTGCTGGATTTCTGCTTTGCACCTGCAGAAGCAGCTTCAGAGAGCTATTGCCCTCTGCAGATACTGTATACTGTCAGTATAATCTTCTCAAGGAAATAATTAAATAAGAAAAAGAATTGTTGATAAATGCAGAAAATTGCGGTACCAATGTACTTTGCTGTAACTGCTCCCTGCTGTAATTTGAGACAATGGTTCCAGTGAAGTTTATGGGACAGCTCAAGAAAACATTCCCATATGCAATGTTTTTCTTATTGTACTGGAATTTACTCCTAGAACTAATGTATAGGTAAAGTGATTTGTTTGGGTTTTTTTTTCTTTCAAATTGTTATTACATTTGTCACTTAGAAATTGTTATAATTTTCTATCGGTTTATTTATTACAGAAAAGAAAAAGACTGAACTGACAGTGGAAAAATAATGATAATATTTCTTTCTTGCATAAGAAAAAGGTAAGATTTAGAGGACCATAATACTGCAGGTACTTATTTATAGCATGCTAATAACCATGAGGTAATTTGTTAAGTTCCCAAATACTGGCAGCTTTTGATTTAAACTTACTCAGGCCTTCACAGTCTTGGCTGCCTAAAAACTGATGATTTAAAATTCACAATCCTTTCCAATTAGCTGAGACAATGAGTCCACTGTTTATGCCACTGTATTAACCTGTTCTGCATTAGAGAAGTAAAGGTTACATTTCAATTTTAGGAGCATATTAGGCTTGTACGTATTTCAGGTTCCTCAGTTTTGATTTATACTATCTCCAGTTTGGGTTTATTGAGGGGAGAGTTCATTTTTTTTTTCCCTTCCCCTCCATTCTCTGGGAGCTACAAATGCCCCAGTTTTACTGGGATTTTTTTTTTTTTT
>VZTN01000108.1:255-34848 GCA_013400515.1 Erpornis zantholeuca
TGGGCTGTGCTGCTCTGGCTAGAGGGCTAGAAGACAGATGATTTTTCCATACTTTGGAGATTTGGAGACCAAAATAAGGATCCTATCAAATGAGGATGAATAGTGAAAACTCAGCAACAAAAATTTTTTTATGGAGATCACTGGAAAAACAATGGCAAAGCAAAACATTTTGGTTTGCATTCATTGGCATTTCTGCAAATGCTAGTATAAATTTCTAAAAGTAATTTTTAGGCAAAAAGATGTTCATCACTATAAAAATGTCAGAAGAGCATACTTTTTCAATTTTTTCTCTGAATATGACTTAATCAAAACAAATTTCATAATTTGCATGAAGCTTTTAAATCAAAGTAGGATTTCTTTCTAAAATGTATGCTGTACATCAAATAGAGATTAATAGGCTGAATACAATAACTATTGGTATAAAATTCATAACAATTTATCACAGAAGTTCCTTCTGATATTCAAACCTTCAACACTGTAAAATATTAATTCCTAAATAAAAAATTTCTTGGGAGGCTTGTTTGCTTGGGTGGCATGACAGGGGGGAAGTTGGTGTATGAGCAATGATGCTTACCTTTTACTGGCATTTTTGCCTTCCACTCCTTCATTTTTGTAGTTGTATGTAAGTGTGCTCTCTATATAACCATGCCAATGACCACTGAAACTGATGGAATTACAGTGAAGTGTAGGATTCAATCCTGAATCTACTCTCTTTATTTCCTTCGGTATGTTCAGTTCCCTCTGTTCTGTTTCATTCTGAGTACAATTGCTGCTCCAAATTCACACAAGAGCACTCCAAGATTAGAGCTAAACAACTGCAGTTTCATTGTAAGTCTGTCCTCGCTTGGGAAAATAAAGACATATGGCAAAGGTCTTCAGTTTTCATTTAGATTAGCAATCGTTGACAGGATATTTGGGATGCCTGCTCCTATAATGGTGCATCACCCTCTGACCCAGAGCTTATCATAGTACTGGGGGAATGAATCACATTACTCATGGGAAGCTCTTTATTCTTGTTTGTGAATGCAACTTCCAGCATTCACGTGTCTGTTCACAGAGCTGGGCTCTGAGTTAGTTGAAGGAATACAGCATTTTGCCCTTAAATGTTGTTGTAAGGGACCACTATAGTATTAATTTTAATTGCAAATACTCTGACTTGCTGTCCCACTCAGACAAATCTTGCATAATTCAAGTGAAATCGATGGAGTTCTTGTCCCGAAGCCAAAGCAGAACCAAAAGTGAATCAGATGAATGTAACTAAGTAAGGCAAATAACTTTCCCATCTGTGATATGAAGCATTTGGTTTATTATTGCAGTGTTAACAAACTTTACTGTCTCCACTTCAGCCATGAGGAAAGCGAAACTTTCTGCCCTGACTTCTTAGAGAAATCACAATTAGAACAGAATTATAGCTGGTATTTTTGTCATATTGTGCTCTGAGTAGGTAATTTCTAAATCTCTGGTGTGCATGGGAGGGTGGTACTTCTGATTGCAAAAATCCAGGTGTTTTTTCAAGGACAAGTGGCCTGTGCAGAAGCTGTTGGTATCATCAAAGAAACTGCAGAGAATACCATGAGCAAGAAGAAACTCTGCCAAAGGGGTAGAAGCTGCTTTTACTTCATTGTTGCCCAGGCATATAATGGGAATCTTTTGTAGGTCAGGGAGTTGCTGTAAGCAGTTGGCTTCTATACAGAGGGACTGCTACTGTCTCTCCTGTTGCAGCCACCTTCGTGGGAAAGGTAAAACCCCAAGATGCAAGGGTCAGTCCTGGCTGTAGTTCCACTCATCTCTCATCTATCCTCATCTAGAACACTCGTCTTCTTGCTAATTCAATGGATACAATCCAGCTCCTGAAATATTGGCCTCTAATCCCAAAGCTGACAAAAATTTCCTGAACTAGTAAAGGGGATAAAGTTTGTGCTTAAGTGTTTGCTCGTTGCCATGAATGCATATATTTATGTATGTGTGGTCAAGCAAAAACCCACCCTCCTGTGTCTCTGGTAGGTACATGAAGAAGCAGTTCAAGAAATGGAAGGACAAAATGCAATTTCTTCATAACTGCCAGGAAGAAAAAAGCTGCAAAATAGAGGCAAAACTCCAAAGACTGAGAGTAAGCCATGAAAACCTGCAAATGATGCTGCAGCACATGAAGGAAGAAGTAAAGGTATTGTGATAGATATATCAAGAATTGTCACAGCTATGAGCCATTACTGAACACTAATGACTTCTTTTCCTGCAGACCAGCACTCTGAATACTATTTCATGCACCTTCTACTTGTACAGTCATCTTAGGTTCTTCTCTTCAGAGAAAGCAGATAAGATCTTTGCAGCAGGGATTTTCATGTCATTCTGTGTATATCTGGCATCCAGCACAGATATCCATGTTAGGATGTTTAAATACTACTACAATGAAAAGAATGAATGTTCCAATAAGAGTGAGAAAATGGTTTCCAACAAAAGTGTTAGATACTTTGTTTCAGTCTGTTCTTCAGAGAGGAGTCAAAGAGTCATTGAATAAATAAAATGTCATTCCTAATTGCTATCTTTTACTGGGATGTAATACAGACATCTTATACAAAATATTTTATTTGTTTTCAATTGTAGTGATTCTTATCATTACAATTACTTCTGAGATTTTAAAAGGCCCTTATTTCACAGAAAATGCATATGTATTTTCCCACTATAGCATTTTTATAACAATTTCTGCAATGCTGTTTTAGTACTACTGGCAAATGGAAATATCAATTGTTTTCTCAATGTATTTTCTCTGTTTTGTCTGTTGTAGACAATGTTGCAGTCATCAGAGCATCCTTTTGCACAGAGTCATAATACAAAGACAAGAAATCGACATGTTCTGCTGGAAAGGAGAATGCAGGGTGAATTAAATCCTGCCCAAATAAGGCCTGCTTCCAGAACACATGCAGAATGGAATTCTTTGAATCCCCCAAACCCTGAAAATAGAATGCAGGTTTTACACACCCCTGAGGTTCCCACTGCAGTAGACTTTATGGATAACCCACTGGAGCCAGTGTCCCTGCGGTGTGACAAACCCTTTATGGGACAGCATAAAAAAGCAAAAGAGAAACAAACATATCCACCTAAACTGACAGAAGACTCTCTCAGTGGAATGAGGAATACAATTCTTATTCCCACTGCAATGCATATGCCACCTGATGAGAAGGAAGTCAGAGAGGAAGTGGAACTGCTAATGATAAAATTGAAGGATACGTTGTCTCTCCAAACCCGACCAGGTATAAGTTCTCCAGTCATCTTGACATTGTCTTCTTACCTTCATCCAGTTTACTCCATAATATTGTTCATAATCGTGTAACCCTCAGAGGAAACTCAGGATCTTGCTTTAGCCTTTGTAGTATTATTCTATATGGTAAGGTAGAGCATATTCCAAATATAGCCCCTAATGCTAGACTGATTTGGAACTGGATGAGTCAAAGCTCCTAAGAGGAAATTAGGCCTGGCAGTCAATTAAGGAGTGAACTTAAACTAGCAAGGGCACAGAAGGTCTGCTCTTGCCACTTCTGTGACACTATAACTCTAATCCTAGGAGACTTCCAGCAGTATAAAATCCCTCAGTAATCAATGGTCTTACACAGCAGAGGTTCGTTCAACACTCACGTTGCCTTGCTTTTGATAATGAGGATATAATAAGAAATATGAGAGAAAAAGATCTACAGAGTTATCCTAGAGATTTATAAAGAGTTTTCTTGTGCTCTGGCAGCATGCAAAAGCTTGGAAAGACTTAAAATCTTTTATACTTTTCAGCCCAACAAACTGCTTTGCGCCAGGAGTTCTTCTCTAGAGCTGAGCATGTTTGCAGGTCCTTCTCTGACCTCATCAACCAAGTAACTTCACCAGCTTGTGAATGATGGAAACTACCATTCACCTTACAACTTCACTGAACTACTTAAGGTAATTCATGCCATGTCTCTTAAAAGAGACTCTTTAAAGTGTCTCAGATGTTGCCTTGGAATAACACAGCATGACAGATTTCTGCATTTACTGACTTCACCAGGAACATTTTGGAGAGCTATGTTCCTTTTCTGTTGGTGATTTCCAGCTCCTGTGCTGTGGATTCCTCAGCAGTGCAAACAATTGCCCATTTCTCCCTCTTTAGCTGTTGATATCCCATGGTTGAGTTACTTCCTTGGAATGGTGTTGTATTTCTTGTTGATGCCAGCAACAAGGAAAACATTTTTTCCAGTAATGTACAGAAGGATTTTAAAGATCTGAGAAATGGAAATTATTCGGTACCACTTCAGAGAGAAAAAAATATGGAGCCAGTTACTTACTATCACTGTTTTGCAGGAGGTGCATAAAAATAGTAAATAAGTATATTCGTGTATGCTCAAAACTAGTTACGGTTCAAGAAAATTTGCATACTTTTAAGGATTTTAGTTATGTCACAGAAACTGTAACAGCTTTCCAAGAAATAAAATATTCTAGTTTTTTACAGAACTTTTTCTGTGATTACAAAGAAAATAAATTTAGCTCGGGTGAAAACAAAATATTTTTGGAAGCTCTGGGAGAAAAGTTAGGTAAATTATATATTCTGAAGGTTTTTTTCATATATAATCAAACAGTGTTTAGGATTATGTGATTTAAAAGGCTAATGAAAAGCATTTGACTTAAGAAAAACTGCTCAGCAGAGCTCCACATAGATTTTCCACTTGGATTTTCCTTGTGTTTTATTTTTCAGAATTAATTATAATCATCAAGATAAAGGGACTGCCTGACTTATTAAAGAGGCTAGAAATTTTATTTTCTATTGGTAGCACCTCAGCCATCTTCTTGAAAGACTTTACACTGTGGTAGTGAGGTAAATGAGCATTCCTGGTTCTTTCTGCTAGTTTTGGTCAAAGGAGGCCTGAATTACACATACTGCAAACACGAGAGAATTTACAGCAAGAAGTAGTGGTATGCTACTGAAAGCTAACAGGAGGTTTGTCTCTAGCAAAGGAAGTGTAAAGAGGGTGAAAATTAAAGAAAAGAAACTTATTGAGGAAGGAGGGATGACCCCAGAGAACAAATAGTGATGAAGTCACTGGAAAGTGGATATACCCATATCATAACATAAATAAATATACCATGAGATAGAAGCTCAGTAGCTTTTGCAATATGGCAGTGCCAAGAGACATGCACAACAATCCAAGGAACCTAACTGTTGATTATGGGAAGATACCCATCAGCTTCTGATGAGGCTTTAAATCTCCTTCTAGTGCCTGCATCTAAAGTAAACTTAGTTGGAAACAGTAGAAACTGACAAATGCTGGTTTGGTCTGAAGCCACATTGAACAGATCTGGAGCACAAGGTTTTACAAATTAGTGTTCCTGAACTACATGAACTCTTCTTTCATGGCAGTATGCAAAGACTCAAAGAAGTGTTTTCCATGCTAAGAAGTAGTTGTTTAGCCCCCAGATCCCTGTAAGATGAAAGGGACAAAATCACAAGGTCTTTATTTTGTCGTTATTCAGTTCAGCTGACAATGAAGGAACTTCAGTCAGACATCCCATTCTTCTGACATGCTCTGACTGAGAATCAGTAAGCCAGAAACGGTATCTGCAAAAACAATCTTAGCTCACTCAAAGATCTGCCATGAAGTTTATGAGAAACAGTGGTGGGAGGCAATATCCTGTCTTTAAACACAGTGACATTTTTAAATGTTCCTGTATAGCCCTTGCTTTTTTTTTTTTTTTTCTTTTTCTTTTTTAATATATCCATTCTTTCATCACTTCACTCCATCACTTGCAGGGTTACATGTAGTTAGTTGCACAATTAATGTCACAGATTGTCTCTTTACATCAGCAATTTCCAAGTGTTCTCCGTAGTGTGATCTATCCTAGAAATTCATCTGCTTTGTCAGTGTTGGCTCCACGTCCTTTCCTGCCCATTGCCTCAAAGGCTGAATTTTGCTACAGCCTATAATTAAGAAGCTTACTGAAGCAGAGAAGTATTGCAAATTCATTTAAGCTAAATATCATCTTGGCCCATAGCAGTATTTCGATCTGAAGGGAGGAAGAAAGCTGCCGTGAGCCTTTTCCTAAGGGATCCTTTGTTGCAGGTGGGACTTACCTAAAGTGCAAGCACTAACATCTGCCCAAAGGGCCCTGTGGGAAAACATCTCAGTTAAACAGGACCTGTTCAGAGAATCTGTCTGATTTGACATTTGCTAGAGCTTGGGAGCCTATGGGAACAAGTAACACCAATCCTCCTGAGCTGAGGCGTCCAGCCCTTAACACTCTGCCAGGTGCTGGTCTTGGTAGCTGTGAGTGAAGACTCTGTCTTATTTTGATACAAAGTTGCAACCCGGGGTTTTTATATGTATTCATAGAATGTAAGTAAGTAACAGAATAGGTACAGCTCTGTTGTAACAATGCTGCTGCTGCCCTGCTACGTGGTACCAAAGCCCTCTCATAGGCTGTGGCTGCAATTGGGGGTCTGTTGCTGAGTGTACTGAACTGTGTGTTCCTGTGTTTATCCTGCTTTAGCGTTCCCTTCTCTCTTGAACATTTAACTGGTTTGTTGCATGCTCAACTTGAAGCACAAATTCAGTGCTATTGAAGATGTTAGCCCTCTTACGGTTTTTTGTTTCCTTCCTTAAGTCAGGATTTCCCCCAATGGGACTGTGTTTAAGCCTTATGTTGTTCAGGCCAGTAACCATTTCAAGATTTCTTTACACATTTTGTTACTTGAACCTATTTCTGCAAGTTGATGAACAACCAGGAAGCCAGTTTTTCTGTGGGCATTTGTGAAAAAGGAAAAAAAAAACCACCAAATATTGCTACATGCTCAAGGAAAGAAACTTTGAGTGAACAGCTAAATGTAATTGCCCTGGAAAGACGAAATTCATGGTTGCATCCAGCAATGGAAGTAATTTATATCATAAAAGCATCAAATGTTACTTGCCATAAGTTATTTTGCATTAGTTTAATGTTCAATTGCCTATTAGGGTTATCAGTAAGAGTCAGAAGTAACTGATTTTCCTACAAATAACTTGTAAACTAAAAAAGAAGCAAATGCAAGTTATGTATGAGAATTTTTGTGATTAAACATTTTAAGTATGAAAGCAGAGGAGCTGGTAAAATCTGTTAACCCTTTTACTGGAAAACTGAAAACATTTTTGGAAGGTATTTTTCATTAGAATATGTACTATTTTTCTTTGGTGGGATGATGTCTTTGAGCAGGGGTTGCTTTGTACAAGTGTACAGCTGTGCATGCAATCAAACATCATCATCTTGACTCTAAACCTGTCTTGGAGCCAGTGGAGTTTTTTTGACAACTTCCTTCTCTGCTTGTCTGTGTTTTATTGAAGGATCAGTTATTTCCTGTTTTGGCACCCAAAAGACGATAGTTTGAACAGATCACATGTATTACAAAAAGCCTGATATACACATGGATTAAGTAGGCAGCTGCTTATAAATCATGCAGTTTAGTAAGGAGACTAAATTCATAGGTAATCAAGAAAACCCATAAGTCCAAGTTAACCAGAGATGTAGTGCTTGAAGTTACACACCTTCTTCCACCACATAAATTGACATCAATGGAGATGAAAATGCAAAAAATAAAGAGGTGTTGTTAAAAATTATCTACAAATCAAAATCTTAGTCTAAACGTGTAATTTCCTCTTTTTTCCTATGTCTCCAATGATTCTTCCAAGTAATATAGATCTACCCTTGTATATGTGGATACTTATTAAATCTTCAAATGAGTGTTTCCTCTTCAGAACTGGTGACCTCTGAATATGAGAAAATGTCCCTGAAAAATGACATAAAAATGCATATAAGTAAATAATTTCCAAACAGCAAAGAGCAGCTGAATACTCAGTTTCCCATATCTGTGTTTCCTCTGCCTTTTGCTGCTGCTGGTCCTCATTTTATCAGCATTGCCCCCAAACCTCTTGCTCTGGTGGCAGCCATATCCCTACATTTGCAAGTTGCCTTTCAGTGTCAAGTCACTTTGATCTTTTCCCTCAGTATGGACCTTTTCCTTTAGTCTTCCTATAAATCTCTTCTACTTGTAATTAGCAGAATCAAAGTCCTTAAGACTACTTAGAATCCTACTGACTCACCAGCTTGTTATCAACCTCTCTGCACAGTGGATGAGATGTCTCACACTACCTAGTAGCACATTTGTTATTTCCTTGAGGAGCTAGAAGATGTTTTCTTTGCAATGACTCTAAAAGGCAGCAGGCTGGTTTTCTTTCTTTTGGACATATTTGTCTTCTGAAAAAGTAACTGGTTAACACAATATCTACTTATTTACCAGACCTCAAATGTACAATAGCCTTTGCCCCAGCACCCTCCCTGACACCCTGCAGAGTTGGCACAGCAAGTTATGTCTGCCTTGGGCCAGGTGCAAGGGCTGGTCTGAGCCTAAATACCTGCACCTGTGAGGGAGGTGTGCACAGCTGAGGCCACTGAGCGCTGAGGGGCAGAGGGACTGTGGGGTAAGGAGAAAAGAGGAGGAGGCTGGGTAATCTTTAGATGTCTCTAGAGAGGATGTTCTATGTGGCTTCTTGAGGAGGATCTTTTTGTACAGCTGTTCTTCAAGAAGATTGCTGTGAGTACAAAAGCTATGTTTTCCTTTTTGGTTAAGAGTTGTTGTAACTATATTGTAGCAACAGTCTTGTAATGGATTGGAAATGTATTTATGAGAACTGCCTTTTTATAGTTCCTGGATTTTGTTAGGGGAAAGGGATGAATTACTAAAGATAGCTTGGCCAGGTAACTGAAAAACTCTCCCCACTTGTCTCAGCTTTAAGCTGATTAACACTTTTCTGCTGAATATCTGGGGAAGTTGAAATGCTGCCGGGTTAAGTAGGATTTTAGGTGGATTGAGACAATTTGTCAGATTACCCATATTCAACTGTTCTGATTCTATAGTCTTTTTCATGGACTGTGCAAAGTTTAAGAGGGTCTTCAGTCTGTGAGTACAGTCAAAAGCCTGGAGGGATTAGACTGGTCCAGAAAACAGCGTTTGAATCTGTAAGTCTGGAACTGAGCTACTTCTCCCACTTCTTAGTGCACATGTGAAGAGAATTGTTTCTCAGGAAGATCATGTATGGGTAACTGTGGAAGTGCTTCTAAAATGTGACAAAGTAGTTTTGCTTGGTGCTACTGAAAAGTGCTTACCCAGGGCTTTACTAGGGTTTTTGCTTGGAGGATTTTTTTTTCCTTAGAAAAGTTTCTGATTATCAATCTTCCCGAGTAGTAGTTATCTATTAGTTCTGAAATGTAATGCTAATAATAATACCTTAACATCATTATTTCTGTGCCAAGTTCAGATGTCTGTCTTGTTTGTCCAATTCAGTGATATGTTTAAGGAAATACAAAGAATGCAAGTTACAGATTGCTCCTCATTCCTGATTTATGATCCTATTTGCAACTAAAAAAACCCCAAGACAAACTTCAAACATATGGAAATTTTAACTGTTTAAGAGAAATAAGATGAAAAACTTTGGTATGAAGCAATAAAGTTATCAACTGTTGCAAAAGTGACAGTATAAAGCAAAAAAATTTGCTTCATTTTTGGATTTCTAGTACAAGCCTACTGAAAGTTATTTATACCTGCCCATGTAGATGTGAAGTACACGAGATAATTTAAGTGCTGTTAGTGCTGCTCATGGGGCTGAGAAAACAGGCTCGTACCTCTTTTTATGCATAAGTGGTAATTTTGCTGCGTGATTTCTATCTGCATTTATTATCAATTGATTTCTGCTTTCACTGATGAAATAAGGCAGTAGGATCACAGGTTACAGAGACTGAAACAGCTGGCTTTGTTAAGAATCTGTGAGACTTGGATGAGAAGTTAGCTCATCCAAAAAAAAAATTAGGCTGTCACTGCTATAAGCTGCCTGCTACAGTCTGATGTTAATCACTTGTAGAGAGAAACCAGATGAACCGGTTACAATTCACAAAACAAAGAGGGTGTGAATACTTAGTAGTATTTAAAATCTTTGTATAAGAGTAAAGAAAATACAGAATTTATCACAAAACCCTTAATTTGATTCTTCAAAATATGTCAGACTGTTACTCTTTAATCTTGATTGTTTAGGAAAATCACAGTATGATGTAGAGAGGTAGAGCCAGATGTAAACAAAAGGCTTAGACAGTGATATTCAAAGCTGCAATCCTAAACAAAAATTAATCTGGTGCTTTAGCCTGGTGGGTTATCTCAGTGTTTGACAATACTACTGCCTCGTATGTCTAAAGCTGCATTCTGTTTGCATCCAAAAGTGTGTCAATCTGGTAAAGATTGAGCAACTTATTGCCTTTGTGGTGTCTAAGACTGATTGGAAACCAGAAGTGGGTTTTGTGCTGCATGCCATCACAGTAAAGATCCAGTCAGAGCTATGTGATAGCTCAATACTTTGCAGAGCAGGATAGGATCCAGTCACTGCGTTTAAAATGCAGGTGGTGGTGTTTGACTTATAGTTTAGAAACTGACCCTGTGTCTGTGAGTTTTTTAATCTGAGGGGATTGATTCAAACTCAACTCCTATCTTAGTGCCCAGGATACTGCCTGTAGGTAATAGGGTAAGGACCTCTCAGTCCTTCCTATCCCAAATTCTAGCTTTCAATACTCAAAAAAGTTTAGGTTTTTGGGCAAGTCTGGGATTGTCCAGTGGAATGTTGAGAACCCTGAGTTCAAGTCCATTTTTTAGAGACACTCTAATGAGTACTTGCTCAGAGAGGCTTTTCATTATTCCATGAACATTCCCTCAAACATCATAATAACTAAGACACTGCTCTAGGAGGTGGAGCTAAGGGTCTCAATCCATTGAAGGGTAAAGGCAGTTCTGCCTTCTCACTGTAGGCCTGACACACTACATTGTTGGTGATGGCAACAGCACTTCTACCTCTCCATCAAATTATAGCACCTACCCCTATCTGAAAGTGGATATTCTCCAGGCAAGGATACATCTGTTGGTGGCAGGATCAGAACTGAAGCCTTGGAAGGGACTGAGATTTAGGAAAAGCTATATTGTATCTCCTTTCTGGGAATGAGAAGTGTAGGTGATGTGTGTATGGAGAGGGGTCTGGGGGATTCTTCTCTGGGGCTGGGAACCTGGAGACTAGCAATTGTAGCATTTAGTGCCACAGGTAGTGGTGTTCTTCCTGGAGTCGTGTATGAAAGCCTGCATGCATCTAAGTCCTAGGTCTGTTTCCATTGTGTGTTAGGTAGTTACCAGTATGGAAATGGAAAATACCTAGTGGCTGACTGCTAGATGGCAAGTAGACATATCCTTACCCTTCTGCTGAAAGACTGCCACTCTCCCCAACAGCACCAGTGCAATGCATTCCTCTCAGAGTGGGGAGTTCAGAACTAGTCTGTTCAAAGCACAACTGTGGTAAAAATGCAAATATTGGTATATTTGGTTGCTGAGCTGCTTTCTTTGTTTGAATCCTCCCTTGCACTTTCTGCTGCTTCTCCTGCCTCATCAAACAGAAACTTAAAAGCTGTTGTTGGAGTTCAGGTTGTTCAGAGGTCAAATTTTTACTGAGATCCCATTGAACATAAACATAGCTCTACACTTGACTGGGAGGAGTAGGGGGTTTTTGCACAGCACTGTCTCCTCTGTTTCTGTCTTATTACCACATAGCACAATAGGCCTCAATCTCTTTTCTTTCCCACTAGACTCAAATTATTGCCCATTAGATGCATATGAAGGAGTAGTGACCTTGGTTTCTCCCTGTGAACTGAGAACGTAGAGTAGCAATCTTCTGCTCAGCTTCTGCCAGCTGCCTTCTGCCTAGGCCATGGGTTCTGGAGAGCACACAGTCCACATAGATATCCCAGAAGAGCTGAGCCAGATCCCAGAACAAAGCCCCATGTTTCAAGTTCTCTGAGGATTTCAGAAAGATCATGAAGTCCCAAAAGCCACTGACAGAGTCAGAAATGCGAGGCTTCCTCATCTCTAGTAAAACAACTGAGGAGGATTCCCAGCATTGGGGGTCTGCCTGCCCAAGGGCTAGTGGATCAATTTGACTGTGGCAGAGGAAAGGTTTCACACAGAACACTGCCATGAGTAAGAGAGAGCAGGTGAGTCTCATGGTGCAGTGGATTCTTCCTCTGCTTCCAAGATCCATTATGTCACTGAAATATAAGAAAACCAAGAGAAGCTGAAAAACATCTCCCTCTTTTGCCATTTTTGCATTACAGGCCCCTAATCTTTAAAAATCCATTCCTTTTTACATAATTTAAGCCTTTAGGCAGTCTTGCTTTTCTCAAAATTTCATAAGCCCTTTAAAATAGTCTTCAGAATCACAAGGATCAGTGGACAGCAGGTGGAAAGCTTCTGTTGAAAATGTGTTTAATGGTTCTAATTAATGCAAGTTGCAAATTCATGCATTGACCAGGAGTAGTTTACATGCTAAAATGCAGAACAGTCCTGAAAAGACAGTATAGCAAAGCCATCACATAGCAGCTGTATTGTACAACATGTACACATGCATATAGAAACACAGAACAGGTTGCAAGGGACATTTAAAGGTCTCTAGTGCAATGCTTCTGCCATCAGCAGGGACATCATTAACAATACCAGGTTGCCCAGAGTCCTGTCCAACCTGACCTTGACTGTTTTCAGGGATGGGGCATCTTCTACCTCTCTGAACAGCCTGTTCCAGTGTCTCAACACCCTCATTGTAAGAGATTTTTTCTTTATATTTAATCTAAATTGATCCTCCTTCAATTTGAAACCATCACTCTTAGTTCTATTGTAACAGGCCCTGCTAAAAAGCCTGTCCCCATCCTTCCTATAGGCCCTCTTCATGTACTGGAAGGCTGCAACAAGGTCTCCCTGGAGCCTGCTCTTCTCCAGGCTGAACAGCCCCAACTTTCTCAGCCTTTCCTTACAGGAGAGCTGCTTCACTCCTCTCATCATTTTTGTGGCCCTTCTCTGAACTTGCTCTAACAGGTCCATGTCTTTCCTGTGCTGAGATGTATTTATATATGTATAGTACAGGTGTGTATTGTAGATTACTAAGAATTGTCTGTTTGTAAAAACTGAAATTTGCTAAGTAGTATCTATAATGGATGGGTAGAAATTCTGAGAATGATAACCTTTTGTGGGCAGAAAGGCCCAGCTGTCTCCATCAGCTTTCATTTCTAGTATGTACTTCTCTGTTGTATTTTCAAAAAGTGCTTCTAGCATTTCTGATATTATAACAAGTTTGGGGGTTGTTTTTAGTGTAGCTCATGGTACATGGAGAACTTCCCGTTTGTGGAAATCAGCAGCATTTGAGGTCAGCATTTAGGACAAAATTCTGTTTAATGTATGTGCTGGTCTGCTAAGTATTCATGCTTGTACATTTTCAGTTTCATTGTTGGGGGTGGGGAAGCTACTTCTCTTAATGAGCTAGAAAAGCAACTGGATTTTTGTGTAGAAAGTCTCTTCCATGAGTGATCCTGAAGAACTGTTCCTTTGCTATGTGAAGAAAAATGCCAAAGGCAGGATATGGATGTGCAGAGGTCTTGTACATGAAAGGTAGCCCAACCACAGCCTGTGTATGACAATAGGGAAGAGTAGGCTGCTTTGTGGAACATATTTCATTGTAGAGTTAAAAGACTCTTCAGAGATTTCAGTCCTAGCAATGATATTCTTACTTGGCCCCCTGTCTGGCTACCTGGTCATGTTCTGGGAACATTTTTGAGGTATTCAGACTTTACTCCCCATCTGCTTAGAATCACTTTTTAATACAATTTGGGATCTTGTGAGAAGAGCTGGCTTGACAGCCCTGGACCTGAACATTGCATTTAAGGAATTGAAGAGGGCCAGCTTGCTCTGCCTAGTGGATGTCACTTATGACAGTGGTGGTAGTAATGGGGCTGTCCTCCTGCTGCTTCCAAGATTCCCAAGAAACATCATTCTTCTGTACCCAAGTCCACAAAGCAGGTTTTGATTGCTTTCTCAGAAGCAAGCCAAAAACATCCTGTGAGTCACTACTTCCATCTTGATTGTGCATCAGAGCCCTTCCACTGGGCACAGACACCTATGCATACAAGCCATGCAGTGTGCACATATATCTGTTTACTGAGACTTTTTCAAGTGACATAATTAGCTTTATCAAGTTTCTGGTTTTCAAATCAATTTAGCAATCTCAGCTATGGCCATGAGGGTGGGGAGACAGACATGGGACAGCAGGTGGGGGTCCCCACAGCAGCAGATTGTCAAAGTCACAGAACCATCACTTAAAGGATTTTAGTATTATTATTTAGTATTATTAGCCTGTTTTGGTATTATTTCTTTGCTTGAACAAAGTCCATCTCATTTGTACAGGTTAACAACTGAACTGGTTGCTTTGCATTTTCTGCTTGCCAGCACCTATTCTAAACTTTAAGTTACAAAACTAGCTAAGACAAGGGCTCTGGATTTGTCAAAACAGAGAGACAGCCCTGGTCAGGGAGCTGGTAGGGCACTAATATGAGAATGGGTGCCTTTGAAAGCATGATGTGCATGGCATTAGTAAGGGCCAGTAGCAAAGACCACTAGTCCTTATGGTCTGGTCAAACTCAGGACAGCATTGTGCTGTTAGTTTTCCACAAGGTTCAAGACTGTATTTTTTTAGATAGTTGAGAGCTGGAGGGGATGCTCAGGAAACGCCAATTTTCATTAATCTCTTACCTGTGCATGTGGTGAATGTTTCCATGCAATTCTTCCCCTACACCCTCAAGTCTTTAGATCTTTCTGTCCATACGTTGAAGTTTCTGTGCGTGTGTGAGTGCTATTTACACTTTCTAGTTCTGACTTTTCACACCCTCCCCCTTATCCCTGCTTCTCCTTGCTGTTTAGTCTCCTAAACCCGCTCCACTTCCCGTCATGAATAATGCTTTACAACAATAATTAAAAAGTTAATCAGTTAATTTGTTATTATCGTATAACTTGGAGCTCTCACTTACGGATAGTCCCTCGGCCGTGAGGCTGCCGCAGCCGATCCCGGGCCGGGTGCCCGCTCCGGCGCAGCATCTCCGGGCAGTCCCGCTCGGCTCCCGAGGCTCCGAGCAGTGCCCGACTCNGCCGCCCGCAGCTCTCAGCGCTTACCTCGGCGCTCCGGCCAGGGCAGGGCTCCCCGAGCCCGCTGCCGCCGCCGCGCTCCTTAAGAAGCCGGAGCGGGCAGCCCCTCTTAGTTTTTACGTCAGGGCTCGGGAGCAGCCCCCACCCCCTGAGCCCGGCCGCTGCTCCCGGGCACCCGGAGCTCCCGCTTTCTCTGTGCGGAGCTGCCCTTGCTGCACGTCTGCTCCGTTTCTCTGCCCCGCTTGTCCTCCTCTGCTTGCAGACCCCGGCCCTCCCGGGGCAGCATGGTGGCCGTGCTGCCTCTAGCCGAGGGGAAGGGCTGCGCAGTGGGGTGGAAGAGTAACAGACTTGGCAAAGCTGCGCCCCCTCCTTGCCCCCTCTCTTAGCAGGGCTGCACCAGGGGTGGTGGGGCAGGAGGGGAAGAGTAGAAAGCAAGTCCTTCTTTCCAGCTCAAATTGTCCAGAGCTGGCTCAGACCTGAGGCATCTTGCTTTATGTGCTTGGCTCTTGCAGATCCCTCCACCCCAGAGCAGGAGTCTGTGTGGTGCGACTAGAGCTATTTGCTGGCTACGGCTCTACCCATATGCAGCAGGTCCAACTCTCCTGGAAGTTAAGGCAGCGATCCAGAGAAGAGCCACAGAAGAGAGCCAGTAAAGGCATTAATTGAAGTAGTTGGGTCGAGCAGCTCAATTTACACAACTTTACCTGAAGAAGAGCTACCTTGGAGGGCTGTGCACTCTTCAGTGGAGGGGGGTTGGTCTGGTTACATTTTCTCTCCCAAGAAAAATAATGTGATCTGCTGTTATTGCGTTTTCTCTCTGTGAGGGTCTCAGCTGGAGCCCCTCTGCCTTGTGACTTCCATGAAGCAGCTGAAAAACCTCTGTGTATTGCAGAAATGGGCTAAGCTAGTAGAGAAGTAAAAGGAAACCATTGATGAAAAGGCTGTCTCCTGTTACATGCAGAATGGAGAGAAAAGCCTGAGCACAACTCTGCCTGTGCCTGTTGTGGCTCCCTTGCATAGCAAAACACGTAACTTAAAGATCTGGGGCTCTGTGACCATACTGATAATCAGTGTAGGGCAGAACTTGCTTTTACACCAGCTATTTGAAGCAATAGGCAGGTGGGACCATTATTTTTTCCTAACTCTGTAGTTTATAGGCCAAGTCATGTAGTGCCTTGCTGCCTGTCTGAAGCCAGTGCAGCTACACCAGTCCATACCAGCTGGGGAGGAACATATTTGTTTTTTCAAGACTTTCACTGGTATCTCTCTTCTGTCTTTGCACCTGGAACCATAATCCCTTCTCCAGGAAGGAACTGTGCTTCAGTAGCATGAGGCTTATGTTGGTTGCAGTCAGTGGGGCCACGCTGGTTCACATCAGCTGAAAAGTTGGCTTGAGACACTGATTTCTCTGATGTTCATCAATACCTTTATAATTTGCATTCTTTCTGTGCATCCAGTCCATGTAAATGAAGAAGCAACTTCCTTTCCAAACCCTTGATCTTGTGGCATGCCTATGACATAAACACTGCTTTTCTTTTCTCTTGATACTTTATCCCCTGAATAAGGAATCCCTGTGAAAGTGTATTTTGTGTAAGTAATGCTACTGTTTAACAAAAGTGCAAGGAACTTTTTGGGAGTGAAAGAACACTAGCTAGAGCCCTTGTAAATAGCTATACTGTAGGACTTTGGCCAATTTGCAAATATTCCATTTATTTAGCAAGAAGTGTGAGTTTGGGAATGGGGGGAATGGGTCACCAACTGCTCAAACAGACTTCTGGATGAACTGAGGAGTGCAAGGGGCCCTTGTAATGTGATGGGGGAAGCCTCTCATATGTAGGATCTCCAACATTTCTTCTCTGTGCTGTCAAATACAGGCTATTCCTTCTCCTGGCTCCTAGGGATGAAATGATCTTTAAGGATCAGCTTTTTGTTTCATTGGTTTCTTTTTAAAGTCTGCTCTGTAGCTGATTCTGGACACATGTACAGTCTGGAGCCCCCTTGGCAAGTGAGTAGCCAGCGTGCTTCTTTTTGCCTCTGTATTTGGGGGGTTGAACCAGGCAAAGGAGAGAAGGAAAGTGTGCAGGTAAGAAGTGGGTGTTGTGATGGAACCTGAAGGCAGCTCCTGGGTAGAAAAGGCTCCGGGGCTGCTTGTGTTCATGGTTGGCCTGGCTGCAGGAGCCAGAGCAGAGCAAGACTAAAATGCCACAGAAAGAGGTTTTGGTGCTGTTTCTGGGTCAGTAAGGACTCTGCCCCGTGTTGTTAAAGGTAGAGCCCAATGGAAAGGAAAAGGTAAAATGTTTCTTGTGAGTTGCTATGTTTCTGTCAATCTACAACCTTTGTGGATTCAAAGAAGTGAATTTGAGTCCCCTTCTGGGGTGCACTTTATCTGGTTTTGGATCAAGAACAACACTGGTTTCATTCCACTCAGAATCCTGGAAGACCCAAGGGAACTGAACCAGGGGCTCTCACAGAAATGAGAGTTGCTGCTCAAGGGAAATACTGCTACAGATAAAATAGTTGGCTCCACAAATACTTCCTGAGCCTACTACACTCTGCTCCCTCTGAACCAGAGCACTTACATTCTGGGAAAGAGGTTTTTGATAATTAGATTGATCACCTCAGCCTCCTAGTGGAGAAGAAACGGATCAGGATTGGTCATCTCATTCAGTTCCACACACTCCCTCAGTGAAACTTCCTGTGCCCTTCTTAAGCTATCAAAATTCTTTCTTTAATTGCAGTGCATGATATATTCCCCTGGCAGCCAGTGCTCATATCTTCTATGGGTCTCCATACCTTATGAATTTAATTCACACGAGCTATAGGTCATATTCAGAGTCGTTTGCAGAAGGATATTTTTATCAAGAAAATTTGATTATTTACTCATAGATGAGACAGAGGTTTCAGACCCATAGAAAGAATGCTATTTCTACCAGAAAAGTATAAAAATAAAGCAAAAGGTAAAATGATCAGGATATAGGAATAAGGGATAAGTAAGAAAAGAAGGAGGCCATTTCACTGGTATTTGCATTTAAAATAGAGTAAAGGTGTAAATAACCACATACAGAGTTGCTTCCTTCCTGCATTTGCTTCCAGCAAACCTTCTGATGTGGTTTAAAATAAACATTTAAGTTAATAGGCAGTGGCTTATGGTTGCTTGAGCTAAGTAAGCATTTACACATAAAAAAAGAGATTAAGCACTGAGACTGAGAGACAGCCATGTGTGATGGGATGCACAGCTTGCCTGTTACTTCCATAAGCATCCACACCTGAATGCAGAATTAGGCTTTTTAAAACGTCTCTAAAATGATGAAAGAGACCTGTTTTAGGCTTACTAAAAAAAATGCTTTACAGACATATTCTTAGCTGAACGTTTGCATTTTGCTGAATTGGGATCCGAATTATTCCAGCCTTGTGTGAAACCTGGCTAAGTGACAGCAAAGGCAAAACTTGTGATTTTCAGAGGGGGGAAGAAACCCAATCATCTGTTAACTTTAAATTCATGGTACCTGGCAGAGGCTTGATTTTTCTTCGAAGTCTATAAAGGTAGAGTGTGGAATACTACTCCCATTTTTAACTTTTCAATTTCTCTTTAAAATTGCTCCCTGACAAACATACCTAAGAGCCTCTTGGAAATGAAACTAAATACTTGATCCAAAGTCTGTAGCTATATTTTATTTATTTTTAAAATGATATGTAGAGGGCTTTGACTGTCTAAACCTGCTATTTTTTTTTTAACTTTTGGTGTCAAGTTGGGGTTTTTTTTGTTTTGGTGGATTGAATCTGCACCCACAAATGAGTTTGATGATCCCACGCTGCTCTAAAAAACCCTCTAGGTCTATTCTCTGTCCTAATGGCCAGCAGGAAAGTCACTGGATGTGATGAAACACTTGAACATTTCTAACTGGTGGAAAGATGTAATTACTTAAACATACAATTCTTCAGTGCTGTGCACTATTGCTGATGACCTGGAACATTTCCATGGAGATGGCAGACAAGACATGGGACAGGCAGGAGACCAGTGTATTTCTGTGCCAGGAGCTGGAGCCCTGTGGACACCCTGGCATGTCTCTGGCCTTCTGCTAGAAGGTTTGAGGAAGTGCAGCTCCCTATTAGAGTAGACTTGTCTTTAATAATATGCCCCTCTCTCTCTCTTCATGCCTCCCAGCTGTTGCATGTGAGCAGCTCTGTCTACAGGGCCATGTTTGGAGTGTTTCCCCAAGAGTAAATTTAGATGCCATGTCAGAAGTGTGAACTGGTTTCATTATTGAAGTCACTTATTTAAATTAAACTGTGGAAGAGGTAACAATTCTTCTGGCAAATGTATTTAACACAAGCTTTGAAAAGACATGTGGAGCAGGTATTTTTACAAATGTGAGCTAAGCAATGCTCTGGTGATATGTGACACTATAAATACAAATGACCTTAGTAAAGGATGTGACCACATTTTTCTCTAGACTAAAACGTTCCAAGAAAATAAGAAAGAACCCTGAACTGATAAACATAGTACTTTAAAAGTTAATTTTCATGTCTTTTGGGCAAGTTGTCCCACATTAACAATACAGTTAGAGAGCTTTTGATTCATTTTAATGACATTCTGGATATTTATAGCCAGACAACACTTAGTTTTTGAATTAAGGGATCTGTTGCCATTTGGGTACTGGAGTGATTATCAACATGTTCCAGAATAAAATCATTGGTTCTTCCTGATTCACTGCTCCTGCTTCCTCATGTTCTCACAGACAGTGGAGAAACCCTTCGCATCTTCAGCACTCCAGGCAGACAGGAGAGTCACTCTGGGTGTGTCACAGTTAAAAGAGCAGTTCAGTGAAACGTATTTTCATGAATCTGCCACTAACATCTAACAAAGCAAGGCTGTTATGGGATCAGTTTCTCCCAGGGAATTACAGCCAAATCTTCTGAGGAGGAAAAGCACTTCAGGGTGTGTTCTTTCCAGAGGCCGAGTAGGATTGCAATGTGGAGTCTCCTACATTTTCTTGCTCTGAGGGTGCTTCTTTCCCGCAGCTCCTGGGAAAAAAGGGTGTTTGACCACGCCTGTCTCAGGGCAGTTCCTGGGCCATGCCAGAGGGCCAGCCAAGGAAAGGTGCCAGCCTTGCCTCTGTCACACCCATCCCACAGCACAGACACTCCCCTGGCAGCCAGGACCCCATGCTGGGAGCCTACAAATTCCCACTCGAAGTTGTTTGGGGAAAATAGTCTTCAAGAAGAAATTGGAGGAGGGGATAGGAAATAATTTAGGGCCAAGAAATAAGTCACAGGAGATTCTGGAGAGTAATGAGGATATTCTGCCTTGTGTGAAAGGGAATTGTGGGATCTTCAGCTCTCCTTGGTTACCTGCTTATTCTCAGACTGTTTGCTGGACTCTGTTCTCCTACTAGAGTTCTTTGGCACTTACAAAAGTACTTGCAACTCTTCAAACCACAGAAGGGAAACCTTATAAGCACACTGCTGATGTTGTCAGAGGAGAAAGTTGGGGGTTTTTAAATGTGCTGGTAGCTGTCATGAACAAATTATTGGCAGAAAAATCTGCCTTCTTGAATGATTTTTCTGAATGAAGTAGTACAAGCTCTGTCATTTAGAATACTTAGATGAGACAAAACCCATATGTTATCAGTAAGGAACCATGTGATAGAGGCAGGTAGAACATTAGGTTTGGTTTGTTTTTTTTTAATTATGTATTTTAATTCGTTTTAATAGGTCAGGCCACTCAGCCTTTGAAACTCCCATTTTTATTTCACAAATGTGCCCTTTGAAACCTATTCTCAAAGGGGATGCTACAAAGGTGATACTAGAAGGGATTTCTAAGTAGTAAGTTTATCTTTAATTTGGAGCTTCTGAAAAGACTATATTTGATTTAACACAGTCCTTTCTTTCCTATCCTATTACGGATTAGGTATGGCTAAAAAGCTGCATATTTCATGAAGATTATAATTTTTTTGAATGCCTGGGGAGGGGGGTTGTCTCAAGCTTATCAGCCAACCAGCTCTGCCTGAAACCAGTGCTCCCTGGCCTAGGTGCTAAAGGTCACCTTTGAGTATGACAGCTCCTGTCCTAGAGCTCTTGTGTTTGAAGTGAAAAATGTCCAGCCAAATCAGAGGAAGGAAAACAGAAGTAAAAATATAATGGGACCTGAACTTTTTACCTACCTGCCCAGCCCTCTGATCCAACAGCACACAGCCAAGATTCTGTAATGTAAGGAACTGTTTCTCTTTTTCTGCAAATGAGGCAGTTTTCAGTCTTGTGTTCAGGACCTCCTCATTACACAAAGCAGAAGTTAAAATCTTTAGTTTCCTGAAGCTTTTCAGTGAATGCTGGAGGGCA
Source organism: Erpornis zantholeuca (assembly GCA_013400515.1). NCBI lineage: Eukaryota > Metazoa > Chordata > Aves > Passeriformes > Timaliidae > Erpornis > Erpornis zantholeuca. Next base: position 21,623 of record VZTN01000108.1, read on the forward strand.
CTAGAATAGTTCCGTTTCTTGGAACTGCTTTCTCATTGCACAGAAATCCTGGTCAAGCATTCATTGCCTGTAAACGATGTTATTGTTAATAATATCTGTAAGAGTAACTTCATAATGGAGCAAGTCTTGAAATAGCAATACAGAGTTCAGACATGCCTGAAAGGAAATAGGAGAGAAAATATCGACTCCAAAGGAAACAGGCTTGCTTGAGCACTTTGCATCCACCTGATTTCATTGTTGTGCCACCCTTAGAACACAGAGCATGTTGACAAGGGAAAAAGGTCTGGGGAGGCAATGGATAGTTAGAGTATGTCAAATGCCAACATAAATATATGAATGGAGTGTGGAGATTTCGACTGTGGTCCTTGTACTTACTTTTAAAAGTAACTTGAGCCTTCTCTTTGAAAGCACAGATTGAGACTGCTTAACAAAACTGTGACACTGCTACTGCAAATTCTGTACAGTCGTTCTCTAATTATACAGTTATTAGTGTGTTTTGGAGCAAACCAGACTGCTATAAATTGTGTTTTGGGAGGAGGTCCTTGTTAGGGAGTTAAACATCTGTTTACAGAAGCTGAAGAGATGAGTGGAAGCATCTTTGTGTGACTGCACTAAAGCTGGAAGTCAGGCTTTGCTACAGACAGGTGGAGCTTTAGGTGTCCCCCAGTGCTGTTGCATGGGTTAGCTCACCAACCAGTGGAAATCAGGGGTGTGTTGTGCCAGTAGGGTCTGGGCACTTCCTTCAGCTTGACAGCATGAGGTGCTGTTCAGCACAGCTCCCATCACCTTTGTGCAAGGGTCTTTTGGACATTGTGAAAGCTGCAGGCTCACAGGAAAATCCATTGGTGCTGCTGGTGCCATTTCCTTTGGCAACCTTGGGTACAGAAACTTCCACCTTGGCTACTCTGCAGCTCAGTAGCCAGGTGGGAGAGGAAGTATAAGTTGTTTTTCTAAGCAAATAACTCTGCTGTTACAAATATTGTGAATTACTTGGTTGTGCTGAAGTTCCAAAAGGCATCCAGGTGTCCCATGACCTGGATTAGACACTTGGGACAGATCTGTTCAGTTTCCTGCAATGCTAAATACTCCTTTCTTGGAACAGTAAAGCATTTATGTACTCATTAGGGGTGATTCACTGTGCTGTGAATCCATAGCATCCTGAGTGATGTGTTGAGGAATCCCCTCTAAGGAGTAGGCACATAGTAGATAATTAAAACTTCAACAGTACAAAGATGTAATCTATGAAAAACTGTCCTGAGTTAGTAAGGTCAGTGCTTATTCTGTTTCAAGGCAAGTCGTAAATTTATATCTTGGATGTAAAATGTGAGGGCAACATACATAAGGATATTGGTTCTTATTTCCATTATGCACAAAACACTTTCAAAGGAGTCAGGTGGGGAAATGGGGAGCTGTCAGTTGTTAGCCTATGCTTCCTGCAATTTATATGGAAGTAAGTTAGCACAGCTGTCATGAAGTTAACATTTAAAAATTTCTCTTGAGGCTTATGCAAATTGCACTAGGTTTGAGGTATTTAGATATGCTTCATTATTGAGAATAAACTGATCACCATCTCAGCTGGAGATAGGAAACCAGTCAAAAGTAGTTTGCTTGTGTCATCGTTTGGCTGGACACTGTCTGGGTCAGACTGCAGAGAAGCAGCACATGTGGGGGCACTTCCTTTCTGCACAAGAGGCAAGACAGATGTTATAAACCACAGCATGTTACCAGTGTGGAATGTAAGGAGTGTGTCATGCTCATGCCTTTGTCACCAGTTAAAATGCAGCTCTAATAACCAGCCCTTCTCTCTCAACTTTTGTGTAGTGCAGATGCAAACATTGCTTCACAGTCTCCAAATTCAGTGCCTTTAATAGCTGGACTGATGGCTGAGGAAATCTGTGAATGTATGGTATATAGTGCTGGAGTGTTGTGCTTATGAAGTCTGACAACTGGACTTGGATGGTGTAAAATATATTTAGGTTCCTCCATGCTTTGAGTTACTAGCTTTGATGGGGAGATTCTTATACTGGCTCAGAAAGTGCCACACTAAAGCATGGCCTTGTTACAGTGTTAGTGATAAAGATAAGAGCTATCCCATGACTTATGACAAAATCAAGCGTTTTTAGAAGAAAATTTTAATAAGGAGACAACTGACACTTGATTATGGGTTTTCTACAGATTAGAGCATTCAGAATTACACTGCCCTCAGCAGTTGGTGGTCATTTAAAAATAACATGTTAAGCAGCTGGTGATGCTGATCTGATGTGGAGTCCTTGTACTTATCTAGGGTTTGTATCCCCTCTTGAGTTACGTGTTCCCACTAAAAAACTTATTCCACAAAGCTAGAAAAATGTGCTTGCATGTGTTGTGAACAATAAATCACAGAACGGAATTATAGTATGTGCAGCTTCAAGATAATGTTTTTGAGACCTTTTGCTTTCATTCTTACTGGTTTGAGCATCTCTACTACTAAAATTCTTAGTTACTTTTTTTAATTTAAGCTTTCCATAGGCATTTAAAAAGTCTCTGTGATACTACTGATAGATAAGTCATGTTAAATTAACTTTTCAGCTCTTGGAGGTAGGAATCTATAGGAAGTGCATTTACAACAAAAGAGGGAGTTTGGGGTTTGTACAATGTGGCTTGTTGGTGTGTTGGTTTTGTTCATGATTCTAAGTGCCCCAGTGTCAGAGACTGAAAATAGTTCATGCCTCAAACACTGATATAAAGTTTTGCTCATTATAAAGAAGCTACAACCAAACAAGCCTCCCTGAAGACTGGGACTTTGAACTGAAAGTCAAACTATTGGTTAGATAAAGGGAAACTCATTGTTCAGTCATCTCAGGTAGAGGGAAAGGTTTGCATCCACAAAAGGTCAAAGCCACCAGCTGTGCTAAGGATCATCCTCTGCTGAGTTTGGGGTGGGGGGACAGCACAGCTCACAGAAGCCAGGTTTACACAGAGGGGGAGGAGGAGGTTTTGGATGTGTGGTGCAACCTCTGGCCAGAGGCAATAAACACCCTGGTTTTGATTACACAAACTAGCCCAGCTGTGGAACCCCACAGGCCACAGCCACAGGACTCTCACGTGAGAGGCAGCTGAGGGGGAGTCACAATCCATCAAAGACCCCCCCAATGTGCTCCCCAGAGGCCTTGCACCACAGGGCTGCATGTGATGGAACAGACCCAGAGTCTGCTGTGGGAGACTGACCCCCTCCCTCAGGGGGCCATGCCTGGACATTGCCACCTGGCTCGAGGGGATATAAACCCATGGGATTCTTTGCCTTTTTGAGGGGACCTTCACCACCAAGACCAGCTGGAGAGGATCAACAGATCATTGGGATCCACAGAGTGGTGATATTTTCCTCCACTCTCTCTGTGCCCCCCACTGCTTTTTTATTTCTTTCTCTTCTTGTCTCTCCTTTTCTCTCTCTCTCCCTCTCATCAAATAAACCCCTTACTACTGTCACTGGCATATGGTTGCGTTGCACCTAATTCAGGCAGAGGAATTTCTAAAGAACCCTAATAATTGGATCTTAACACCCAGCACAATCACTCTTGAGTGTTTTGTGCTGGAATTGTGAAAGTTTTCAAAAACAAATACAAGAATTTTTTCTTGTAAAAATCAAAAGATGGTATGCATCTGTCTCTATATTGCTTTTCTATTCATATGCTGCAAAAGACTCAACTTCTATTTTAAGGAATGACTGCCTATTCTAATTAGAGCCAAAATGTTGCATGTTTACATTGAGTCTATCAATAGTTCCTATATTCAAATGACAGGAAATAGAAGTGGATAGTAGTAGTGGATCCATTAATGAGAGTTCCCTCACTCTATAGTTCTAAATGAGAAGCATGCTTTCATACAGAGCCTTGGGAGAGATTCTAACACAAACGTGTATTTTTTTTCCCCTGTCTGGAGCTGGAGAAAGCAAAACAATATCAGTAGTTATCTGGTAACTGTGACATGCATGCATTTAATTTTCCCAGGCTGGCTTCACTAGAGTTAGTCTGGCAAAAAAAGAAAAGGGAAATTGAGTTTCATTCAGTATTCCATTAAAGCAATGGCCATAGTATCTGGTTAAAGAATACTTCAAGGGCCTCATTTTGGACTTCTTGAAATTCTATAATTCTGATTTTTGAGCTGGAAAAGGCTTCCCATAACTAATAAAAGCCTCCAGCTCTCACTGAACTCAGTGTAGCCAGCAGCTGGGACTGAAGCAGGCCCAGCACATCCTGGGTACCGAGGCATTGGTTCCATGCACGGCGGAAAGGCTGCGTGCAACCTCCTCCCACAGATGGAGCCTCACTGTGAGATTTGACACAGTTTGAGACCTTTGATAAAAGAAAACTCCATTCAATTTCCAGTACTACAAAGGTAATGATTCCTTGATCACAGAAATTAAATTAAACTGAGAGAATAAATAAGGAAAAAAAAAGATTGAAAATTAAAAACTACTCCATTCCATGTTCATGACATTTTTAATACTCATCTTGCTAAGATGCAGAACAAGAACTATTGAATTTCCATTCATTAGCAGCCAACAGGATATGAATGAGTATTAACTTCAAACAAAAACTTGATTTATAACAACATCAAGTTGTGCACTTAAAAAAATAATTACAAATCATTTTTAAAAGTAAGAGTAACAGTGGAAGCAATAATGAATATAAGACATGACTGATTAGGCTTAAAACATAACTTCAAGTATTCTATGGCATTTCCTCAGACATTTGTCTCAGCTGTTTGTGCAATACCCATCTTTGCATAGTAAAGGAAAATTGGTTAGCCTCCAGCCTTGACTAATCTGTTTCTTGAACATGCACCTATACAGCTGTTAATTTGCCTGGCAGACTTCTCTTTTAGGAGTATCAGATCAAATCCGTGAGATCATGCAGCAGACTGGAATGAGCTATAGTTACCACAGTTTCTTGTCCAGCAGAATAGGCAAATAATGGAGCCAATGTAGAGTGGATGAAATGGAGGCAGAATCAACCTGGTCTTCTTTTGGTGATGCTGTGTGGTGACCAAGTTACCGCTAAATGGATATGCACTTTCCAAAGCACAGCAAGGGGGAAGTACAAAATCAATACCTACCAAACCCAGTTTTTTAACTGTCTACCAGCACAGGAAGCACTTTAGCCTGTACCTACTCTGAGCTGTGTTGTCACTTGTGTTGTGTGACAGGGCAGAAATTGTGTTCTTCCCATACTCACAATGGCTGAGGACTGGAGCATAAATTCAGTCAAGAAATCATAATTCCTATGAAACTGCTGGTGTAAATAAAAAAGTTACCCCAGCACTGAACAGATATATATATATACATAGTAGTTGGGGACCACTGTGGTCTGATTTAAAACATCACATCACACACTAACAATGCTGTTTGTGAAATGCTTCTCCAAGGTTTATTACACAGGTAGTTTATGTATATCCAGTTGACTTATTATAATTTTGATACCATTGGTGTTGCTGTTGTGGGTTATGCCCACTTTGGAAGCAGAACCTGAAAAAAGTTAGACACTGTGGTCCCAATCAAAACATTTTTAGAGAACCATAATACAGTTGCAAATATTTTTGGTTTGTCATCAGAGAAATGTCACTAAATTAAATCTGCTTAAAGCTGAGCAGGATTTTTTCAGAATAAGGTTTATGATTTCTATTAATGTCAACTACCTGTGTGCAGCACCTTTAACTTATAATGTAGTAAGTGTAAATGTGATTATGTTAAAGCTGATTGAAAATACCTAATAATAACTGTAAATCAAAACCAATATTTGGAGGCTATTAAATTGAACATTATCATAACAATAAAAATAACTGAAATGAGGTTTTTCTAACTCACAGGAAAATGTCTGCAGCATTTTCTTAATGTTTTGGCTCTTAAAGCTAACTTAGGAAATGGATTTCCTCTGAACAAAGATGCAGGACTTGGGCTTCTGTTGTTACTAAACTACAACTTCTAAATGAGATCCAAAATTACAAATGTCTTTAATTCTGATTATCAGATGCAGCAATTAAATTTTCAGTTACTTCACTTACCAAATTTTTAATGTCAAGATTAAAAGGATGAGCTCTGTACTTTAAGGGAGCCCTAAACCCTAGATCTCTTCACATACTTTTCCCAAGGCATTGCAGCCAGACTAGCCTGGTTCCTAGGGACACAGGACTGCTCTCCAGGACTACTCTGCAAAAAGCTGTGTTCATACAGAAGGTGTCTCTAAAAGTAATGACAACACACCTGAAATTACATGGGATTTTGCACATACTGTGATGGTAAGTGGCTAATAGTAGCCAAGGGGTAAAGTATTAATCTTGCATAAAGCTTTGAAAAGTGACATGCATCAAAGAGATACAGGGAGTGAGTTAAAAAGGTCAGTCACCTTTGCAAGCTGCTTCAAGTGGATGGGCAGAAGGCAAGAGAAGAATAACTCATTCCAAGCTTTAACATTTTTTCCGTATTTTAAGGCTTATTTAAGTTTTTATTTTACAGGATCTAGGCAGGAAAAAAGTAGCTATTCTTAAAAGAAAAAGGAGCGCTTGGCACTTCTGTGATTAGTTTGAGAATGTGTTCTTATACTATATCATGGAAAATTCTGTAAAACAGCCAAAAAAAGTAATTCAGACTTATAGTCAATACATAGATATGCATTTATACATTTTAATTGTTTTTGGTTTCAAGCATACAAACTTTAGATCACATCTGTTTGGTGTCAGAACTCCCTGCATCTGCATGCTGTTATCTGCCTTTTTTGAGCAAGCCCAGAACATCTGCTGTACAACATGCTACAGAAAAAAAGGGGAGGAAAAAAACCCAAAACCAAACCCAAAATCAAAAATAGATTTACATAAAGAATAGAACCTTTTTATATGGAAATTATTTTCTTTCATATATATATATTTATATATAATCTGTGAAAATGATACATCAAAATCTTATTTCCATATTTACACTTTTCCTTCTTGGAAGAATTCCATCCATCATTCACTAGCTTCCATACCCAACAGGCTCCTGTCCAAGGTGGACAGTGAGCTCATGGAGCAGGGAACCCTCAAAGACCAGCAGCAGAATGCACCGCATGGCTGGAAAAGCTATTGAAGCCTGGCACTGGCTTCCCGGTGGTTTGTATTTATTGGGCTGCAGATTCTGCTTGGGGTCAGCTTGCTAACTTGGTTGTTTGTATGTGAGCCATGCAGGTTACCCTTTCAAAATTAGCTCCTCATGCCACTGGAGTTTGATAAGAAAAAGGAAGTCATGCGAACTCAAGTGAAGTTAGAGTGCCAGCAGGCTGGGAAAGAATCTTTTGCGATTCCATTATTTTGGAACAGTTCTCTTATTGCACTTGGTCTGTGTGTTTCCTTCTTAGTTTGAGAAAAGGAAAAAAACACCTGATTTTTGAAGCAGTTTGCTTGTACCACTTGTCAGTTAATGCTAACAAGAGAAAGGTGAATAGAGGAAGTATTTCCAACTTATCTCCAAAAGGACAGTGTTCTACCAACTCAAATCCCAACTTCCCAACTTTGTGTTTATAGTTACTGTTCTCATGTTCTTCCATACTGATTTAGTTCCTGTGCAGCTACAGCAAAGACATCATACCCAAAATCCAGTAGTGCAAGAAGCAGCTTTTTGAATGGCATTTCTTCAGATAGGGCCTTGTTGAGTTGGATCGAACCTTCGTTTTTTGACATTTCTTCCAGGTTGCATCAAAAGGAGATGGAAAGAGAAAAATGCAAGATATTAGTTAGATATAAGAGGAACAAAGCCATTGCCAAGGTCATAGTAAAGTAAAAGGCTCACACTGACACAGTTTAACCAGTAACTTTTTCAACTATTTATGGAATTTGGTTGCATGCTTTCTATAGCATGGTATCAAGTACTGGTTTCCTTTTGGAGTTTAGAGATCATGCTGGCATACAGAAATCAATTATTTCTGTAGTACTTCAAGTGGTGCTCTAAATTTGTAGAACCTTTCAGCTCCCAGTACCGCGTGTGCACTAGGCCAAGAATGCACACGCTCACCTGAAGAGAATGAATCACAAGTGCCAGGACTGGGCAGCACTTCAGCCCTCAGAGCCTTGAGTTCTCAGAGCAAGTGCCCAGCTGTGGTTACACCAGAATTTACTTTATATAACCCAGTGTGACAGAAGTGTGTGTGCCTTTGTGAGCTCTTACCACACTATTGACCATAAGTGCTGTGAATCTTAGTAAGGTGCAAAAGACAGCTGAGACATTGCATTCGAAGGAGACTGGACAGCTTAGTAAGTTGTGTGACTAGAACTGAATGTTAACAGTGGCAGCAAGCTGGTGACATCCAATCTCCTGCGATGTTGATGTCCTATGTCAAACAGCAAGACATTAGGAAGCAACGACAAAAGTTGGGTGCAACCTCCCCAGTATCTGGCTTTATGTGGGGCATCAAGCAAGGGGCTCATGCATTTAGTTTTACCATTGGGCATACACACCACCACCGGCACCAGACCAACATGCAAAAAATACAGAACAAGAATTCATAGATTCCCTAAAGCTACAGACCAACCCCTGGATTTTCAATCTTCTGCAGCCCTGCTAACCTCTACCACGGCTACAATATTTATAAACATTCTAGACATAAGGCTTAACTGTGGTTTGAGACTAAGGCAAAGGCAACTTTTTTTTGAGAGGACTTCCAGAGACAGGTAATTCTTGGGCATCCTTGATTTTGGTTTTTTCCTTGGATGCCTGTGCAAGATGAATGCTTAAGAATTGCTAGTTTCTGAAAGAAGATTACTATATCCATCTTTCAATATTTTCACCTCCAGGATTACTGTACTCATGCTCCTTTGGAATGAGGTTGACATTACCTCAGTATCTCAATTCCTCTTCCTCTGAACTACAGGTAAATGTAGTTCATTTTGAGATGAGCAAATTAGTTTTTCAGGCCAACTTGCAAAACTCTCATATAGGAAGTATGAATATTATGGAACTTGGTTAAATGTGAGTTAAAGGCTGCTGTGCATCTGCTTGTCCTGCCAGTTTCAGTGGGAAAAGGACATATATGCTTCTCTTCCTCCCACCTCCTCTTAAACACTGTCTAGCATCCTTGAATTCAAAAAGTACTAAATAAAAACTAATTAGTCAGTCCTTTTAAATCAACAATACAGATGAAAAATCCAGATGACATAACTTGTCCTTCCTTTATATGGGAAGTACCATATTCCAGTTTGCTTGAAAAAGACAAGTCTTTAAAACAGACACTGAATTATATTGTTACCTGAGCTCATATTAATTAAAGAAATAGACTTTATAAAGTCTTAGAACATGGTACAGAGAACAGATGCTATGTTAGCTTCCCAGTACAATCTAACAAAACTCTTTTGACTTTTATCCTATCTGTTCATTTCTAACCTGATCTCCTGTACTGGAACACTAGTGTAGTGTTCCAGTACAAACCTCATCATGCTTTCTGTGATCTGTCCAAACCTTGTATTTACTTATTTCCTAGTTTTATTCTGCAGAAATACAGCCTTTGAGGAACAAGATACTGCCCAAACCACTGCCTTTCTTCACTTAGGATATTCTGCTAACAATGTTGTATGAGAGAGAGAAAAATGCGAAGAACTAAAATAAGAGCCTGATATACAGAACATGAGGTACAGCATCAATAAGGAAACAGTACACACATGCAAAGCTTTAACAAGAGCTGCCACTTCTCTCTGCTGCCATGTAGCACTTTGGAGGTGGGGAGGAAGGAACTGAAATTCTATTCTGATTCCCTGACCTTCTTTAACAACTTCATCCTGAATAACCAACCATTATAATACTAAAATGAAGACAATTAGTAGTCCAACTTAAATTGGCAAATAGAACAAGTCCCCCTCTTCCCCAAGAAAATGACAATAAAGGAGAGTAGGTTCTGGATATTGCTGCCAGTTATAGCTATGAGTAATAGCAGTACAAGGTTCCTTCTGCTATACTTCAATTAAATGGTAAGGGGGCAGGAGTGTCCTCTATGGCAGGACCCACAGGAGAATGATGCTGCTTCCTAGTCCTTTGTGGGTTTATGTGGAAGATCTTAGAACATCAACTTCTTTGCATTTAAAGTTTTAATGTATCTTTAAATAATGAGGGTCAGCCTTTCTGTCTATAATCCAACCAGAAAAAGGGTCTCTAACAAAAAGAAAAGTATAGGTGATTTTTAATCAAAAAAGCACTCCATGCTACAGCATATCACTGCCTAACATGGTTATGTTTACAAACAAAAAATATTTCAGAGAAGGAAAGCTGGTTTTAAAAAGGGCTGGATATATTTAAGAAATACCTTGCTGCAATCTGCTGTGTTCTTTTTTTGCAACTAACTAGGAATGTGGTCATAGAGTACATTACTTGCAAATGTGTGCCCCTGTCTGTGATCATGTAAGTACAAAGCTTTATGGAAGTATTTACAGATTTTATGCAAGCCCAGTATTTTAATCACTTCAACTAGCTAATGTTTTCATAGGCATTCCTAAAGCATGGTTCAAATGCTGAGAAAGAGCTTAAATAAATTACGTTTGCTACAAAACTGATTAAATTTATCAAAATGAGGTACTAAAATAAAAACACTGACCTTCCATTTATTCCAGTAGTTTGGGAAAAAAGTGAGAAAATACCTCACATTTGATTCTAGCTGCTGTTTTTGCAGTGATGACTGGATTTTGGTCCACAATTCATGCTTGATGGAAATGCTGGTAAGGGACCAAAACCTCCTTCCTCACAAAATTGCCACCAGCATTCCACTGCCTTATCTTGTGGAAACCTTTAGGGTCTAAATGCAACTGCACAGACCAGTTCAACCTCAGCATCTGTTATAGCTGGGTAAAGCTTTGGTTCCTCCATTAATCTTCTATTAAAAAAAAAGAAAACCATGCAGCTCTTTAGCTAAGAACAATTGCTGGAACTAGAATTGTACCTACAATCAATTCTCTATCTGCCACTTTTGTATTCTGCTATAACAAGCAGCAGCTTTTCATATGCATTTCAACATCACTTTTACTACCATTACTTCTTAGCAGTATTTTGTTACCAAAATTGCTGTTAAAGTGAGCAACAAAAGCCTTGACTTATATTACTGCAGTAGTTTAGCAGAAGTGAGTGAATATACACTAGGAAAAAAAGTGTAGGCCCCTGAGCTACTCCAGTGGTAAAAATGTCCTTCCTATATTAAACACTGTATACTGAAACCTTGCACAGACTTGCTGCATCAAAATGAAGTTCTTACTGCTGCCTAAACACCAACAGCTTCAAAAGTACTATGCAGGGCTCAACTGAGTAAAATCTACTTTTTAACAAGGTTTCCACCCACAGCCTTTAAGCCACCTGAAATGTCTAATGCAATTCTATATCCTGTAAAATTGCCAGTTAACTTTTTTCTTTCCTATTCTATCTATACATTAACTTGATTAAAAATTAACCATGGATTCACTCTTGAAACTGGAAGTTGTTTGTTGAACTGTTTTTACTTTCTTTCTCTGAACTTGCATCAAGCCTTCTTTCACACTTCCCCTCCAACCCCCACCCCCCACCTCAGTTCATGAACAAAGTTTGCTTAGTTGCAGCTTACGTTTGATATGGACTTGACACCACAGTACCGAATGTTCATATGAACATCTGATAACCTGTGAAACAGAAATCACATCTCCCAGTTTGTAAAGCATTAGCTACCTTCTCTCATAGTTGCAGAGACTAAATATATCACTTGCTTAAAAAAAAGGAAAAGTTAAAGTCCCTTTATTATGCTCATCTGTCCCTCCAGCTCTATCTGAAGCCAAGTATGAGGGGGTCTACATGTGCTAGCCCTCTTTGTGTACAAGCTGAAAAGCCTCTTCTGTTCCCCTCTGGCCCCCAGAAGAAACATGCACTTCAAGCTGTGAGCTAGGCCAGGCCAGTGTATTTGAGGTTCTGCTACAGAATAAAGAGTTGTATCTTGCTCTTGTGAGAGTAAGAGCTTCAGGAGGCATTTCCAATGCAGATCCTCTATAGGGATAATGAGCTTCTCCCTTCGGGCAAACAAATGACACCAGGGTGCAATGCTGATCACTTGTGAGAGAAGCTTGGGAGGTGTGAAACACAAAGTAGAAATAATCAGTTACATCCTCTATTGGTTTAGACAGGGAGGGATTGTCCTACTGCTCTGTGTTCTGCAAGTTCTCAAGCTCTGTGTCTGCTGGAGGCAGGGGCTGCAGTGCTGGTGGCAAAGGTGGCCAGGGCACAAGACAGCTTGAAAAGACTCAGAGGAAGAACTGACTAATTATATTTTCATGACATGTATTTTGTTTTCAGCAAACTGCCTTGTGCAATACAAACCTATCCTCTAGGGATGCCCACTCTGTTTCTGCATAGTCCGTGAATTGCTAAGTAATGGACATATGTCTCTTACGGTAGAAAATCCATCCAAAAGGTTAAGTTTTTTTTTTTCCCAACAGAATCTAACTTGGTAAATTCCCATGGGCACTCACAATATCACTGTTTCTAATATTACTGTTTTAAATGTGTGTGCATTGTTTGTCTTAATAAGCCAAAAAATGTTAATAGAAATGTTAATGCGAGCCTTGCAGAAAATTTGGCTGTATTTCTTCAAAAAGCTAATTGCAGTGAAGTCCAGAGGGAAAACCCCTCAGTTCTGCAACTAACTGGAATTATGTACTGTTGAAATGCTTTATTTACAAAAAAGACAACTAAATATGAAATTATTTTACTATTTATAAATATGGAAAAAGCCATATAAGGTACAATGTAAAAGATACAGGACTATTTTAAAACTACATTTTTTAGAGCTGCCCTGTGGTAACTTCTAAATACTGTAGGCTGACCTAGGAATATTTATTATACAAATAAGTGGATTGAATTTATTTAGCTAAGAAGCTATAAGACAAAACAAAACAAACCAATAACGACACCAAAAAAAAACCAGCAGCAGAAGGTAGGCCTGCTCTCAGGAGCTGAAAAAGCTTACGAAGATCCTACACCCATGCTTATAGCTGGATGATTGGATACATTTTATATTTAATGTTTTCTTACTAAAGCAAATGAGGAGCAGTGACTCCCAGATGCTGCATGCAGTGCTGCAGCTGTTGCCAGCATTAAGTGGAAGAACAGGACTGTTACTTCCCTCAGAACAAGCACTTGAAGAAAAATGAATGTGGCAGGTGCTGGGTCTGAGAACACCAACAGGGACAGGCAATGCAACAGGGAGAAAGGGCAAAGCCTGATT
>VZTN01000110.1:1076-18492 GCA_013400515.1 Erpornis zantholeuca
GGAGCGGGAAAAATGAAGAAGCATCATGCTGGGGCTGGGGGTGGGCACTGGCAGCCTAAAAGGGGGAGGGGAAGAGCCTGGAGTGGGGGGACCCCTGGGATCTGTGTAAGCCTGGAGCTGAGAGGGGAGAAGGGATCACTGGGACCCTCCAAATGCCCTGGATCATCTGTAAGACCCCAAAAAGGGGGCACCCCAGGAGCCACAGGGCCCCCATCAGCCCAGGGAAGGGAAACTCGTAAAACCCCAGGGTAGAGAGACGAGAGAGGCGGATCTCCTATGAGGGTTTTTTGGGGGGCTGATCTTAGTGCTTTGAAGATTTTTATGGGCACAGAAAACATCAGGTGACTTCCTGAGATGGACTTGGGCAGGAGGAATCCCCACCCCAAACCCACACCTTGTTTTTCCCCCCAAATCAGGATTTGTCATTCCCAAGCCTTGGGCCAATGGAGGAGGAGCAAAAGCCCTGGAGATCCCACAGGAGGAGTGGCTGCAAACCCAGCCCAGGGAGCTGTGAGGAGGAAAGGCCTGCCTTGTGCAGGGAAGGCAGCCAGAGATCCAGGCAGAGCTCAAAGGTGGTAGAGAAGCCTCAGGGCGGGGAGAAGCCCCACAAGTGCTTGGAATGTGGGAAGGGCTTCGGTAAGAGCTCCCACCTGATCCGGCACCAGATGATCCACACTGGGGAGCAGGCGAAACGACCTTATGAGTGTGGGCAGTGTGGAAAGAGCTTCAGAGACAGCTCCAATCTGATCCAGCACCTGAGGATCCACACTGGGGAACGGCCCTATGAGTGTGGTGAATGTGGGAAGAGCTTCAGACAGAGCTGCAGCCTGATGGCACACCAGAGGATCCACACTGGGGAACGGCCCTATGAGTGTGAGGAATGTGGGAAGAGCTTCGGGTGGAAGTCTGACCTGATCCGGCACCAGAGGACCCACACAGGGGAAAGGCCCTACAAGTGTTCTGAGTGTGGGAAGAGCTTTCGGAGCAGCTCTCATCTCCTTCTGCACCAGCGCATTCACACAGATGAGAGGCCCTTCCGCTGCCCCGACTGCGGGAAGGGCTTCAAACGCAACTCCCACCTTGTCCTGCACCAGCGCATCCACACCGGGGAGAGGCCCTACGAGTGTCCCCAGTGTGGGAAGAGCTTCTCCAGCAGCTCAGCCTTGACCCAACACCAACGGAGCCACCACTGAGGGAAGCCCTGTGAGTGCCCTGAGTGCGGGAAGAGCTTCGTGTTCTGCTCCAGCTCCATCCCCAGTGCCCCTCATTGGGCAGAGCCCTGGTGCTTCTGGTGATCACTGTTGGGAAAACACCTGGCTGGGGGGCTCAGCAACTTCCTGGCTCGCCATGGGCACCTGGATGAACACGGGTTAAGGAACTTCCATTGGGATGCAGACTGATGGTGGGATTGCAGACTGATGGCCACTGGAGATCCACGGGACCCAGAGATACCCCCACAGCCCCTGGAGGAGCTCCCACCGGAGCAGGAGATGGCTGAGAGGAGGCTGTGACCTCGTGGAAGACGTGTGGAGAGAGGGGCCCCAGTGGAGCAGCCTGACCTCAAAGGAATGACCCCGTGGCAGAGTGACCCACGCTGCAGCAGTGTGAGGGGGGCTGCTGCCCATATGGACCAGGGTGGAGACGTTTCTGGAGAACTTTCCCATGGGAGGGACTCCAGGGTGCAGCAGGGGAATGACTCCTGTCCCTGAGCAGAGGGAGAAGCCCCGGGGGATGAACTGACCATGGTCCCCATTCTCTGTGTCCTGCACTGCCAGGATAGGAGGTAGAGCTGGAAGGAGGGAGGGATGGGGAGAACGTGTTTTAAGGGTCTTCATTTACTTCTCATTATCCTGCTCTGAGTTTGTTAGCCATAAATTCAATTAATATCTCCAATTTCGAGCCTGTTTTGCCCATTATGGTGTTTGATGAGGGATCTCTCCTGGTCCTCATCTCAGCTCATGAACCCTTGGTTAGATTTTCCCTGCCCTGTGTGGCTGTGGAGGGCAGTGAGAGAGCAGCTTTGGTGGGTGCCTGGCATGGGGCCAGCATCACCCCAGTGCAATGGGACATGTCCTTGTGTGGCCCTGTGCTATGGTGCCCCAGGTGCCGCTGCCTCTTGTGCATTAAATGCTTGTGAAGTGTCCCCGGTGTCCCTCGTGTCCCCTGGGCGGCGGCAGCCTTGTCCCTTGCCCTGCTCCCCCTGCCCCGTTCCATGGCGGCTGGCGGAGCCTTGGAGCTGCCGTGGGGGCCGTGGGGCTGCCCCGGGGGCTGCGCCCCGAGCCGGGGCCCCTTCCCAGTGCTCCCAGTGTGCCCATGCAGCCTGGAGCAGCCAGCGAGGGCTTCAGCTGGGACGGCAGAGAGGCACTGCTGGGGGGTCCCAGCTCACTTTGCTTTGGGTGGTTCTTCCCAAGCTGGGGAAAAACGATTTTTGGAGTTTTCTGCCAGAAATCTTTCCCCTCGTGCACTCAGCCAAAGAGATTTGGGGTGGTTTTCTCTTTTTGGGGGAAATCAAAGCGATGCACTTGTTATAACTACATATTATACTATTGGCTTTTCGCAAATATTAAAATGAATGCTTGTCTTGGAGTGACTATGATGTGTCCCATATCACCTGCTCTATGCCCAGAAAATGAATCTTGTGCCTTTTTGTGCCTTTAAACTGAGCTTGAAAGGGGAGAGATGAAAAAAACAGCCAGAGGAACTTTCTTCAAAGCAGTTCTGTGTTTCAAGGTCACTACTCCTCTCTGTTGTTCTTCTGCTGTGGGCAGTGATAGCTGCTGCGGCAGAGGCAAGGAAGCACCTTCCTAGCTTTTCCAGCGAGCTCTTGGCTCCGTTTTCTCTGGAAAAGAGAGAGATGGCATTTTCCTGAGTGTTTGGTTTCTTTTTCTTTTCTTCTGGACTTGTTCAGAACACCAGAACATCAAAACCTCACTGGGAGACCTTCCAGTGGCTTGCAGGGGGGGTCCACCACTGTTGCAGCCACCCCCGTGGCCTTTTTCACCCGGTTAGCAGCCACAGGGGCTGGGGAAAACATACCCCTCGGTTTGTGGAAAGGAGGTGGTGTACAATAGCCTTACCGGGGCTTCTGGAGAGACGTCTTTAGGTAGCAGATTGGCTAGCAGCAGTACGCAGGCAGTCATATATATACACGGCTTCTGAGGGTGCTAATTAGATGATCTTTTATTAGGTGGTCTCATGCTGGGCAGGGGGAGCATCGTTGCAAAGGGACAGCGAGAGAGAGCGAGAGACCCTCGTCTATCAGCTTAAAAGAGAGTTCCAGAGTGGGGGTGGATACAAGGCTTGGGCCAATGGGATAGTGATAGGGAGGAGGAAAGGGAGAGAACACATCTCAGGGACCAACGGGAATGGGAGGCAGGAGGGATTAGGTAACACAAGCCAATACAGTATCAGGGAAGGTGTGATGGACATCAGCTTTGGGGGTGGGGGTACAGCTTAGGAGGAACCATACATTTGGGGGTGAACCAAATAAACCATTTAAAGAAAAATGCATCAATGCATCGCTATACGCCATGCCGACCCAGCTCAGGGAAGGAGCGAGATCACACCCAGAAGGACTTAAAACTCTTCCAGGTTTCTCTCCACAGCAAGAGGTTTTATTATTTAGCATTATTATTCTTTTCTTATGTGTTAGTTAAATAAATAGGTTTTTTCCTCTTCACTTTCCTCCGAGGAAATATTTCTTTTCCCGAACCTGGTGGGGGAGGGGTAACTACAAACTGCATTCTATCAGGGGATGTTCTCAATTGAATTTGTCTCAAACCGGGACAATGCTATATGTGTATTGTTAGAAAACTTTGCTGCATGGATGTAGTAGTGTGATAGATCTACCTTCCTTAAGATTATAGCATGATATATAGAATGTTTCTTTTGTAACTAATAACAAAGATAATCAAGGAAATTCCTCACATTCTTGGATTATCTGGATGAAGATAACTGTGACAGACTTCAACCCCGAGAGAAGAATTTATTGATCAGGATCTAAAAAGGAGATTTAGTCTGCAGAATGGAACCACAAAGGATGATAAATATTTTTTAACTGAACTACAAGGGCAGGTTGTGGAGTGGGGGGGGGGCTTGAAACCAAGGAAGCACCTAAAAAGGAATGTTTGAATCATGCATGAGAGTCAAAGGAATGTTTGAGTCATGCACCAGAGTCTGTGAATATACAACATGCTGGTACATTTAAAGAAACATTTTCTGAACTAAAGTGTGCTCTTAGCAGCATTCCAAGCACCCGTCCATTTAACCCTTTGCTTTATTTCTTTCTCCTATTGTCCTTTTATTAAATCCTTTTTAAAACCTTTTAAATTTTACCAGAAGAGTGAACCTCGTTTTTCACAGCTGGGGGCTCTGCTGGGATTAATACCTCTCCTTCGAGACATTGGGAGATCCCAAACAGGGGCACCTCCCGCTGAGTTCAGCAGCCCTGCTCTGTTTGTCCTGGCGTGGATCGGAAGTTGCAGGTTGAGACCCGTGGACAAGTAGGAGAAAATAAAGCAAAAGGAAAGGGAAAAAGGCTCCCTAAGAAACCGCAGTGGATAGCCCATAATTCTTTTGCATGAAGACCCAGAAAATAAAAAGTATTGTAAATATTTTTCGGTAGTGCAGATATTGGGGGGAATGAGAGATGTGTGTCTGAGACGCTGACTGGGTACTTCAGATTGGCGAAGTGATTGTGGAGTCTCCCAAGCCGCATTTTTGTTATTCTCACGGGAGAAATGGCCAGTAAAGTGATGAAGCTAAAGATACATGGAATGAGAGAGACCCCCCCAGGGTGGCTGGGACAGGGTCCCAGGGCAGGGGTTGGACTCCTTGGAGGAAGGGAGCCAAGGTCTTCCTGGCACAATCCACTGGGAGAACGGGATAAAAGAAGGGATCCCCAAAGCTTTGCCAAGTTAGGGATTATTCCAAAAGAACTTGGGCTTAAATGCTGCCAAATTGAGGATTGGGGAAACCAAGAAATTTGGGCTGGAAAAGCTGCCAAGTTGAGGAGTTAATCCAAGAAACCTGGAACATTTGAGATCTTACAAAACCCATGGGTGGATATTAGAAATAGGTACCACATTATTGTGTTGTTCTGCTGTGAGTGAGAATGAATGAGACATATTAAAGAAATAAAAGTGAGTAGGTGCAGACGAATGAAAGAATATGTGTAATATAGATTGTAGATCTTAAATTTAAGCTTTATTTTGAAAGAAGTATTGTGTTGTTGAGAGAAAGGGTTTTCTGTGTTGTGGGGAGTGGGTGGTGTTCAAATTGTTAAGAGAAGTGGAAACAGTTTGGCCAAGGACAAACAAATAAAATCTTGAGAAATGAGACAGAAAACCAGTAAGTCAGATTCAGGGAAAAAAGGGAGTAAAAAGGTGCCAGCAGAGATACCCCAAGATAGTCCTCTGGGAGTTATGTTGGCTAACTGGGATATTAATCCTTGTACAAGAAAAAACTACAAAGTAAAGATGATTCAGTTTTGTATGATAGAATGGGCAAAAAAGGAAATAAGATCTGACCACGTTTATTGGCCTAGATATGGCTCTTTCAAAGATTGGATTTGTCACGCTTTAAACATATTTGTAAACTTAAAAGAACAATTTAATCCGGAAGAAGGAGAATATACTGCATGCTGGACGGGACACGGACCCACTCTCGATAAAAACTTTTAAAGTATCAGAGATCCCAGAGACAAAGCAAGAAAAGAAAAAGAAAGAAAAGGGGTGGGATCCTCTAAAAGTGTTGCCCCCGCTTTGCTCCTGCTTGGTCCCCGCTGGCCGCGCCAGGGGTCCCGCTTGCCCCAGGGGTCCCGCTTGCCCCAGCCGCATGGCCTGCGGCCGCTCCGCCGGTTCCAATCGCCCCAGCCCTGGCCCCGGCTGCACTCGCCCTGCCAGCCGCGCCGGGGTCCCATTTGCCCCAGCCGTGTGGCTCACAGCCGCTCTGCCAGTGCCGATTGCCCCAGCTGCGATCACCCCGCCAGCTGCACCACAAGTCCTGTTTGTTCCGGCCCCAGCCACCTCAGCCCTCCAGTCCCCGGCCGCTCCCCCCGCGGCTGCTCCAGCAGTCCCCATCCCGCTTGCTCTGTCCACGCTGGCCGCTTCTGCCCCGGCCGCCACGGGCCATGTGCCAGTGGTCCGTGGCCCGGTTTGGTTTCCGCCAGAAAGCCCCGGCCCCGCGGTGCTTCTGGCAGCAGTCCCCGCCCGCGCCCCTCCTCTCTCGGAGGAGCCGGCTCTGGGGCGGATCCCTGTCCCCACCGCTCTCTCTCCAACCACTCCACAACCCCTGCCGTGGCCGCCGCTCCCTTGGTAATGACGGCCCCTGCTGTTCAGGAAAAAAAGGTTAGAAAAGATAGAGAACAAAAAGATTGGGATGAAGAGATTAATCTGTTTCCATTAAGAGAAGTTCCAATGGGAAGTAGGGGCACAGGGTTTGTAAACGTCCCTTTGACTTCTTCAGAAGTCAGAAATTTTAAAAGAGAAATTAAAAGTTTATTAGAAGATCCCATAGACCCTGCTGAACAATTAGATCAATTTGTAGGTTTAAACATTTTTACTTGTGAAGACACACAATCAATAATGAAAAGAATATATTCCCAAGAGGAGAGGGAGATGATTAGAGCTGCTGGAATGAGAATTTGGGAAAGGGAAACCAGCAAGGACTGTGAGGGGACCAGAAAATGCCAATAGAACCTCCTGATTGGAATCAAAATGATGAGGCAGGGCGAAGACATATGAATGATTATTGTAATTTGATAATCAAAGGTATAAGAGGCAGCACCCTGAAGGCAAAATGTCAAAAAGGCTTTTGAGGGACAACAAGGAAAAGAAGAAACTCCAGCTGAATGGTTAGAGAGACTCAGGAGGAATATAAAGCATTATTCTAGAATAGACCCTGAGACAATAGGAGGGCAGGCCCTATTAAGAGTTAATTTTCTCACACGTGCCTGGCCAGATACTAGAAAAAAGTTGGAAAAAATTGAAGACTAGTATAAAAAAATCAGTGAACAAGTTGTTAAAGGAAGCTCAGAAGGTTTATATCTGGAGAGATGAAGAAAAAGCCAAAGTAGAAGCAAAAATTATGATAGCCACTGTTGCCTTCTGCTGGCTACTGTTGCAAGCCACAAAAGCAAGAAGTGTGAAAGAGCTCTCTGCCCGCCCGGGTCAGCCCATGTGCTCCATGCTTTCCTTCCTGAAGGCATGGCCACAGGGCTCCCCCCGGCCAGGGAGCCTTCAGGCTAGCTCAGGCATCTTTTGCTCTCCTCAACCACACAGTGACAAGGGGGATGAGAAGAGGCCTCGACAAGGAAAGCATGGAAGATTTNTTTTGTGGAAGAGGGACATTCTAAGAGAGAATGCCCTCACCAAAATAAGACCTGAAAATTTTCTAGGAAATAGGCCCAGAAGAAGAATAGAGGGGTCATAGGCTCTATTTTTTAGGGGACAAATACCATCTGGAGCCTGTGATAACCCTAAAAGTTGGTCCCCAAGAACAGGAACTGGAATTTGTGGTAGACACAGGGGCAGAAGGAACCTGCCTATTAAATATTCCAAAAGGTTGTAGTGTAAGCTAAGACACTATCAAGGTAACAGGTGCGAAAGGGGAAAGTTTTACAATTCCTGTCATTGAAGATGTAGTAATTGAAGGAGAAACTAGAATTGGGATGGGGGATGTTTTATTGGTTCCTGGGGCAGGTAGTAACTTGTTAGGGAGGGACTTACAGGTAAAACTGGGAATAGGGATTATACCAGAAGAAGGGAAAATGACAGCCGAAGTTTTAAAACTTGGCCAAGAAAATGAAAATAAAATTAACAAAGAAGTTTGGGCCGGAGAAAGAAATAGGGGAGGACTGGACATTGACCCCATAAGGGCCACAATTGAGAGAGAAGAATGTCCCATATGTGTGCATCAGTACCCTATACCCTTAGAAGGACGAGAAAGCTTGAAGCCAGTAATAGAAGGACTAATAAAATATGGGACATTGGAACCTTGTATGTCCTCATATTATCCCTATTCTGCCAGTAAAAAAGCCTGATGGGAATTATAGATTAGTACAAAACTTACAGGAGGTTAACAAAAGAACTCGGACTTGCTACCCCATCATACCCAACCCCTATACTCTTCTGAGTAAGGTCCAACCCCAGCATCAGTGGTTCAGTGTAGTGGATCTTAAAGATGCTTTCTGGGCTTGCCCTTCAGCCAAGGAAAGCCAAAATACCTTCGCCTTTGAGTGGGAAGATCCAAATACTGGAAGAAAGCAGCAACTAAGACAGACCAAGTTACCTCAGGGGTTCACTGAGTCTCCAAACCTATTTGGACAAGCTTCAGAAACAGTATTACAAACTTTCCCCACTCCTCCTGGCATACAATTTATCCAATATGTGGATGATCTTTTATTATCAGGGGAAGCTGCAGTTGAAGCTAGGGAGGCCACTCTGAAAGTTTTGAATTTTCTCGGAAAAAAAAGGATTAAGAGTATCAAAAGGGAAACTGCAATTTGTGGAATCGGAAGTAAAATATCTTGGACACTTAATAAGCAAAGGAAGCCAAAAGCTGAACCCTGAAAGGATTGCGGGAATTTTATCTCTTCCCCCTCCTTCCTCAAAAAGGGAAATTAGAAAACTGCTCGGATTACTGGGATATTGTAGGCTATGGATGGAAGATTATACACAGGCAGTAAGATTTTTGTATGGAAAATTAACAGAGGGAGATGATGTAAAGTGGACCAAGGAAGATGATGTTAAATTAGAAGAATTGAAATTAAAGCTAGCCTCAGTACCGGCTCTAAGCTTGCCCTCATTAGAAAAACCTTTTCACCTGTATGTGAATGTGGACAGTGGAATAGCTCACAGAGTTCTGGTTCAGGAGTGGGGAGGGGTAAAGAGACCAATAGCTTATCAAAAATGTTAGACCCAGTGAGCCATGGCTGGCCAGTTTGTACCCAAGCTATAGCAGCTACTGCAATCCTGGTAGAAGAGAGGCGTAAGCTCACTTTTGGAAGTAAACTAATTGTGTGTACACCTCGTGCAGTTTGAAATGTGTTAAGCCAAAAAGCTGAAAATTAGTTAACAGACTCCAGGATGCTGAAATATGAAGCAATCCTAATAAACAGTAATGGCCTGACACTAAAAGTAAACAAAAGTTTAAATTCAGCTCAATTTTTATATGAAAAACCAAGAAGTAGCCTAACACATGATTGTTTAGAAATTATCCAATACCAAACTAAAGTTCAGAAAAATCTCGAAGAAGAGGCCCTCTCAGAAGGGGAAACAATATATGTGGGTGGTTCTTCCAGATGTTTACAAGGAAAAAGAATGTCAGGGTATGCTTTGGTTGATGGTAAAAATATGCAAACTATTGAAAAAGAAAAATTACCTTCAAATTGGTTGGCCCAAACTTGTGAATTATATGCTCTATAAAAGAGCACTGGAATATTTAGCACACAAGAAAAGAACCATACATACTCACTCAAAGTATACCTTTGAAGTAGTACACACTTCTAAAAATTTTTTTAAAAAGGCAGTTATTCAGTTCAAAAGGAAGGGGATTGATACATGGGTGACTCATTTTGGAGGTTTTAGAGGCATTAAAATTGCTCAAGTAGATAGCTGTAGTACACGTCAAAGGAAATCAAAAGGGAATGACTCCAGAAATAAGGGGAAATAATGTGGCAGATCAAGAAGCTAAAGATGCAGCAGAAAATGGGATCAAAAGGGTTATGTTAATCTTGACCCCAAATAAGGAAGAATTGGAAACTCCAAGGTTCAGTGAAGCAGAAGAAAAATAATTAAGTAGGATGGGGGGGAGCCAGATGAATCTGGGAAATAGAAACATCCTGATGGGAGACAGTTACTTAGTAAGCCACTTACTAGGAAAATATTAGAAGACATGCATCAAAAAACTCATTGGGGTACTCAAGCTCTGTGTAATCACTTTCTAAGAAATTATGAATATATCGGGATTTTTGGATTAGTGAAACAAGTAACTGAAAGATGCATATGTTGTCAAAAGGTAAATAAGAAGGTAACGAGAAAGACAACATTTGGAGGCCAAGAGCTAGCACTCCGACCATTTAAAGTGTCCAAGTAGACTTTACTGAACTTCCCCAAGTACAGAGATGGAAGTTTTTATTAGTAATGACAGACCATCTAACTCCTTGGGTGGAAGCTGTCCCCACTGTCAGAGCCACCGCTAATGTTGTATGTAAAACTCTTCCAAGCAGGGCCTGAGAACAGGAGTGGCTCCATGCTCAGAGCTTTGTTTCTGTGTTGTTTTGATGAGCTGGAGAAGAAAGAGCCTCAGAAGTGAATGGCCTGCCAGTGTCACTGCACTTCTACTCTCTTCTTGTCCTCTTTCCTGCTCTTGTGGGATTCTCTGTCTTTTTTGCATTGGATTTGCTGTTCCCAGCTTTGCCTTGAACCATTTGCCTGGAGCTTGTCTGCACTGCACTCCTGGCCTGTCACAGCAAAGCTGCTGCTGCCAGAATTCCAAACTGTCCTTCCCTGTGTGATCTATTCCAGCCATCGGTTTTTACTCTCGTGGCTTTTTTGTTTTATTCCTCATTATCCTCTTCTGACTCTGCTAATAATAAATTTACTTTATTCCTTTAAGCATGAGCCTGTTTTGCCCTTGGAGTGTTTTTTCCTAATCCTTATCTCAACTCATCAGCCCTTTGTTTTTTTCCCCCCTCCACCCCTCAGTTATAGCAGAGGAGAATGAATGAATGGTTTTTCATGGGTGCCTGGCATTTGGCCAGAGTCAAACCACAACACCAAGGAATTCGATGGAAATAATGATGAAATTTTGACTCTTACCACTCCTGTTTCCAGAAGGCCCTGTCTGGGTCTTACCAGGAGGACTCAGGGGCGGGGAGGAAACTCAGGGCTTAATTGGGGAGAAAAGTTTAATTGAGGCAAGGAAACTTTAATTGTGGGGAGAAAATGTGAATGGAGGGGATTTGAATGGGAGGGGATGATTTGAATTGGGGAGAGGAAATGAAGTGGGGGGAGGAGCCCCCCAGCCCTCGGCTGTGCCCCGAAGGTGCTGCCAGCAGTTCCCCTGCTCCGACCCCCCGGGCTGGGGGCGTGGAGCTGCCACTGCTCCCCGGGAATGTCACGGGATAAAAACTCCATCCAAGCTTTTATGTTCTCAGTCACTCCCAAGAAGATCCTGGTTGCCCCAACATAGTCCCAGTTGCTCCCAGTCATGCTCTGTATGGTTTCTTTCACTCTCAGTCACTCCCAGTAGGAGTCAGGTACAGCCCCAGTCACTCCTAGTCACACCCTCTGTGATGCCACTTGCCCCCATCATGGTCCCAGTTGTTCCAAGCGTGATCCCAGTAACTCGCAGATACTCCCAGTATTATTCCAGTAACTCCAAGTATGACCCTGCCAGTCCCAGCATGATCCCTGTACGACCCCCCAGCATGGGCACAGCTGCTCCCAGTATGATCCTTGTTGCCCCAGTTGTGGTCCCAGTGGGTTCTGGTCCCAGCCGTGGTGTGTCTCGGTGTCCTAGTCTGTTCCAGTCTGTCACACTCTGTCCGATCCCTTCCCAGCAGCTGCTGCCATTTCCCGGATCCTGCCCCCTGCAGCCTCCGGAGCTGCTACTGGACGTACCCCCCATGATGCTGACGGGTGTCAGGGGCTTTGTGTTAGACTTTGTTTTCCTGGGCTGGGGCTTGGCCTCCACCTGTGTGAGAAGGTGAAGGGGGGTCTTTGGGGGTCATGTCCTCCTGGAGACTGTCTGCCCCCTTAGGGATCCCCCATCCTGTGGTCACCCCCTTTTCTCTCCCCCAGAGCTCCTGACCCAGCTCCTGCTTCCCAATGGGAGGGGGCTTTGGGGAACCCCCCTTTTCCTTGGGGCCCCCCTGGAATCCCCATTCCTGGGCACTAGGACCCCCCTGCATCTCCTTCCCCAGCCTTGGGATCCCCCTGCACCCCCTTATCCTGCACCTCCCTTTCCGGGTATCCACCTCTCCCAGCCCCTGGATCTCCTGTTTCCCTGATCCCGGGGACCCCCGGACCCCCATTCCTGGCCATTCCAGGGCACCTCAGCCACAGGCCTGCTTTTACTGGGAAACCCAAACTGAGCACGGGGCTCTGCAGCCGCTCTGGGATTTATGATCACCCAAAGGAAAGGAAGAGAAGAGGAGAAAGAGAGAGAAGGAGATTGGAAATCAGGGATCACAGCACCCAGTCCTGCTCTGCTGGGGTGGGGAGAGCAGGAGAAATTGGATCCGCTGCTCCCGGAGTTTCCCCCGCTTTGGGCTGAACCCAGCAGGTTCCAGGCAGAGTTTAAGCTCAGGGCCCCGGGAGTTCAGCACAGCCCGGCCTGGGGGTCCTGCTGTGAGTGGCCAGGGAGGGTCCCAGGGGGGACCCAGGGGGACCCAGAGGAGTCCCAGGAAGGGATCCAGGTGAATTCCCTGGATTCCAGTGAGGGATCTGTCTTTTAAGAGAGGTGGTTGATGGTGCTGTAAAGGAGTAAACTGCAGAATAAGTCAGAGAAGTCATTTAAGCAGAGTACTTGTGGTTAATTCCTAAAACTAAAATAAATCAGTATTTATTTTGAGGGGAAATGATTTCTAATGACATTTTGAGGGTCAACAGGATAAATACCAAGAAATAAATACCAAGAAAGTACAAAGAGGTGGAACAGGACTGGAGCTTGCTGGATTGATCCTGGGCAGAGCCCGGACAGAGCCTGCAGGAATTTGGCAGCCTGAATGCAGCTCTTGCCTGGGCCCCAGGGGTGGCCCCCTCGGGATGTCTCTCGCAGCACCACAGGGATGCTCCTGCCCCTTCCCTGGTGCCCCAGGGTCCTGCAAGCACCTTCTGGAGTCACCCAGACACTTCCCTGTGCCTCTGTGGGCCCCCTGGCACAGTACAGATAGGAATTGAATCAAAGCTTCCTTGGGAGATGGAGGCAGGAGAATATTGCCCACGATCTTCTTTCCAGCTGCCTTCCATACTCCTGCAAATCCTGCTGGGACACTCAGGCTCTCCATTCCGGGGCTCTGGAGCTTCCATGCAAACTCATCCATCACTGAGTCCCCTCTCGCATGAATGTCAAGAAAATGACACAGCAGTGTCCAGAAAACCTGAACTTGATTAACTTGACCACTCTAAAAATCTACAGCTAGGGGTCACTGGAAGACTACAGGGTGAGAACCTTATGCCTTCATAAAGGGTCAACAGTTTGGAACTGGAACACTCATGGAAACTTCAGCTTCTGGGGGGAAAGGTGGCTGGGAGCTCTACGGCTGAGGATGGAGGGCTTCATTAATGATGGGAAAGGGAAGGAGGAGGGGTAAAAATGGATGTCTAGGAGCCCTAAACTGGGCCTGAGGGGGGTTGAGGTGGGTCACACCCAAACCGAGCCAGGGAGCAGGGATTTGGGGGAATGATGTGAAAGGGGTGGGAGAGGGGGATAAGAGGAGGAAGGACAGTGGGAAAGTGTCCTCATCACTTGAATCCCTGGAGAGATTCTTTGGGGCTCAGGGGGAGTGGGGGGATGGATCTGCACTGGGGGGTCCCTGCCCATCCCTGGAGGGCTCATGGGGGATTCCTCCACCCAACACCTGGTGCTGTGATGGGGCAGGGAGGGGGCAAATAAGGGACTGGGTGGGCACAGAAGAGGAGCAGCAGAAATATGAGAAGCAGGATGAGGAGCCAAAGGAGATGCACAAAGTTAGCCACCCGCTCACTCCACTGCGGCCTCGGGAGCATCGTCCCCCCTATATCCCACAGCTGAGCAGGGAGGGGAGGTTTGGCCCATATATATCGTGTGGTCCCTGAGCGGTTCCCAGAGAGGGGGAAACCCCAGGATCCACGGGACCCCCATCAGCCCAGGGGAAGGGAGACCCCCAGGACCCCGAAGTGGAGAGACCAAAGAGGAGGAACACCTGGGATGGGTTTTCTGAGCTGAGTCGTGGTGGTTTGGAGATTTTTAGAGACACAAAACCCCCAGTGACTTTCTGAGAGGGTCTTGGGCAGGACGAACCTCAAACCCAAGGTGCTCTTGCCTTGTGTTTCCCCCCAAATTAGGACTTGTCATTCCCAAGCCTTTGCTGGATGGAGGAGGAGAAAAAGCTACAGAGATCCCACACAAGGAGGGGCTACAAACCCAGCCCAGGGAGCTGCGAGGAGGAAAGACCTGTCCTGTGCCAGGAAGGTCGCCAGAGATCCTGCTGGAGCTCATAGCTGGTGGAAAAGGCTCAGGCCAGGGAGAAGTCCCACAAGTGCTTGGAATGTGGGAAGGGCTTCAGCTATAGCTCCAGCCTGATCCATCACCGAAAGACCCACAGGAACAACCTCATGAGTGTGGGGAATGTGGGAAGAGCTTCAGCATAAGCATGCTCTTGATCTAGCACCAGGTGATCCACGCAGGGAAACGGCCCCACACCTGCATGGAATATGGGAAGAGCTTTGAGTGGAGCTCCATCCTGAGAAAACACAGGCACATCCACACCGGGGAGAGGCCCTGCGACTGTCCCGAGTGTGGGAAGAGATTCACCCAGCAGTTCTCACTTGACCCAACACCAACGGAGGCACCGGTTAGGGAAGCCCTTCCCGAGTGCGGGAAGAGCTTCGTGCGCTGCTCTAGCTCCATCCCCCGTGGGAGGATCGGCGTTGGATGATCCCCAGTGCCCCCGTTGGGCAGAGCCCTGGTGACCCCCGTTGTGGGTGATCCCTGTTGGGTGAGGGGAAGGTGTTGGAGAGATTTCTTTGCCTTGTGCTTGTGCTGCTGTGATTTGGTTGGTAATAAATTCCCTCCCTGTGCCCAGGCTGGATTACGGCCGCGCGTGGAGCTAAGGCCCCTCAGCCAATCAGAGCGCGCGTCTCTGATGACTCATCAGTTGCCAGGCAGATCCACAGCGCCGAGTGCCCCGCGCTGGACTCGGCCTCCCATTGCCGCGCGCTTCATTCCCAGTCTCTCCCAGTGCCACCGCAGGCCCTCTCAATCCGTTTCACTCCCTCTCAGTCCATTCCCAGCCCTCTCCCAGACCTGCACCCTCTCTCCCAGTGCCGCCCCAGTGCCTGTAATCCACTCCTCTCTCTTCGAGTGCCCTCCCAGTCCCTCGCAGTCCATTTCCAGGCCCACTCAGTGCTGCACCAGCTCTACACCCCCCCCTCTCTCTCCGTGCCTCCCCAGTTCATCCCAGTGCCCCCAGCGTGTCCATCTCGCTGGTGCCCTCGAGCTCCCAGCCCGGCCCCGGCCGCCTGCTCTGCTCCGTGATGGATTTCTACCCTGCCCAGATCCAGCTGAGGTGGTTCCAGGGCCAGCAGGAGCTCTCGGAGCACGTGGTGGTCACCGACATTGTCCCCAACGGCGACTGGACCTTACCAGCTGCTGGTGCTGCTGGAAATTCCCCCCCAGCGAGGGCTCAGCTACAGCTGCCAGGTGGAGCACGTCAGCCTGGAGCACCCCCTGAGCCGGCACTGGGGTACGGCCCGGCCCCCACAGCGCCGGGGGCAGCGGGGGAGGCACTGGGGGGACTGGGAGGGGCATCTGGGTGTGCTGGGAATAACTGGGAGGGAGTTTGAGAGAGCCTGGTTTAAACTGGGAGAGGGGCTCGGGGGTCTGGCAGGGCTGAGAAGGGGTTTGAATGATGTCGGGGAGGGTGGGATGGGGTTCTGGCAGTCCTGGTGGACACTGGGAGGGAGTTTGAGTGATCCTGGAGGGACTGAAATAAGATTGGGAATGGGAAAGTGGGGGTTGGAATGAGGTTGGTTGTGCTGGGAAGAGACTGGGAGAGGGTTTGGTGGTCCTGGGGAGGCTTGGAAGGTATTGGGAGGAGGTTTCAGGGGGTCCTGGGTGGGCTGGGGGCGACTGGGAGAATGTTTAGAGGGTCTTGGGGTGTCTGTGAGAGGTTTTTGGGGTCCTGAGCCCTGCGGCTCCTCAGAAATGCTGCCGGACGTCACCCGCAGCAAGATGCTGATGGGGATCGGGGGCTTCGTGTTGAGTTTTGTCTTCCTGGCGCTGGGGCTCGGCTTCTACCTGCGCAAGAAGGTGAGGGGGGTCCCGGGGGTCGTGTTCCCCCTTCCCCGGAGCTCATGTGCTCCCCCTGGGGCCCCCAGCCCCGCTGTCACTCTGCCCCCACCCAGCTGCTCCCAGTGTTCCCAATAAAGCTTCCCACTTCACCCCGGTCCCGTTTATTGGGGGGAGATGGGGAGGGACTTGGGGGGACCCCTCGGGGGTCCGAGGGGTTNTGGGGGGACCCCTCGGGGGTCCGAGGGGTTGGGTGGGGGGGACAGAACCTGCTCCGGGATGGATCGGGAATGGGGACCCCCGAGTGTCCTCCCCCTTGTCACCCCGCTGTAGGCGGACCTTGGGAGGTCCCTGAACTCCGGCACGGCACCCAGCGAACCCTCAAACCTCCCCACAGCCCCCAAGGACTCAAAACCCCACAGAAAAATTCCCCCCAAAAAAGCCTGGCGAAAATCAGCCAATCAGAGAAGGCGCTGAACAACACGGGGCCGATCAGAGCGCACAGCGCTGATTACTCCCCAGTTCCCAGGCGGACCCGCAGCGCCCCGCGCTCCCCACCCGGGCCCCACCTGCGCTCCCTGCCAGGGGAATTTGGGGAGGGGGAGAGGCCCAGAGCCCAGCGCTGCCCCAGCCCGACCTGCCCCGGCTCCATCCCGGCTCCTCCCGCGGGATGCGACGGCCTTGGGAAAAGGGTGGGGGGCAAGGGTGGGCACTGGGCGTGAGGGGAGGAAGAGAGGGGATGGAGGAGGAGGGTTGAGGAAGGCGCGGGAGAAGGGCCAGAGAGAACAGGCGAAGAGGCGGGATTAGGAAATAGGAGGAGAGGGAGGAGCGATGGAGGAGGAGGCGGGGAAGGAGGAGAGGGATGAAGGAAGAGGAGGGAGAGAGGAAGAGGAGGAGCAGGAAACGGAGGAGGAAGAGGAAGAAATTCTCGTTTCCAGCGCCCGTTGCGTCCGCAGCACCTCTGGTCCCGGGATCATCGCCCCCCGCATCCTGCAGATGAGGGGGAGCTCGTCCCAAACATATGGGAGGGTCACTGGCGGCTTTTCTGGAGGATTGTGGCTATTTAGAGATTGGAGGACCGCAAAGCTGAACCGCAAACTCTCCGTGGGCGGATAACGGGGGTACACGATGGGTTGGGGTTTTTTGGGGGGCTGGGGGGGGAAGGGGAAGGTGATTGCTGCCTACAGAGTCCGGGCAGTAGATGGGGGGGTGTGGGATCCCTGGATCATCCCTAAGCGGGATCCTGGAGAGGGAGGACTGCAGGAGCCATGGGACCCCCATCAGCCCAGAGAAGGGGGACCCCCAAAACAGCAAAGTGTGGCGCTCAGAGAGGGTGAACTCTTGGGAAGGCTTTTTTTGTGGTGAATCTTGGTATTTTGAAGAGTTTTATGGACACAAAATGCCTGGTGAATTACTGAGA
>VZTN01000111.1:1327-23622 GCA_013400515.1 Erpornis zantholeuca
TCTCTTCTCTTCTCTTCTCTTCTCTTCTCTTCTCTTCTCTTCTCTTCTCTCCTCGCTTCCCCTTTCCCCTCCTCTCCTCTCCTCTCCTCTCCTCTCTTCTCCCCTGTTCCCCTCTATTTCATATTTTGGTTTTAGAATGTTATACTAATTCCTACATTTTTTCTTTTTTTCCTTTTTTTTCTTTTCCCTCTCTAGATGTCCATATTTTAGGATTTCTTAGGACAATAAATTTCTAGATATGAATCAATAGTCTATATCATTCTTTGTTTCCTTTAAATGAATTCATTTCTTGGAAAATAATGAAGGATCACATCACTAATTAGCACAAGTGCATTTTTTCCCTCCCCCTTTCCCCTGAATCTCTTCTATTTTCATTCTTCAATGTCAAATTCAGGAAGCAGAAATATTCACAGACCAAAACAGTTGGGTTCAACTGATATCTGCACTTACATGTCTTGCCCTACACTGTGTTTATAGGAAATGGGGAAAATAAGAAATTCAAAAGATAATTAAACTCTTCTACCTTATTAATCTATTTACAGATCAGAAGTACCAAGAGCTGAAAGACCATTTATTTTTATTAGCTTCAAATATAATTAAGTATGACCAGCTGAGATCTGGACCATAATTGTCTCCAGAGAGTATGTCTCAGGATAAACAAGATCTTTCAAAAGAAGTATGATTCTATTATATAACACTTAATAAGAAGATTTTCAAAAATGTGATAGCTGTTGCCTGCATTCAGATGAAAATCCAGCTAGAGTCACTACATGCTTTTGAGCTTTTGATCTAACATAGAAGAGATACCTATAGGTCTACTATTTTTTGTCTATATGGTTACTAAGAACATCACACAAACATGGCTTTAGTTTGTTTAGCATGATTAACATTTTCTATTGACAGTTGAAGCATTTCTGTTGCACACTGGGTTTTGCAATGAACCCTTTCTATGAACAGTGTAGCTGTCTTACTCAGTATTCCAACACAGAGCAAGGAATCTAATTTTTAGTCAAGTGATATTGGGTATCACAGTGAGAAATGTACTTATTTTTATTTCCCTCTAAGTAAGTGTAATGTGTTTGATTACAGAAACTTTTTCACATGACCTGTAGTAGCAGCTGAAGTGGCATTAGTGTAACAGAAGCAAATGTCTCAAATTTTTGCTTAAAAAATTATATACTTTTGGAGATAAAGAAAAAAATCAAGGAAATTAGAAGGGGAAAAAAATAAGGCAAAGGCAATCAATGAGTGAGCTGAAAAAAGAAAGCATTCAGATGAAGGCATTTAACTTTAGAAGAAGTCATGCTGGCAAAGCCAAGATTCCCCGAAACTATTCATGCCAAACTGACTTGTCAGTAGAAAGAGAACTATTTACAGGCACAAGAAACCTAAGTATGGTGAGGCAAATGTTAATAGGAAGTGACTTTCCCTGCCATTATTGATCACGCTAATGGCTCTGAATATTGCTCTTCTGGCTAATGCACAGAGCACGAAAAGGGGATGGTAAGTCCTAATGCAGCCAGCAGATGAGACATCCCCCATTCCTTGAGGTGCTTTAGTATGTACTTTCTGATTCTACAGTAAAATTCATCTTTCACGGGGACTAAAATGAGTAAAAGGATTTCTAATGTTTGCATCCGCTTCTCTGTCATTGTCTCATAGATTAAATCAAATCTACTGCCTACTGAACAAGGTCATTTTTTGCCAGTTTAGTGCCACATTACATTAAATTCAACAAACATATTACAGCAATTTTATGATGTAGTACTAGCTGTGTCAGAGGTTCACAGCTAAACTTTCACTTTTAACGCTGAGTTCAAAGGATACTGGTCAAATATTGCTTCTGGTCTTAACTTGGCACATGAAAGACACCATCTGGCTGCATTTTTCTCAGGCATTAAAATAGTGCTTTATACAGTTATAGATATGGCTCTAACAATAACTAAAATTTACTGCTTCCAGGTTCCTTTTTCTTCTAAATCTATTTTTACTTACAGTAACTAGGCTTTAATATAAATATCAGGTTTGGGGCAAACAATATATAATGTTATATCAGGTTTTGAGCTGCTGGAGCATGTCCAAACAAGAGCTACAAAGCTGGTGAAGGATCTTACAAGGAGTGGCTGGGAGAATTGGAGAGAGTTAATCTGGAGAAAAGAAGTCTCAGGCAAACCTTATTACTCTCTACCACTACCTGAAAAGAGACAGCCAAGAGATGGGGGTCTTCCCCCAAGGAACAAGTGACAAGCCAAGAAATGGCCTTCAGTTGCACCAGGGAAGGTTTAGGTTGGATGTTAGGGAAAATTGCTTCATCAAAAGGGTTGTCAAGCATTGGAACAGGCAGCTCAGAAAGTGGTGGGGGGAGTCACTATCCCTGGAGGTATTTCACAGAAGGATGGATGTGGCACTTAGGGACATGGTTTAGTGGTGGCGTTGGCAGTGCTGGGTTAACTGTTAGACCTGATGATCTTAAACACTTCTTCAATCTAAATGACTATGCAATTCCATTTGGGCATTTAGATTCCTAGTCTAGTCTTCACATGGAGAAAAGAATTGAGGAAAAATTACATTGACGGGTGTCCTATAGTTATGGTGTTTACATTATGCTAAAATTTGAATGCTGTCAGTGCTATTAATTTCAGCAGAGAAGTTTGAAAAAGCTGAATGAAATGAGAAGATAATTTTTTTTGGGGGGGTGGTGTTTACTGGGCTTTTTATTCCCAGACAGAAATTAATCGTTTAATTGCAAAAATCCACTATTACGAATGATTCCCCTAAGTATCTAGTAGACAATTTGCTTGAAATTTACTTAAATGATTCCTGCAGAGATGAAAAGAATTTCTTTTAATGAGTTCAAGGGAAAAGGAATAATTAAGAAGGGAGAATGTAATGAGGTATCAAATATACTAACACTTAGAAAATATTTTGTGCTGTTCCCTCTTTTACAGATGGTATGCTTCTGTGTCCATCAGTCTACTTACGTTGAAAATTTGAAACTCTTGCTAATTACATATAAAATGAATCTGAGACAACATCCAGAGATCATTCTTGGTGACAAGAGCAGAGCAGCATCACACAGGAAGTGATACATCCAAGGGCAATTGGAAGCTATGAACTTTATGCAGGAAGGTCTGCTTATATTTCTTTCCAGATGATGATCCACACAAGATATTTTACTGTTAATAAATAATTCTCTGTCGTTTTTACTTTTCCTCTTCTACAAATTTTAACACAGAGATCTTAAACATTGATTACAACTAGATAAGTATAAAAAATAAAATCATGTTTACCTGATCTTACAAATCCATTCCTTAGTTAGTTTTTCTTTCACTAGTAGCTTTAAAATACTGTGGATTTGAGTGAAGAAGTTGCCTATTTAGTCTATGTATACCTGTGTGCAAAAAAAAAATTATACACACCTACATCTACCCCTAGATACATCAGTTTATACAATATGTTATAAACATATACTTATGTATGCATAAGTATTATTTAGATGTGATTGTGTATCTACAGAGACTTTCAAGTTTCATTAAATTTCATGATTGTGTAAAAATGTTAACTGCATCCATTATTTAAATTAAAATAGAAAATGCAGTGCAAACTCCTAATTCCCTTTAAGTAGGGCAGTATTCTTGGGAATAGAAATATTAAAATGATGGACTTCAGATTTGTTTGTTGACTGTGCCATTGTTTTGTTTTTTTTTATCTTTTTCAGTCTTTCTGTCTGAGTATGACATGATGGGTACAGGAAAAACAAATACATCTTTTTTTATTTTACTTACTTTTATTTTATCGTAAGATAGGAGGATTGTTTTAACTTGTTCCTTTATTTATTTTATTTTGGTAAGAAAATTGTGGTGGTTTATATGTATTTTGTTCATAATCAGTTAAAAAGATATAATGACACTCCCAACTAAAAATAGGCAAAAAAAAAAGGGGGGGGTCTTTCCACTATTATTTTTGAAATAATTATGAACCTCCAAAAAACACACATCTAAATAATTTTTTATACCAAACTGTAGTACTATCAGAAAACTTAATCTTAGGAACACATGGTCCAAATAAAATAAGAATTCTATCACAGAATCTGAGCTTGGTCATAGTACTGTGGTTTGAAATGGATATCACACTGAACCAACTTCACTGTATTTAACCCCACATGAAACAAAGCAGTTCTTCTATTAGCTATTTGAGGCTCTATTAGCTCCCTTGACTTCAGTGGGAGCTGACTGTATCCCAGTGAAGTAATTATCCTCACTCTGCTAAAAGAACAGAAGCAACTGACTGGGGAGAGACGCTACAGCCAAGGCTCAGCATTGCTCTCACAGCAGGAGTGCAGATGAAAGGCACCAGACAACATCACAGAAGCCACTCAGCCACCAGGTCAAGATAAGAAAAGAAAAACTGTTGGCAGTAATTCCACCTTTCCCTGAGGAATAAAAAAAGCAGCCCTAGATAGCTCTCAGGAAGGATGACAAGAATTTGGTGAAGACTGTACAACACCTGCACTTAGACTATAAAGAGAAGCAAAAGCTCAATATATGTTCAAACCAAGTGATAATATACTGCCTCAAGGTACCAGGCTTGTAAACTGCACAATAATGCTCTTAGGTATGTATATACGTTATTTTAAATATAGCATGAAAGAAGGGCTAGAAATGAGAACACTGTGCTGTATATTTTAAGGAATAACTATAATCCTGGGAAATATACCTTCAAATGTGTGTAAAAAATATTGTATAACCTATAGAAGTTTCTACAGAGAAATAATATGTGTTTTGTTTCCATGCCTAAAGGATTTATTTCTATGCATTCTAAAGAAAATGTTGTGATATTACCATAAAGAAAACTTACAGTTAAATCAATAGGTATTGATAATTTCTCTTTAGGAAACATCAATCTGAAAACCTGTATTGAATAAGCAGTATGGTAAATTTTATTATGAGTGAATAAAATCTCTTTAATCTAGTGAAGAGTAAAACAAAGTAAAGAAACTTAAGACTGGTTAGTATAAAAATTATTCCAAAGCATCACTATTACACAAATTCTACACAGAAAGTAATAGTGATTCTGTAGTGATTGCAAAAGGAAATGCCATGTCCGAGGAGGAATGACATCTTGCTCCAGCAATAGCTGGAGCTGTCTGGAAAAGAACTCTGCAGAGGAACCTGTGTGTGTTGGTGGATGATATGTTGAATACAAGCCAGAAACATGCCTACCTGGGAAAGACAGCCAAGTGCCTCCTGGGCTACCACAGGCACAGTGCTCCCTTCAGACCGAGAAGAGTGATCCTTCCCCTCTGCTCAGCCCCAAGGAGACACATCTGGACTGCTGGGTTCAGTGCTGGGCTCCCCAGTACAGGAAGGACATGGGAAAACTGAAGTGTGTGCAGCTAAGGACTACAAGGATGATAAAGCGCCTCAGGCATCTGACAGGAGGAGCAAGGCTGAAACAGTCAGGGTGTTCAGCATCGAGAAGACTCAGGGAGATCTTAGAAACCTCTACAAATACCTGCCAAGAGGCAACAAAAATATATATGTCCCTACAAGGGATTAAACCACCATTGGGATACAGCTGAAAAGGACTGACAGGTTGTTTTCTCTAAAAAGGAATACACTTAGCTGGCAACAACACCACTCTGCAAGTTGAACATATGGAAATCACAAATGAATTTAAGCAAAAACTAAAATACAGTTCCAAATTAAAAAAAATAGTGTAAATGCATTTTTATCTTGTTCAGTTTATACTATGATCCAGGGTGAACAGCAACATTTAATAGCCATTGTAAAATGCATGATTCAAAGCTCATTCGTCACAGAAAATTTGTCACTGCCGGAAAGACATCAGTATGGAACAATCCAAAAATGTCTGAACTTCTTGAGAAAAATCTTAGTTTGAAAACAGCAAATGTGACACTTTTACCAAGGACAATCAGACAAAATATCACTCCTCATATGGGAAGACAGAACTGGAGCACACGTGTACTCTGTGTGTGATACAAAGATGACTAAGCTGTCAGCAAGGTAGGACTAAATATACAAAGCATAACTTCATGCTGAGAATGATCTAACTTTGAGTAAAACCCATCCTGCCAATCGCTGCAATAATACTAATGATTAATTACCTGACTAATTACTTGAGAACATGTAGCTAGTCCACAGCCAAACATCAAGGAAACCCATTCCTTCCTCACGTTTGGCCTTTCTCAGTCCATGGCTGTGCCTGACAACAGTAGCATATTCCCTGAGTCCACCAAGGGGAATGGATAGAAAGTCCACCTACTGCTCCCATATATCATCTTCCTGCCTTGTCTACCCCACTTTTCTGAGGTACACAGTACTGGGTTGTACACATTTACCTAGGAGATGAAGGTGATATCAGATGTAAAGCTGGACTGAGGATAAGGGTTGGATAAAAAACAGAGAAGCAATTCTGCTACCACACTGATTCCACAACCATCATCAATCTGCTGTCAAAGGCAATGCCACATAGAAATGTCAGTGATGATGTTGAACACCTTCTGGATTTCTGAGCGCACTGTGTGCTGAATACTGCTGATGGTTCATTACACCCAGACACTGTGGACAAAGCAACTTACCTTAAAATGAGTTCATACACCTTTGCCAATTCCCTGGCTGTTGTGTCTTATAGTTCAGACTATAAATGTCTCTGTGGCAGCAGCTATCTTTTATTATATTTCTGTGAAATGCTAAACACAGTGGAGTCCCCAGCATTTAGGTGTTCCAACAATGAAAAGTAGAAGTTAATACACTCTTTTATTGCACTTTTTCTTCCACTTTTTCAAAAATACAGTAAGATTAAAAATCTATAAAATGAAAGATCTGTCAAGTGCTTAAAACATCCTTGTGTGACCAAAGCTGGTGCAACTGATACTGAAGGTCTTGAAGGTGCTTCTGCGTGATCATTGCAATAGTGCATTTTTTCTGATTGCTGCCACCTCTGTCTTCCTGTCCCAATCTCTCCTGTGGTCTCCAGAATGACAGAAGCTCCAGTGGCAACAGCAGCTGGAGAAGCTGAAAGGTGTGTATTATGTTTCATTTACACTCTTATTTTTCTTATAAAACATGGCTCTTGTAGGTCGACTTTGGATGCCAGGTGCCTACAAAGCTGCTCTATCACACCCCTCCTCACAGGACAGGATGGAAGAAACAAGATGAAAAATTCATGGGTCAAAGTAAAGACAGTTTAATAAAGTGGAAGCAAAGTTTGCAAATGCAGTAACAAAGGAAAACAATAGATTTACTTTCTACCTCCCACCATCAGGTGGTGTCAGTCTGCTCCTCAGGAAGTAAGGCTACAGTATAGAGAGTGGTTTCTCCAGAAGATAACCATAAATAATGAGTGCTCCTACCCTTCCTACTTCTTTCTTTTAGCTTTATCTCTGAGCAGATATCACACGGAATGGAACATCCCTTTGGTCAGTTTGAGACAACTGTACTGGCAATATACCCTCCCAAAATCTTGTTCACAGCCAGCCTACTGGTAAGGGGGGATGTTGGAGAGACAGCCCTGATGCTTTTGAGCACTGCCCAGCAGTTGCAAAAACACTGGTATCTTATTAGCTCATTTTTAGAATTAATGCAAAGCACAGCAATGTGTGGGCTGTTGTGAAGAATACTATCTCAGCCAGACTAAATACAACCGCTTATTCGATGCTCTCCTTTTAAACTCTCTCCAATTTTAGCTCAAAAATTTTAAAACACTACTTACCAAGTGTAGGGAGATAACTCCATAAAACCTTTTGATCACTTTTAGGAGAGACTCAAGTTACTACAAAACCCAGTTTTCATATGTGGGTGGATGTCTTTTTGTGCATATCAAACAGTACAATGAGCTGGAAAGGCTAAACCATTGGCAAATTTGGATTCACAGACCTATGTATCTCTGGAACACTGAGGAGAAGAAAAGAAAAAACATGAAAAAAAGATACAAACAACCCCACCCAGAAAAATAGGAAGTTATTAATAGCATAGAGGTACCGCAGGCTGGATATGTAGGAAGCCCTTCTTGATACCAATTTCTTGAATTACTTGAGCTACAATCTTCAACATACTCATCTTGAAAGCTGAAGAAAATTTATGTGTACATAGTTAATACAACTATAAATTCAACAAAAACTGAAGGTAATATCTCTGCTTATTTATTTTCTAACTAAATCAGGGAAAGTTTTCAGTGTAGCGATTTTTTGTTTTTTACCAATAAAACCAATTCTTCTTTTGACAGGATGTAGGTTTGAACAAATGTTTTCAATTGTTTGATTGTCTTTTTTTTTATTAAAGGAAGTCTGAATCTCTCGGTTGTTTTTGTTGTAGTTTTGTTTTTTTGCTTGCTTGTGGTCAGTTTTCTTTTTTGTATATGGTTTTATTTGGGTTTTTTAAGAGAAATTACTAGAACATACAAATTGATATGCAGTCTGATTTGAACAAGTAACTGAAGAGGGAAAGAAGAGAAAAAAATTTTATTTCCCCTTTTTCTTCCTAGTTTTTCTCCCCTAAGGAGAATTTTGGTCAGAACACAGTATCCTGAGATAGCAGTCACAGATATGCAGCCAGTAGCAAATAACAGTGATCTAATCTAGTCTGGTCCCAGAAACTCACAAATTGCAAACATCTGAACTACTTCCAGAAGCCAGGAAAGTCAATTGCCAAATTTTGCTTGTTCTTTTCTCTGCAAAGAACATGGTGTCCAACACAGCCAAGATATCAGCCCCTGGCAAAGACGTATCCAGTTTCTTCTCCTAGTCTAAGGAATTACAGTCCAAACATTTTTTCTGACATGCAAGTCTGTTATCAAAAACAATGTCTTACAGTAGTGTACAGTCATAAGGAGCTTAAAGAAATACCCCAACACCGCTGAAGTTAAATGTTAAAGATACCTGATGGGGAACAATTATTCCTACACTTCTTAGGATTTATCAGTCTTACCTTCAGGTAATCCCAAAGTTTATTGCAATTTATTTAAAGTAGTCAAAATTAGATGCATGAATTTGTGTATTGACTTTCTTACTATTTCATATTTTTCTATTCCTGTTTCACATTCCTCTTCGTTCTGACATGGTGAGTATTTGTTTCCTCAAGGCCATTTTCCCGACCCCAGGTATTCAGTTCACAGAATGATAGTGCTCAAGGCATTTGTGATGTGAGCCACATGCTACAAAATCAAGATGATGCTGTGGATTTTTCCGGGATTCAGTATTCTGTGCAGCAGCTGATCTCTATCTTAATAACCTTCCAGGATATCTTCTAATCTTCAAATCCCTTCTCAATAAGGGTGGTTATACAAAACCTCAGCAGTCATTTTAGTGTTTCAGCATATAGTGTACAAAACCTTATGTGCAAATCCATGTACAGTTTTTACTGCCACTCGTTGACTTTCTTTCCCTGGCACCATTATCTCTGAAAGAAAGTGTCTGAACTGTTTTCTGTTACCATCTCCCAGACCAGAACAGTCTGTTTCAAACACAAAGCCAGCAGAATACCACAGGAGTCACTTAGCAGGAGCAGAATGGCCTGATTTGGATCTCTGCCTGACTCAAGACACTTAATTTAATTTCACCATTTACATTTTTTACCAGACAGCATTGTAAAGAACAGCCCTTCAGAGGGAAGGTTATCATGCTGAAATTAAAACCTCAAAATGCACGTTGAAGTTGCTTTTTATTACACAGATATAAGGATTTGCACTGAATGCATGTTATAAGTAGTGTGTGTACCTGTCATACATTTAAAGAGAGAAAATGAGATGTTATTCTGGTTTATAGATTATTTATATACATATGTAAAACTATTTTATTTATATAATTTTAACATTTAATTGTTTCTCTGTCTTTATGCAGCAGTTTTTAGAGTCATACTTGTTAACTTAAAGTAGTCTTTTACAGTTTAGTTCTCCAGTAATCTTCATCAACAATAAAAGCAGCTTTAAAGATCCTATGCTGTTTTGGAAAATATCATGGTGAGATAGCACTGTGTATTGACCTATGGTTAAAGTTAGAATTGAAAACTGTATTTTAGGTTTGCTGATTCATCTTCCTCCACTCCATAAAGCTGACAGCTGTGTTTGGAGGTTGATGTGTGTTCCCATCCATGCTTTTTGAACAGCCAAATTTTCAAAATTTTTCATTCTATGGGACTCAGGATTAGGTAGGGGGTCCTCAGAAAAGCCAAACTTCAAGGTAAGTAGTCTCTCCTTTCCTAAGTGATTTCAGTATCTTTAAATCATCTTCTTGCTCAGCAGCATTGTGAAACCATTGTGAAAGTTTATTATTCATGCTGTGAAAGCCTTTTCACTCTAAGTGTGTGCTCTCAACCTGAACTGTTCTTATACCTTTTTATTTTACATTACCATCCATCCTGACATTACCTATATTCTTTAAACATTTTATGTTTCCATTAAGGCATAATATCTTATATTTTGTCCCTTGGGTAGTATCAATACAGATTATGTTGAATTTCTAATCTGAAATTATCCTTAAATTCTTGAAGAAACACGAAATATGAAAATATTTTGTACCCACATCCCAGTGTTAGAAGGGATGGTCTACCATCATGGAAAAATTTAGGAAAGGGAGACTTCCTTGCTTTCTGGGTTATATACAAATGCAGCAGGCCTGGGGGCCACTAGGCTTCCCCATTTTAGTTGGTATATTATCTGTCTGTCTGAATCCCTGGGAGACTCCCACAGACAGTACTTTAGAGTAACCAATTTGATACTATAAGTCTGGCAAGGTACCAGATGCACAAACAGCATGTCTGCACAGTAAGTCTGGTACCATAACAATCCCCTATGCACAAATAGTGTGATTTATTGATTGTGGTGACAGAACAAGGTTCAGAAAGTGCTGTTGATTAGTGCATTGGTATAAGAAAGCATAGGCAATGGTATTGCCATGGATTATTTAATCCGCTGGGATATTTTTACTGGTATTAATTCCTTAATTTTAATATCGTTCCCTGACCCTCTTTCCCCAAAATATTCTACAAATGCAACAAAGAGAACAACCTGTTGAACAGCAGATGTGACAACAGGCAACAAGTAGAGGAAACAAGATCAATACCATATACCAATACTTTTTTTTTTGATGTCCTAAATGCAATTAAATGTGAAATTTACCTAGGTATACTGTGGTGCAGTATACCTAGATAAGAGACCAATATTTTTCAGAGTGCTTTAAATTGTTTAGAATCTCATACATAGCTTACATAGCATACAATAATTTCATTAATTGAATTAATAATCACCTCTGCTGTATATTACCTAATTTGGTAATGATTAATAGATCTAAATCAAAAAAACAGCAACCTTTTAACTATAGAATATAAAAAAGGTAAAACATTAAAACATGTACAGCCAGCATTTGTGTGTCTGTAAGGTAGATGCTGTATGTCAGATAAGTATGAAATATCTTACTATTGGTAGGGACTATATAATCCATGCAACAAATAGAGTCTGGAAAATGGCTCATGTATTCTAAAAATAGCCATATAGGGCTCAATTAATTTGGAAAAGGTGAATCTCTAGTGACACCTGAGACAGAAGCTGGGTACGTGGCAACAGGATCAAGTTTGAGGAAACCTAGAAAAATATATATTTATATGGTGAATGTGATTGGGACTTAGCAGACCCTGTCAGTCTTAGCTGTTTAACGTGGTCATGTTAGAGCAGAGGATCCTAAAGGTCTTTAACATACTACTTTGGAAACTTAAACTCAGATACCTCCCAGAATCTCAGGACATTAACTTTTGAGTATTGAGATATTGAAAGTAAGCACCTAATATGAAAACTGGCTGTTTTAATGTCACCTAAAATTTTTGATCCCCTGTGGATCAAAATCTTCAATTCTAATCTTAGACATTCTTAGCTCAGAAAAACTGAACCTACTGAACTGATTGAGGAAAGACATGGCAGAAAAGTAGAAAAAGCTATTTTATAGATTGCATGAAGTTATAAAAGAGTAATTGGACAAAGTGAAAAATAGCATCACCTCTGTAGAATATAATATACACTGAGTGAAAATAGAAAATTGTATCTTTTTTTTAATGACTCCTTGTGTGAGCAGAGGAGAAGAGTTATCTTCCTTGAAAAAAACAAAGGATTTTATTGGACTGATGACTAAATGCCATTGTCAATATTTGCTTAAAAATTCAGAAATAAATTAGTCATGTAATTTTTTTAAGGAAATTTGCCTCTGATCTGACTTATGGTATATAAATCAGAAACTTAAAATACACTAGAATTCAATATAAATAAGAAAATTTAATCAATTGGAATCAAAATTCTTGTCAATGCATTTCATAATGTTTTACTTTCCTCCTCTGCATATTGCTCAGTATCAACTTATGATCATATCTATATTTAAGTGAAAATTGTAACACAAACACTATTTTGAATAATGCATTAAAATATAGTTTATTTTTTTAAAGCATTACTTCAAATGTCTGTTAATATTAAGTAGTACATTTAAAAATTCTAAATCCTGTAGTCTACAATTTATACTAAATAATAGTGTTTAAATAACAGAGAAATTGTTACTCACTGTGTAGGTGCAATAATATTTTTTTACTGATGTGAGAAGATTATAAACAAAATAGATGAGGGAAGAGAGAGTACAACCAGACACAACTGGAAAACAGAAAATATGTTATTTTTCTGAATTTTTTGTCTTCTAAGCTTAA
Organism: Erpornis zantholeuca; assembly: GCA_013400515.1. Lineage (NCBI taxonomy): Eukaryota > Metazoa > Chordata > Aves > Passeriformes > Timaliidae > Erpornis > Erpornis zantholeuca. Next base: position 14,026 of record VZTN01000111.1, read on the forward strand.
TTAAAAAGAAAAAAAACCGCCTATATATAAGGGGGGAAAAAAGCAAAAACAATGTTAGTGACACTGAGTAGCAAGTGACAATAGGAAGGGGAAAAGTCATGAAAAAGAGGGAACTAAAGGATAAATTTAAAGGCATTAACGAATATAGTGAAAGATCACATTAATGTGGTAATGAAACAAGAACAGCATTTTCTGCAGTTTCAGAAATGAATCATAGAATTCCTGCACTAGTGGTTTCATTCACTGGTCTGGCTTATATTCATTGCTAAAACTGCCAAGTTTTAAATTAGTGTTTATCTTCAGGCTGAGATACATAAGTTTATGTTTACAACACAGATGTCTGCACCTGCATTTCACCATGTTATTCAGTTGTGAAATCACAGATGTCTTGTGCCATTTCACATTTCATGCCCAGGGTTTTCTGAAACTTCAAAATTTGACAGATAGGTTGCAGAATTTGTAGGTTAAGTTCCTGATTACTCATATTTGTTCTGTGTGGTTTTCAGCATGAACTTCATCAGATATGTCATAGAATTGTAGAATCATAGGATAGTGGAATCATAGAATTATAGAATGGTTTAGGTTGGAAGGGACCTTTAAAGATATCTAGTTCCAACCCCAGACCCTATGACCAGGAATGTCTTCCAGTAGATCAGGTAGCTCAAAGTTGCATCAAACCTTTCCTTGAACACTCCCAGTGACAAGCCAACCACAACTTTTCTGGGTGACATGTTCAAGTATCTCACCCCATGCATTATGAAACACCTTTTCCTTATGTCCAATCTAAATCTACTCTCTTTAGGTTTCAAATCCTTTCCCCTTTTCTGAGCATTCCAGGCCTTTGTACAAAGTCTCCCTCCATCGTTTTTATAAGCCCCCTTTATACATTAGAAGGCCACAGTAAGGTCTCTCTGGGGCCTTCTCTTCTCCAGACTGAACATTCCAGATCTCTCAGACATTTTCACAGGTGAGCTGTTCCAGCCCTATGACCATTTTCCTAGTCCCTCTCTGGACTCGCTTTGATGGATCCATGTCTTTCTTTTGCTGCAGAGCTCCAGAGCTGGATGAAGCCCTACTGCTGTGGTCTCACAAGAGTGAAGTGAGAAAAGGAGAACCACAATTGGAGATTGCCCATACACTTGTACAGGACTTTGTACTTGGTCTTGCTGAACTTCATGGGATTCTCATGGTCTCAGTCCTCAAGGCTGTCAAGACCCTTCCACATGATGTCCCTTCCCTCGAGCACACCAACTGCACTGACCAGCTTGGTGCTTGCCCCAAGCAAACTTGCTGACGGTGTGCTCAATCCCACTGTCTGCATCATTCCGGTAAGCGGGCTGAATGCACTGGGAGCATTCAGTCATTTTGACTATGCCTCTATTACCAGGTTACAAAACCTTAGTTTAGATGGATTAGTTTAACTATAATCTTTTATAAATAGTGAAGAGTTTAATTAGATATAGACTGTTGGGTTTTGTTTGTGGTTTTTTGCTAAGGATGATATGTTGTTCAGTGATGTGATGAAATAGTGAAGCATCATTAACTGTTATTTAATCAAAACTCACTATATTCTGTACAAACATTTTAATTCTTCAGAACCCAGTAAAATTTTAATATTTGTTTGAATTAAGTGTCTGCCAAATATCAGTCATATAATCCTGGCTTTCCTGAAGTGTATTTGAATTAATATTTTCTAAAATCCTTTATATTAATTTATTCATTAATTCTAATAAATAACTGAATTGGTCCAGTAATAACAGGTCTTTTTGATTGCTTTTGTGTTTTAATGTCAGCCTCCATTAATTTGCTGATTAGCTATTGTGAGCTTAATTTTTTGAGTAACATGATAAAGCACTGAGGTATATATCTAGTCATTCACATACATTTAATAATAAAAGACTTATATTTTTAAATTTGTATTCTTAATAAGGACTGTTTAGTTCAAAAAGTAAAGAGCTTCTGAAAGAAAGATTTAACATATTAAAAAATGAAACCCTGAAATCCCTTCATTTATGATAAAATCACCAAAACTAGACAACAACAAAAAAAAACCAGGCTGAAAACACAACCCTTATCATTAACAATAGTTTTTCCAATTACTAATTTGTAATTAGCCTGGTTGTACTGTATTGTAATTAGTATAATGATCCGCACTACTAAACTTGCCCAAAAAAATCCCTCTTCATCATCTGTTGCCTCCAACGATTTCCTAAAAGATTACATGGAATAGTAGTAGGCACATTTTCAACACCCGAAACCAGGTTTTCATACTTTTCTTCTTTACTGAGTAGTATTTTACATGAAAACTATTCAATACCAGATAGAAAAATAGACTGGTTAAAAATGTTTAAACTATTTGTATGGTGTCTGTTGTACAAAGAAATATAGTTGAGTAACAATTTTCTGCTTTTTAAAAGTCTGCTGACATTGAGGTTAATAGGATTTCTTGGCTAAGACCAGAAAGAAAATGGATATACAAAGATTACAGGATAGCATTGAATTGCAATGCATTTCAAAAGCTTTTCATTGCAGTTTATAAATGTGGTGATGTATCCACAAATATTACTGCACATATAGTTCGATAATGATAAAAAACATCAGGCATTGCCTTTTCATATAAAACTTTACTGATGAAATCTGAATGGGTTTTGCATATATTTAAAAGCCCAGACACTTCAAATAAATTTATAAAAAGGGGCTTGTTTTTTGATTGGATTTGTTTTCCTCCATGGAGTTAGCAACACTGAAAGAATCCAAACAACTTTTACCATCATAGAATGGATCACAGGTTAAAAAAATCTTTAAAATCATTAAGTCTAACTGTAAACCTAACACTGCGAAGTCCACCACTAAACCATGTTCCTAACAACTACATCTCCACTCCTTTTAAATACTTCCAGGGATGGTGACTCAACCTGCATGAGCAGCCTGTTTGTATGTTTGATAAACCTTTTGAAAAAGAAATTTTCCCTGATATTCAATCTAAACCTGCTCAGGTGCAACTTGAGGCCATTTCTTCTTGTCCTGTCAGTTTTAACCTGAGAGAATAAACTATCCCCACCTCGCTACACACTTCTCTCAGGTAGTTGTAGAGAGTATAAAGATCTCCCCTGAGCCTCCTTTTCTCCCAACTAAACAGCCCCAGCTCCCTCAGTTGCTCCTCATTAGACTTGTGCTCCAGACCAGTTCTGATGCCCTGTTTTGGACACACTGCAGCACCTCGATGACTTTCTTGTAGTGAGGGGCCCAGAACTGAACACAGGACTTGTGGTGCGGCTTGACTGGTGCTGAGTAAAAGGGGACAATCACTGGTCCTGCTGGCCACAATATTTCTAATACAGGCCAGGAGGTTGTTGTCTTTCTTGGCCATCTGGGCACATGCTGGATCATGTTCAGGTGGCTATTGACTAACACACACAAGGCCCTTTATACTGGGCAACTTTCCAACCACTCTTCACCCAGCCTGTAGCAGTTCATGGGGTTGTGAGCTAAGTGCAGGACCTGAGATTTTACCTTTTTAGACCTCATGAAATTGGTCTCTGCCCATCAATCCAGTTTGTCCAGATCTCTTTGCAGAGACTTCCTACCATCAAGCAGGTCAACATTCCCACCCAATCTGTTTCCAAGGGAAAACTGAGGGTGCACTCATCTAGATTATTGATAAAGATGTTAAACACGTCTGGCTCCAATACTGAGCCCCGAGGAACACCACAAGTGACTGTCAACTGGATTTAACTCCATTGACCACCAAACTCTGGGCCCAGTAGTTCAGACAGTTTTTTAACCAGTGAAGAATCCACCTGTCCATGTCATGGGCAACCAGTCTCTCCTGGAGAATCCTGTGTAAAATGGTGTCAAAGACTTTTCTGCAGTCTGGGTAGACAATATCCACAGTGGCACTCAAGTTAATCTACTGAATAACCCTGCCAAGAAGTTGGACTGACAGGCCTGTTCCCTAGATCTTCCTTCCAGTGCTTACTCCAGATGAGTCTCACATTTGGTAACTTTCAGACCACCAGGATCTCCCTGGTTAACCAGGACTGCTGGTAAGTGATGGAAAGTGGCTTGGTGAGTTCTTCCACCAGCTCCATCAGTAAGCTTGGGTGGATCTCATCTGGTCCCATAAGTCCATGTGTGTCTAAAAAGTGTAGCAGGTCACTGACCATTTCCTCTTGGCTTATGTGGGCTTCCTTCTGCTCTCCATTCCTGTCATCCAATTCAGGGGGCTGGGTAACCCAAGAACAATTGAACTTACTACTAATGACTGAGGCAAAGAAGAAATTAAGTACCTCTGCCTTTTCCCATGTTCTTTACGTTTCTCACAGCAGAGAATGAAGATTCTCCTTAACCCTCCTTTTGTTGTCAAAATACTTAGAGAAAATAATTTTATTGTCTTTTATGGCAGTAGTCAGATTGAGTTCTAGTTGAGCTTTGGCTCTTCTAATTGTGTCCTGGCATAATCTCACTTTGTAATAGTCCTGAGTGGTGTCCCCCTTCTTCCAATGTTCTTAAAGTCTCCTTTTTCCCTAATCTTGAACCAAATTTGTTCAGCCAGACTGGTCTTTCCCACTGGTTCATATTTTGGCACATTGGGACAGCCTGCTGCTGCTGTACTTAGAATCATTTTTATTCTGGTTGGTAGATTTATGAGTAATGGATATTTATATGGGTGTTTTTTAGAAGGTGTTGAACATATAATTTTACTAGGAGATAAGCATACAGGAGAACGCAGAAATTATACCGCCTTCTGGTGTAGTTGGTGTTTCTTCACCTTTCCTCATGTATCTATTTTGAAGCCAAGAACTCTGGTGCTAGCTGGGGTTTTTTTTGTATAGTATTACTCTCATACTTAAATTCTTCACTTTACTGTAAATGCAATCTGTGCATTTACTGAAAATATGGAAAGAGACTTTTTGTTCATGAATAATATTCTAGACACACACCATATCTGCAGATTAGTAGTAAATTGAGGAAAATTAGTTTGCCCTTAAGGTGCAATGAAAAAGAATCAGAGATTCCTAAATATCATTGACTTGTGCCATTTTAGATGATGCAAGACACACAACAAAAGCCTAGGGCTGGAGAGTGAGATACTGGACTGTGGGACACTGGAACACTGGATTTTTCTGGAGCAGCAGCTCAGGGCCAGGTAGGATGCCCCAGAGCATCTTAACTGCCACTTTATACTTAGTGCCCTGAATTCCTCTCCTAGATTGTCTGTGGTTTAGAGAAGCTAGGTTTCTTGTTTCATTTGAACATTGAGAGTCAAAGGTGACTTGAAAAAATTATGGGTACATTATATTTCTGCTTCCCAACTTGTTTGATAGCAGCTAGCTGTAAACAGGTATAAATGAGTTTTTAATGTTCCCATTGGCAATACCTGACCCTTCAGATGGTTGTATAATATGCTTTCAAATAATCTCCGTAGGGCTATGGTTTGAAAGGGAGATTTACCATGGCCTGATAGCAACTTGTGATTTATGAATTTCTCTGAACAGGATTTACAAGGAAATTGGATATCATTATGAAGCAGCTGTTTTTAACAGGTCTGACCTGGGTCAGAGTGGCTTCAGAGTATTCATGATTATGTTTGCCTGTCTCAAGTAAATTGCTTGTAGATGACTTTGTGAGGCAAAATTGCTTTAAAACAGATACTGTTGATAACATGGTGCAAGTTGTTAGCATGTTTGCTGACCACAAATCATAGAGGGTGTTTAATGTAATTCCTGACTGAACACAAAGAAGAAAATACTAAAGATATGAAACAGAAAAATCTTCCTTTTTTGTATGCATTTTGTAGGGAAAAATACTATCAACTGTCATGAACCTACATTTGAGTATTAGTTGACTTTATAGTCCAATGTCTGAATAAAAAAATTAATATATGATAACATCTTCAGATGCAGCAGTCAAAAAAATATAAAGAGGGTATTTTTCTTTATGTCAAAAATTTCATTTCTGACAAGAGTGTCATATTTTCCGACATGTAACTTCTATCAGAGAGCAATTTTAAGAAAAAAACCTCTAGATTTACATAAAACATATGAGGTTATTTCGGTTTAACATGAACAATTAGTTCTATTCTATTTCTTCCAAAATGAGATCTAAAATCCTTCTCACTATTTCATTTGTGCATAACCAGAGAGATATACACAGTTCCTGAAAGTCTGTAGAAGTTAAAGTGTTCTAACTTTCAAGTCACTGTTGCTCTTACAAGAGGGGTGGAACTTGAAATCTCCAGGGGATCTCAGAACACACTCAATATCCATGGGAACCCACTGTTTTTCAGCATTATAATTTCTTCCCTTATTTCTGAATTCCTGAACTTTCATTCATTTATAGACTGAATGCTTCCTTGAATTAACATTGGAAACTAAAATGCCAGCAGGATACTATGAAAATGCTGTATATTATATATTTTATACTCATATTGTGGCTTTGGCTAAGTCTGGACTTTCAACTGAAAACCTTTCAACATTCACTCTCTAAGCCAGAATCTAAATTAAACTGAAACTTAATTGTTGCTTTAACTTAATCTGTTCTCTATTCTATTATCTCAGCAGAATAATGCAGTTTTATGTTGTCTAACAACTGACAAACTTTTTGCCAGGAGAATTTATGGAAATATCTGTTTTCAATACTGGGCCAGAGTTTTGTGTGCCTGATATTATTAGCATGCTTTCCAACAAATCCTCCTGAAGCCTTCTGCCGCAAACAAAATGAGATGTTACTTGTCCCAAATAATAGGCTCCAAATTCTACTTATTTCATTTTTATGCCTGCACATCCTAGTAGGTTTCAATAAGTGAATAAATGGTTTTATTTTCTTCAACCTTTGCCTCATAAAAGTAAGTCTAAACTGTATTATGTGAAAAACTGCTTGAATGCCAAAACTAGCTGCAGTTTCTCTTAGTTCAACAGGTGGGCAAAGATTCACATAGACAATATAAGGGCTTGAACTAAATCTCTTCAAAAAACGAGTTTTCATCAAGACCCAAAAAAGGCTGTGGTTGAGGCATTGTCTAAAGGATTTAAAGTAAATTCATATTCAATTAAACATTACTGTCTAAATTGCTAGTTGCTATTCTTATTATCATGTGTTCTTTCCTTCACTTACCTTTCCCTCAATCATGGTTATTCATGATTATGCCTTCTCTCTCAAGGTGTGTGGGTCTGTCTTTACTAGTATTGTAATTTCTGAATAAATACTCGGAATAATAATTTCAAACAGCTTCTTTGATAATTATGCTCCTCTTCAGAATGTACATGTCATAAGACTCAAAAGGAAAAGCATGCAGCAATCAGAGTCANTTTAAAAATTAATTGAATGTAATGCATTTTTCAAAATGGCGGGCAAATAAATGTGAGCAATAATTTGCAAAGATATGGAGCAAAGAGTATATAAAAGAATATTCTTCTTTGGCTCTGTTTCTGTGCTTTTCTAAATAACATTCCAGCTGTATAAAGCCTCCTTTATCTCACAAGGAGACCATGCGCTGTTACCCTAACATCATAAATAAACTTTGATTATGTTTTTATTTTATTGTTCAAAATTATAGTGCTTCCATTTCTTGAATCTAAAATCACACATCATCACTGAAGAGGTTTTCAATTTTTCTGTTTGAGCACTTGCACTTTTTNAAGGCTGTGGTTGAGGCATTGTCTAAAGGATTTAAAGTAAATTCATATTCAATTAAACATTACTGTCTAAATTGCTAGTTGCTATTCTTATTATCATGTGTTCTTTCCTTCACTTACCTTTCCCTCAATCATGGTTATTCATGATTATGCCTTCTCTCTCAAGGTGTGTGGGTCTGTCTTTACTAGTATTGTAATTTCTGAATAAATACTCGGAATAATAATTTCAAACAGCTTCTTTGATAATTATGCTCCTCTTCAGAATGTACATGTCATAAGACTCAAAAGGAAAAGCATGCAGCAATCAGAGTCACATGCAAACTCTCATATTTATGTCCAACAAAGTGGTTTTCCTCATCTCTGTTTTCAACAGCTGGCAGGAGGCAGTGTTTCATACTGAATGGTTGCCCCTGTCCTTTGGGAAGGGTCTTCTTTATTCTTCATAAATGAAGTTTTCAAGCCAAAGCATGTTTTAATTTCCATAGCATTTATTCTGTCATGCCGGAATAGAAAATTGTTTCATTTTTTATTCTTGTTTTGCCATATTTCTTAGCAGTTGTTGCAAAGAAGCAAGAGAACACGGTATCTACTATGCTCCTTTTCTACCTTTGCTTCTGTAGGAGGGAAGTAGAGAGTTTAAAAATGAATTGAATGTAATGCATTTTTCAAAATGGCGGGCAAATAAATGTGAGCAATAATTTGCAAAGATATGGAGCAAAGAGTATATAAAAGAATATTCTTCTTTGGCTCTGTTTCTGTGCTTTTCTAAATAACATTCCAGCTGTATAAAGCCTCCTTTATCTCACAAGGAGACCATGCGCTGTTACCCTAACATCATAAATAAACTTTGATTATGTTTTTATTTTATTGTTCAAAATTATAGTGCTTCCATTTCTTGAATCTAAAATCACACATCATCACTGAAGAGGTTTTCAATTTTTCTGTTTGAGCACTTGCACTTTTTAAACACTGTGTATTTTTACATTTTCCATGTTACTTCCCCTATTACTGAAAAAGAATGGTTCATATGCTGTCTATGTTCTAAACTATGAGGAATAAAATAGTATACTATTAAAGAATAATTTACATATACAAATTTGTCACTATTGTTAATGGAATTAGTTTCAAAAGTAAAAGAAGCCATTGTTGATCTTTAGGGACAAAATATTTTCAGGAAAAAAAAAAAAAAAAGATAGAAACCTCTGCTTGTGATAAGCCTCCTTGCAGGAAAATACAGAACTTTCCATCTCGTGAGTGAATGACAGCCAAGACAGGGTCACTGATTGTCCATCTCTCATTCACAGGCCTGCTCTGAAGGCACAGTATCAGCAAGTCTTGTCCAAAGTTTCATAATCACACTCTTGTCCAGTGTTTATGTCTTTTTCTATTTGTACTTGATTGTGAGTTGATAGAAATGTAAGAAAATGTGTTAATGATAAATGTGTAATCCATATAATTTATGCGATGTCATTCCCTCATTTTTACTTTGTTTTGGCTGTCTTCAAGTGCGATTTCAAATGCCTCCAGTCTAGACTTTGGTTGGTTGGTTTCAGAGAAATTGGGCAGAGTTAAAACTAATATGTTTAAATAAACAATGTTTCAATTATTTACGAATTCTTAAACTCTTCCATTTCCATATAATCCACAAAATCTTGTGCAATATTCAGTATTTGTGGATGAAATAAATTTGTCTGTTTTCAGATATGAAGACAGAATGGCATGAATAGTTTGATTTTGGGACATTAAATGTTGTTCTTTGTTGCAGAATTTTTTAAAGACACATTTAGCTATTAGATCATACAGATAATAACAGCGTATTTGTTAAAAATTTGTTTATGATTGTCACAACTCTCCAAGATAGTCTTTGTGATATTTTATCTAAGTCCGGGATTTCCATTGACAAAAGTAATATAAGGGGTAGTTTTTCTAAAGACAGTATCTCAAGTTAATTAAATAATTT
>VZTN01000112.1:790-11220 GCA_013400515.1 Erpornis zantholeuca
GGCTCCGAGCTCCGCCCCGGCTCCGCTGTCCCACGCCGGTGCCGCGGCTCCCGCTCAGGCCGCGCTCCGTTCCGCGCTCCGGGTGGGGGCGGGAGCTGTCTCGGCCCTTCCCTCCCACGCCGCGGCTGCTGCCCCTGCGAGGCTGCAGCTCCGGGATCCCGACCTGCGCTCACGGAGCCAGCGAGCGCTGCGACGGCAGCACCGGGCAGAGAGCGGGAGAGGCAGGAAGAGGGAGCGGGAGCAGAGGGGACACGAGAAGAAAAGGGGGAGGGATGAAATTGATAAACAAAAAAAACACCTGGGATGGGCAGCACCACAGAGAGGGATTAAAAAATAATAGGGACAGGGGAGGGGACAGAAGGATCCAGTGAGAAACGATGGCACAGGGAGCACGACAGAGCCAGAGAGAATAAAAAAGGAACAGGAGCGAGGTGTGGAGAAGGACAGAGAAAAAGACAGCGGTAAACACACAGGAAGGATGGAGGGATACAAAGAGGGAAACAAGGACAGAGAGGGGAAATGACCACGGCATGGCAGGGGGAAGACACCCCAACATCCATCACACTGGGGGATGCTGGAGCAACTCCAACAAAGAGCTGAAATCCTGATGCATCGTGTTGGAGTGGCACGATCCCAGCCAACACCTTCCTGGCATAGCCAGCAAGAGTAGCTAGCAACAGCACCGCAAGAAGTTTATCCTACTTTCTTCCTATCATACCCTTGGTGCCTGCAGAACAGGTACATTGGGCTCGCTTTGTTGATCCTTCCACTTTTATCCACAGTGCTTCCAAAAGTTGTGCAAACTGCTCCTGCTGTCCCTGATGTGTTAGGTAATTCCACAGCAGAAATGGTCATATAGCCAAGTATTGATGAACCACTATTACCTAGACTGGAGGCATAGAAGCAGCAAAGTGTGCTTAGGGGATCAACAAGAAGCTTTAAACACTCGCCTGGAACTTTGCCGTGATGGGGAACAGTGGTGCCAGGGGTTGAGCCTTACTCCCTGACATGCTGAGGCCTCAGCAGCAGGGCTGACTCACAAGATGAATCCCAGGTGCTGCGTGAGTGACACTATTGGTATTATTTAGCTAAAAATAGATTACGAAGATGCAAACATAACAAAATTAAAATATAAGGGAACATGCAGGAAAAGGGAAAGAACAAAAAAACAACACCTGCAGAGGTCAAAAGCAGAAACACTGTTTCAGTGTTTTTTTCATTGCCGACATCTTGATTTTTTACATTTTGAATTTTTCTTTGCATTTGATTTCATCCCCAAGAGTTGTCTAAGAAATAACATTAATAAATCTGTTTGTTTCTATTGGTAGCCCATGAGAATTTGTTATTGCTGTGTCCGTTTGGCTTCTGCACGTCTTTCTTTTGTGAAACAAAGCAGTGGAAAAGCAAGGCCCTGAAGCAACCGGAACCCTCCTGAGAGGGCCACCAGCCCTGCCCCGCTTCCAGCAGCAGTGCTGAACACACCCACACCCTCCTCTCCCAGCCCTGGCAAGTGCTGTGGGAGGCAGCAGAGGAGGGAGCTGCCTCGGGAATATGGAATCAAGGCACAAACCTGTTTCTCTGCTGGGCAATGTACCTTCACACAAAGAACGAGTGCCCAAGGGATTGGCAGTGCAGGCTCTTCCCTAGGAGCGCGAGCAGCCCCCACCCACTTTAATTCCGGTGGCAGCTTGGCTCCTCTGTGGGTAGAGACTGCTGCTCCCAGGGTGAGCACCCTCCATGACATAGCCAGGCCCCCCAGCCCTTCGGTTAAAACATGACCAAACACCCAAAGAGGGAACCATGGACAGGTAGGAAACGCTCCAGCAGGTGAGGCTGGTTTGAACAGGTGCATCCTGGGCACTGCCTTGCTGCCTCCCATCGCCCAGCTCTGCAGCCAAGAGGCCCCCAGGGTCTGTCACAACCCACCTGGCACAGGGGGGACCCACTCGGGGAAGGCAGCCAGAGCAGAAAACAGCAGGCACCTGGGTGCAGCAGCCACGTAAAAACGCTGTGAGGTCCGGAGACAGAACAGCCACCCCACATCACACATCTGGGAGGGGAGCTGAGAATGCAGGACTGGGTGGTGGCTTGTTCCAAGGCAGGCAATTCCCCATGATTTTTCCTTATTATTTGGAGCTCTCACAGTATCGAAACCTTTGTATTTCTCTGTGTTTAATATACAATTTTCCAGTGAGTTGGTTGCTCACAGTTTTTCTCTGTTTCACCACAAAATCGGTTGTAAGTTGTTTTTGGATCGAATCCCAAGATCTCCCTTTCCTCGTGGATTCTGAAGGAAAATGTTGAAACTGAGGTGCCTATAAAATACCTGTGAAAAAAACATCAAAAAGGGTTTGTGGGGGGGCACCAAGATTTTAAAATGCAAGTAATTTGACTTCAGTCCAATGAACTTTACTGTTCGGTGAAATGATATAATCATGAAATTATCATTATATACACACAATATAACCATTATACATCTACTATACACGTCTCAATTACAGAATGTCCTACACGATTTGTGAACAACCATAGCTGGGCCAAAAACCACATTCAGTTTTGTGACAGTGACATTAAGATTTGGCTGAAATAAGTCAGGTTTGCTACCTTGCATGTGCGCAAATCCACTGGTCAATCACGGCCACGCCCCCGTCCTTATAGAGTTCCAGCTCCTCCCAAGAGGGTTCAAACCTCACCATCTCAGGCAGCAGTTTCTTGAGCAGTTCAATCTCTTAAAAAAGGAAGGATACAAATTTATTGCTACATTATGAAGAGCAACTCGCTGCTGCCGCATGATGTGTTTGTTTTACAGGAACCCTGGGTGAACAGTTACCAAGCAAGTGACACAAAAATCTACCAACAAATTTTACAGTATGGTTGCCAAAATTCAGAGCATCGCAGGCAGGGAGGGGAGCCAGGGGTAATTGCTGAACTCCTCGCCAAGATTTACCAGTCCTGAAGTGCCTGTGATCTGCCTACCTTCCTCAACAGCATCAGTGGCTACAAAAACTTTTTCAAGTTTAAGCGTCTCCAAGAGGCTGCGGATTTTCTTTACTGCTGCTTGCAGGGAAGGCACATCTTCTCTGTGACCCCAAATGAAGTCTCTCCTTCTGAGATGAACCCCAAGGTATGGGCCACCTAGAGCTGTGCCTGTCTTAACCTATGAGAGAAAGATCAATAAACTTTAAAACTTGAGAGCATCGCCCTTCACACGGAAAAGCAAGAATGCATCATCTCTGGATAAGGCACAGAACCACTCTAGTTGCAGACAGGAATTTTTAAGTATAGACTGGAAGTAGTTTGGGGCACTTGTTGCCACATTTAGATCTTGGGAGGCCTGCATCACAGAAGAGAAACTGGAGTGCCAAATCTCTGTAAGCAAAAATTCCTTGACCAAATAAATCCCCAACTGGCAGCTGAACTTTACACCCACACATGGTGCTGAATACAAGAAGAAATTAGAGTTTCCTTTATTGAAATGAGGGCAACAAAGACCTGGCCCTCAGAACCAGTCAGGCACATCTGAACACTGTTAACTCATGTCACAGAAGGAGAAGAAGGTGCACCAGGAACACAAGTGTCCACCTTGACCTGAGCAGAAGAGTTACAACTCACGTGTACCTTCCAACGTGAGCTGCAGCACACAGCCAGGAGCACACAAATGAAATATTTGTTATGGATTTTACCTTCATCTGCGTCCAGTCCTCCTTGTACTGAGTGCTGTCTGCCTCGTCCGTGGATTGAAGGTATTTCTTCCTGAACTCATCTCCCACCACGCGGAGGTGTTTAGCGAACACCATGCTCCGACGGGTCTGTGGGAATAAGAGCAGGCACTGAGTCAGAAAAAGGAGAGCTAAAAATGAGTAGGTGGAGACAGTTTCACACACATAGCACTTCTGGGATGCAGTTACTTCTGGGACATCTGTGCAGTACTACAAGCAATGATTCCTAACCTTTTATCCCAGCTTTAACTGTTTAATTCTAATTATCACCACATTTTTAAATGGCATACTCAGCTGCCCCTGCAATATACAGGTGTACGGAGGACACTGCAGTTATTTACACAACAGAACACATGATATACCAAATTAAACACCCTAGCAACGTCCCTCACTTTTGGAAACAAAAGCTGGGCAAGCACTTTAGCGTGCAAAACACTGTAAGAATAAAACCTGCTTTAAAAATATTAGGCCTCTAGCTGCAGTCATGCCTATCAAATTCAGTGGAAAAGCGATGAAAAAGGAATTATTTCCTTAACCTGTGAATAATAATCTCTAAGACTCTGGGATGCAGCTACCACTGCACAAAGCCACAAGTGGCCTTTTTATTAACAGGCAAAAGAATGAAGGAAATCCCAATTTCTCCCTTTTGTTCTGCAAAGAAACCGAGAAGGGGGAGATGCTTCTCAGAGGGGCATGGAAAAAAGAGAAGAGGCCCCAGGCCCAAGCTGCAGTGAGTAAACTCCTGTTTGGACATCAGGCAAAACCACTGGGGCAATGTTTAAAGTGCCACTGCTGGGAAATGTGTGTTATGGATCCCTGTGGATTTTGTCTGCTTTTACAGGACAAGTCAGAGTCAAAAATGGTATCTGGGTTGCATTTCTTTCTTTGAGAGGTCGTTCTCAATGAACAATTCATGGCTAGCAAACTACTGTTTGGTCCGTTTCTGAAAACATGCCCTATCCCAAGTGAATAGCCAGATGCTTATAAGACTGAGGTCTGTGTAATTTGTTTTGTAATATCACAGGAGTCAGTTTCTCTTAGGAATTTTAATTCTATCAAGCATTCCATATCATGTTCCATTTTCCCGTGTCCCACCCTTAACATTTTCTTAAATTTTTTATGACAGGAACTGTTTTACCATAGACCTTTGCCTTGAAACTCATGGGAATTTTGCCTTTGAAGCCAAAGTGGGAGGGATTTGGGAGCACTTTTGGGAATTCTTTTGAAAAGACTAATCATGAGGTTGACTAGATAAGAAACTGCTCCCTTCTGATTGTAGATGTGTTGTATAGGGGACATCCTTTTAACCACCACACGCTGCAGCGCTGGGCCTTCAGGCACAAGGCAGCAGGACAGATTCCTGCTTTACATTAATCCACAGCAGCCTGAAAACCACCTTTAGCACACATTGCTGAAACATAAGACACAGGTTACTTTCAAGACAAGAAACCCGAGGCAAAACTGAAGCACACATTGGTTACTGAATTTTTTAGCAGAGCCAAGTAAAAGTCTAGAGAAGCTATCTGGAAAATACTCACATTCCAATAATCTTTCCCTCCGTAGTGGTCATGAAGAAGGTTTTCAGCTCTGTCTAACATCACTGACCTATTGAAAATTGTAAAACTGAGTGCAGTTCCCTTAGGAATAGAATTTACATTACGATGTTTCTTTACACATTTGCTAGGATAAAGCACAGACTATGATCTGTTCGCAAAGGGAGCATGGGGAATGAGGGACAGGCTCCTGTGAGGCAAATTCTAGTTCTCTACAAGGCAAATTGTGACCCACAGCCTGCTGGGGAGAGAAGGGAAGCATGCCACTCCGTGGCCCTGCTCTCCTCCTTAATAAATGGTACCCGAATCTGGAAATTAAATGCTAACAAGCATTAACCACCCCCCACACAGTTGCTACAGGGGAAATAAGACTTCTGAGAGGGAGAGTCATCCAAAGGGGAGAAGTCACCTGGGAGATAATGCTCAGCCTCAGAGCACATGAGAGCCTCTTGTGGGAAGCAGAAGGTCATGAAAATAAAACCAGAGAAGGTGTTTTCCACATGTAGAATAAAATGTCTCACAGTAAAACAACAGATCAAAGAACACAGAAACATTACAAAACTGTGTGGTAGTAGACAGCTGTTTGTGCTTCTCATAAATACACACAGTTCAGGATTGTGTACTGGAAACATAACTGCACTATCCAAGTTCTAAGAAGCAGAAGAGATTTTGAGAGTTTCAAGTATTCAAGAGAGTAAGAGACACAGATTTAGTTTGTGAACACACTGATGATAAGCAAACACACAGAGAAATGCTTCTGCTGAAAGGGATCAAGGTCATTATCTGGATCTCATACTAAAATGAGAGGTAGCAAACAACCAATCCACTTTGGATTATCACTGCTGCTAATCAGCTGGACACTTGCACAGAAGGCTCCAAGTCACCTGGAAAACAGACTAGACTATGCTGGCGAAGAAGCAGCACTACACCTATAACAGGAAGATTAATGAGGTTACTAATCTAAATGCACAGAAGTTTCGGGCAAGTGACCACACTTGAAGAGTAAAAACCCAATCCTAGGACCACACAACTGGTTGTCCAGCCAGATGGGCAATATGAAAGATCAGAGCAGTTTGAAGACACTGGCACACATGAAGGTAAAGGAAATATCACTGAAATTGCCTAATATGATTTCCTGACAACCTTCATTAAAGGCTTTTAGGAAAACCTGGCACAGAAAAGAAGGTTCTTGCATGGATTAAAAATTAAAAAGTTTAGAGACAGGGATAAATGTACGGTTCTCATTGCAGAGGGAGGCCACAATTGGAAGGAATCTTCACCATATTGCTAAACAAACTACAAAAGGCCATGATATCAAGTGACACAGCTTAACAATCATTTTAAATTGCTCAGAGCAGCTAAGACCAATCATGAAGAATTAGAGAAGTCTGCTCACTGGCCAATAAAGTGGCAGATGAAATCTAACACAGGAGTGAGTGTGGTAAAAAAAAATAAAACAACAACTGGCCTCATCTAATAACTAAAGATCTTGACGGTCAGGAATGAGGACAGTTGGATGCAAACATCAAGGCAACACTCAGAGATCAAAATAAAGGAACCTGTGTCTCAGGAATTAGCAGAAAAAGAAGAGAGCCCTTAACAGAGTGTGTCATTTGCAGTGCAGCGTGTCAGGTTTACCCACATTCAGCGTGCAGGATCCAGGTGAACTGCAAAGGTTCAGAGATTGGCAGTGGTGACAACCAAAGGCATGGAACAGCTTTCACACGGAGAATGACTAATGGAGCCAGGACTCTTCCCTGCAGAGGAGACAACTGAGGGGGAATATCCTAGAGGTGTGTAAAATCAGATGTGGTGTGGAGGAAAATATGTAACAGCTGATGGTTCAGGATCTCTTCCACTGCATGGTCTAAGGGATATTAGATGACACCTTGGAGGCAGGAATTGCAAAAGCTACCAGAGAGGGAATATAAAGGAGCTCAAGGCTATTTGCTCTTAGGTTTTAGCACTGCAATCTTTAACCTAACTCACAGTTAAGCATTTCTTACATAATCCCTTTTGTAATGATTTTAACAGAGTATACTAACTCAGTGATGAAGTATCTCAACTGTGGGATGCAGCCTTCATGTTCCCCCTGCTCTTTCCACCTGGCAATGGGCTTGTACAACAATAATACAACAATAAATAGTTAATACAACTCACTGAGCTGAAGTGTTCTTCAAAAGCACAGGAGCCACAATAGAGGCAGATCCTTGGACAGACAAGCAGGAAGCGTTTAGGCCTCGTGTTTCCTCATAACCCCAGAACCAGCCCCTAAAAGACAACACAAAGGACTGGTTTACAGGCTTGTATTTTAAATAAATGCCATAAATAGACCAAAACATCAAAAAAAACTACGTATGATGTAAATAAACCATAAACCTCCTTTATGCTGCTTTTCTATGGAGCGACAACTTTCTAGAATTAGAATTAGATTAATTCTAGACCTAGAATTAGATCTTCTCATACCAACATTTTATTATTGACAGGCTTTTTTTAAACAAAGTGAACTCCAAGCAC
Organism: Erpornis zantholeuca; assembly: GCA_013400515.1. Taxonomy (NCBI): domain Eukaryota; kingdom Metazoa; phylum Chordata; class Aves; order Passeriformes; family Timaliidae; genus Erpornis; species Erpornis zantholeuca. Next base: position 8,580 of record VZTN01000112.1, read on the forward strand.
CCAGATACTCACAGACAATACTGCAACAACCACACAAGTCTGTTCAGTTAGAGTAGGCAAGTATCTCTCTGCATACAACTGAAAAGACCAGCAGGACTGCTAGATGTTACCTGTAGTAGCCATGTTTGTCTTTGGAGTACATCGGCTGATCAATGCACGGCCTTTCATCTATTTTTTCTTCCCATGTTCCTTCTTTCCATCCTTCTGCATAGCCTTGTAGCACATAAATCTGTTCAATAAAGGGCCCACCTGACTCTGGGCAGAAGGTAAAGCAAAGGATTTGTGAGCGTGAAAACCCCCATCATAAAGGTATGAACAAGCATCAGCTGCAGTTAAAAATCTGCTAAAAATGCTAACATTATACTACTCTCTCTTCCCTGTTTTGCCTATAAAAAAGGAAAGGAAGTTCTCTGCAGGCCAGAAAAGCTAAAAGGGTCAGGCAGTGTGACTACCTGCTATCCCACCCAGCTCTTAATATGCCAAACACAACGGAATCACTGTCACCTAGGTAAAACACACCATGAAGCCCAGACGTTTTCAATCCTGTAGGCAGCTATCACAGGAGGAGTACCTCCAACAAAATGCCACGTACAAGCCCTTCTTCCCCTAAATTTCAGGGTCTCTAAATGGATTTTCTTGGAAGGCATGGAACAGCTATCCCTTCAGAGCTCTTTCAGAGGTCTGACATTTGGTGGCCTTTACTTCCTTTGCTGAACAAGCCTGTGACACTGCTGCAGATTTGAACATTTGGTGACTAGCTCAATGTGGCATTAAATCCTAAAAGAAGCAACTTTACTTTCTTACTGAAAGCCTTTCTCCTAGGCACAAAAAAGCAAGGGGTAGGTATTTGAAGTAAGCACAGCATCGATGATGAAAAAGTTCAGGGAAGAACCTGCTGTACAACCTTTACTGTCCAACCACCACATCCAGAACAAGGAGACTCAGCAAGACTCCTTTCCATCCCTCCTCTCACCACCTCTAAGATTTTTTTTTTTTCACATAAAAGAATAAAAGCCTCTGTAAGGATAAATCTCTTAAGAAACCATATCAAATATTTAATTGCAGATTGCAAGATTCTACACCCCACCTGCAAGGAACTGCTTATATTCAATGACAGGGATGTTCCTGTTGAGGCTTGGGATATCGAAGAACTCGGACCAAGGGATCTGGACCTGGAGGATGTCAGGGCTCTGCCAGTGATAAAGACGTCCCCAGGGAGGCAGAACCAACACCCAGTTTTCACTTTTCCGCAGGGTCTTCAGAAGGGAAGCAATGCGAACGTAGACATCTCTGCGAAGGTTGAACCCTTCAGGGGGGTTCACATCGTACAAAAGGTATCTGGGGAGAACAAAAGAATAGATGACTATGTCCTCCCATTATTCCTGGGAGGACATTCTGGATTTTACACGTTTTTCTTTTTTACCCTATGATCCTGTGATGAAACTGTTGGGAAGGAAGCTCTTCCTCTTTTTGAGATTGTGTACTCGGAAGGGGAAGAAGTATGGGAAGTCAGAGCAGTGTATGCTGAAGGGGGCTGGAGGGGCCACTAGAGTCTCCTGTTGAGGTGGCACATGCCAGGAGCCTTTCCTGCAGCGGCTCAAGGAGTGAAGCGTCTTTCTCATCCTGACGTGTGTGGTAAAAATGGTGAAACTACACTGGCATGTTACCTAGGCTAACTCTTGTAAGATGGAGACGCAACAGCAGGAAGACACGTTCCAGAAGAGCCGGGGAAAAGAGTGCAGCTGGGAGCTGGATGATCCCTATGGGGTCCCTTCCAACTCAGGATATTCTACAGACGAAAGCCCCCAGACCGCTGCGATGACACCTTCCAAAAATGACCCAAAAAAGCACCAGCAGGCGAAGGAGGCCCTTTACCAGCTGATGGCCGAGACACGTTGGGTGGCCCGTGCGAGAGCAGACCGCACGGCGGGGGGATGTCCCGGCGGGCAGGAGCAGCCAGAGGCCGGACGCGGCGGGTCCCCCGCAGCTCACCTGGTGCGCGGGGCGGCGGNGAGCCCCGGCCCCTCTCGGTCTCTCAGAAGAGGCCGGCGGTGAGGGGCCGCAGGCGGGAGCCCGTGAGGCGGTTCAGCTCCTCCAGGATTTGCGCTTCCTTCTGGTACATCTGCGGGAGCAGCGGCGGTCAGCGCCGGGCGAGCCCCGGCTCCCGTTACCGGGGCCTCCGGTCCACGCCGTTCCGGACCACGCGCACCCGCCCCGGCGCACCCCGCACCTGCTCCCACTCGGGTTTCGTGTCGTGCCGGTAGCCGAGCAGGTGACACAATCCGTGGGCTGCCGTCACCTGCGCGGGGGACGAGAGCACAACACGTGTTACCGACCGAGAGCCGTGCCCGCCCCGCCACGCCGCCCGCCACCGCCAAGCCCGAGCGGGGCTCACCGTCAGGACATCGTCAAAATTCTCCCCGGTTTCGCGGCACTGCTGGTGGATATATTCCACCCCCAGGAAGATGTCCCCGAGGTTGTATTCGTCGCGGCAGCGTGGCCGCGGCAGCTCCCCCGCCGCCACTTGGTGGAACGGGAAAGAGAGGACGTCGGTGGGCTCCGGGCGCTGTCGGTAGTCGCGGTTCAGACGCTGCATCAACGCATTGCCGGCACAGACCAGCCCCACGTCGAAGCGGGAGGC
>VZTN01000112.1:12001-31766 GCA_013400515.1 Erpornis zantholeuca
AGCCAGGCCCGCGAGCAGCGGGAGCGCGGGGAGTGCTCGGAGGTTGAGCGGGGACCCGCCGAAGAGCCGCCGCCGGCCGAGGCCCGGGAACCCGCCCGCGAAGGTGGGCGGGGGTCTGGTGGGGCAGTCCGGCCGCGCCGGTTTCTCCCCACTTGCTGACTGCTGTCGTGTTCCTTCTCGTCATAGATGCGGCTCCCGCCGCCCCTGCTCGCCGGAGCCGCGGCAGCGAGAGCACGGAGGGGCTGGGGGGCCTGCCTACCGCCGAGCTGACGGCCATTCAGTGCAAGAACATCCCTGACTACCTCAACGACAGGACCGTACTGGAAAAACACTTTGGCCAGTTCGTAAAAGTTCGTCGGATCATGACCAGGCGTAATAAAAAAATGGCTGTTCTCCACTTTTTTGATCACGTGAGTATCAGAAGTGGCATAACTCTTGGGAGTGTTCAGCCTGGAGAAGTCTCTAGGGATGCCTTGGAGCCCCTTCTAGTGTCTAAAGGGGACTTACAATAAAGAGGGAAAGTAGCTTTTTACAGGGACCGATTGGGAGAGGACAAGGGGAAACAGTATAAACTGAAAGAGAAGTTAGGAAGAAATTCTTTGAAGGTGATGAGGCCTTGGCACAGGTGGCCGAGAGAAGCTGTGGCTCCCCCATCCCTGGAAGTGTTCAAGGTCAGGTTGGACAGGGCTTCGAGCAGCCTGGTCTAGTACAAGGTATCCCTGGCCAAGGCAGGGGGTGAAGCTGGATGGTCTTTCAGGTCCCTTCCAGCTCAAACCAGTCTCTGATCCTATGAAGAAAGACTTGAGTGCTTGTGGTGGGTCCAGCACTGATGAAAACTATACTCCTGTTTGTAGAAAAGCAGCATTTTTTGTGGAGACCAGTTCAGCTGATAGCATGTAGGTCTTAGGCGAGATTAAAATACAGCAACCAGAATTTTTTGAGAATTGGTAAATGTTTCTCTGGCAAAAACTGTGCTGTGTGTTTTGGTGCTGTGATGCCAATAGGTTTCTGTGCTCTGTTTTTGTTTTCTTTCAGGCCTCTGCAGCTCTTGCCAGAAAAAAAGTGAAAGAGTTGCACAAAGACATAGTAACATTTTGGCAAAAGAAGAAAACAAGTAAGTCTGTGTTTCCAGACTACTGGGTGATGTAGAAATAGTGTGCCAGCTGATCTTTTTTCCCCCCTGATGTGCTGAGAATGATACCTAAATTATATCTGTAGTAAGAGATACCACGGTTGAATCCTTAATGCAGTCACACAACAGCAATATGGTGATGTTTCACTTCGTGCTTCTGTCCAGAATGGGATGTAAGAAAACCCAGTCTGAAATGCCTTGCTGCCTGCCTCAGATCATGGACTGGGATGTGAGCTTCCAGCTTTCAGGAAAAGGTTCTGAGAACCAAGCTAAGGATTATGTCCTGAGACCCTCTGCAGTGTCTGCTGAAGTTGCTGTTCTGTGTATCAACAGTTAGACACTGATAGAACCATAAAAGAGAATCTACAGAGTTTAGATTCAAGATTCCTGGATTCCAGACTGTGCTTGGGATTAGGGCAAGAGGAGATTGTTCACTCCCCAGGGGAATACCTATAATGTCAAGTGCTTCCCTTTCTTTAGCTCCATGAGTGCAGTGTGTGTGCCTGTGAGATCCTAGCCTGCAGGTGCACTTGAGCTACCGCAGATGAATGGTTCACCTCAACTTTGACCAACCACAGCCTTGCCTTCCAGAAAACAAACAGCTGCAGAGTTGTCTCCCTGATAATTAGCATCCTGAAGCAGCAGCTCTAGGGCTGCCTCTTTACCTGTGTCATTTTATCATGGTGTTATGTCTGTGGCAGCATTCTTGGGAGGGTTTAAGAAATGCAGCTGGTGAAAGAAATTCTCCCTTCCTGTGAGTGTTAACTCATGCTGACTTGAATCTAAGCTTGGGTATATGAAATAAATACTTTCAGTAGGAGCACTGGGAATTGTGATTTATGGAGGTAAAATGGATTTCATATCCCATAGGGAGTTATGACTTGTGGATTATATCCCAAACCTGAGAGAACTTTGATTCAGTTGAGGATCAGACTTTGTTTACTGATAATTACAGTTATTGCTATTTTCTTGAAAAATACTTAGTCTCCATAGAGCAATGACCTTGACAGCAATTGGTGGAAGCTTGGTACAGCTCCTGGTGCAAGTTGTGGAAGTTTTGCATGCATGTAAAAAACTGGGAGTCTTAGTTTTCACCACCACCTCCATGGGGTCAAGAAAGAGCTGTTGCTTAAATTGCTAGGCAGGTACCTGGTTTCATGTTTATGTGTCATTTCAGGTCCAGCAAAAAGAGAATTTTCATCCAAGGAGAAGAAAGCAGGTGAAGATGAAGGAAGGCAAAGCAGTGAAGAGCAAACCTATCAGCATTCCCCTCTTAGAAAACCCTTAATAAGATCCTCTGCCAGCAGTGTCATGTCTGGGAGAAGGTATGTCCTCTCCTCTGGGAATCCACCTGGCAGGAAGAGGGGAAATTGGAGAAAAATGGTGATCATGGTGTGCCAAATAGTCACGCCCTCCTCAGTGCTTGCCCTTCTTTTCTGGTTTGTCTGAATTAGAAGTGCACAGCTCTCACACTTTGTCAGAAGGATATTCCTTGTGCCTTATTAGGCTTATTGGCAGTTATTATTGATAAAAAATTCTTCTGTTTGTAGTTCTCCAGCAAAGAAGGCTGGCCTTCGAAAGGCACTGCAGTTTGAAGCAGAGCTGTTTGATTCCTGTTCTGAAGGGCAGAGCTCAGAGGGCTTGGGAGCTTCACTGTTGTCCCTCAGTAACCTGGTGGGATTGGTGGCTGAGACCTCTGAAGAGAGATACAGGCTCTTGGACCAGAGGGACAAAATCATGCGACAAGGTAATTAACACAAGTTAATGAGTGTAACATCCACTTCTCCGCTGGAAAGAAACATTCAGGTTTTGTGGCAAAGCTGTAGCGATATTATGGAAGTGGCTTAAAAGAGTGTTTAATGGGGAACAGTCTGTAAAATACTCTCCCAGTGAATTATTTTTTGTATTTTTTTTCTTGTAAAACACACAAATCTGTTTTACTTACTGTGCATGCCATTTCCTCTGTAAAGGGAAGGGAAGAATGTTCCATCTTCTGTGAAGGAGGGAATGCAGGGAGATCTGCACCTCTGCTGACTCTTTAAAGAAAGTTCCCCAAAGCCTTAACTGCATTTCATAGAACCACAGAATTGTTTGACTTGGAAGGGGCCTTAAAGCCCTTCCAGTCTCACCCCTGCCATGGGCAGGGACACCTTCCAGTATCCCAGGTTGCTCTGAGCCCCATCCAACGTGGCCTTGGACAGTTCCAGTAGTGGGGGAAACTACAGCTTCTCTGAGCAAACTCTGCCAGTCCCTTAAGTATTTGTCCAAATTCAAACTATTATACAGCTGAGAATTATTTCAAAAAATGTCCTTTTGTCCTTCAGCCTTCCATGCTGTTCCTGCAGTTTCAAAACCGATCCTACTTTTGATTTATGATGTTATTTTTAATATTGACAGACTTCTTGTCCACTCAATGCAGAATTTTGAAATTGCTGTTCCTTGTGTCATTTGTGTTCCAATGACACAAAACATTGGCTATGTTTTAAAAGCTTCAGTCTTCTCAGCAAAACTGTGCAATCCCTGGACAGGCCTCAGAGTGAGGAAAACTCCATCCTTGTTCATTTCTGACTGTATCAAGGTTTGGGTACAGCCTTGCGTGCTCAAGGCTGTTTTGGCACATTAGGGTAATAGCTTATTGTGAAGTAAACAAACCAAAACCCAAGAGATGCTTCGTGTTTGTTCAGTTTTTGGTTTTGTTTTGGGTTTTTTTTTAGCTCGAATAAAAAGGACTGATCTTGGCAAAGCAAAAACTGTTGTTGGCACTTGCCCAGACATGTGTCCTGAAAAGGAGCGTTACATGAGGGAGACAAGAAACCAGCTCAGCATCTTTGAATTGCTTCTAGGATCTGACAAGGTAGGAGATTCCCAGGATATCAGTATGCCTGATGCTCATTGGAGCTGTCATTGCTGTTTAGTTGATTACAGGGCTAATTCTGGTGCAGAAATTCTGTAGGCTGTTTCAATATTACCTTTCAATTCCCCATTGGAAAACAAGTATTGCTCTTTCATTCTATCGTGTCTTTTATTTAGAACTATAGTTCTAAAGCTATAATTGCATATTATATGTAATTATTTGTAACTATATATTGTCTTGAAGGTTATGAGTTTGAGACTAAGTCAACACTTCAATAGTCTGCTCCTTACTGAAGTTAAAGACATAGGTGGGATGAAATCTTCTTTACTGCTGCAAAGTTGTACATACTTCTCAGATTTTGATTCTTTTCCTCACCTCTTGCAGGTGGATCATGCAGCAGCAATCAAGGAATATAGCAGGTCTTCAGCAGATCAGGAGGAACCTTTGCCCCATGAACTGAGACCCTCTGAGGTGCTGAGCATGACCATGGACTACTTAGTGACAAACATTATGGATCAAGGAGAAGGAAACTACCGAGAATGGTATGACTTCGTCTGGAACAGAACTCGTGGAATAAGAAAAGTAAGCACTGTGGATGGAGATGTTTGGTGATAATAAGCAAAAGATCCCATCATGCTGTGAAATAGGGAAGCAAAAACAAATAGTTGTTGAAACGTTTTGAATTGCAGAGTGACTCAAAGCACAGTGAAATGGATTTTCCAGAGGTAGTGCCAGGTGACTGTGCTCTTCAACTGGTTTAAAAAGACATGTAATGCATTCTTTTATCATTCTGTTAGGACATAACCCAGCAACACCTCTGCAACCCACTGATGGTGTCTCTGATTGAGAAGTGCACTCGCTTTCACATCCACTGTGCTCACCACTTGTGTGAAGAGCCCATGTCCTCCTTTGATGCCAAAATCAACAATGAGAACATGACTAAATGCCTGCAGAGCTTGAAGGAGATGTATCAGGACTTGGCTAACAAGGGGATTTACTGCAAGAGTGAAGCAGAGTTCCGAGGTTATAATGTCTTGCTGAATCTCAACAAGGGCGATATTCTCAGGTGTGAACAAGACATTGCTTGTTTTCTCTCTTTGTTTCTGGGAAGGATTGAGTTTAGAATTAAATCCAGACAAATTGTAATGCTCCTGATTTTAAATCCGTGCTGTTTCAGGTTGCAGTTAAATTGTGATTGTTCAGTATTGAAGCAAAACGTTTGTTGCTGTCTTTTGTCTTCACAGAGAAGTTCAGCAGTTTCATCCAGAGGTTAGAAACTCACCTGAAGTTAGATTTGCAGTTCAAGCTTTTGCTGCATTAAACAGCAACAATTTTGTGAGGTTTTTCAAGCTTGTGCAAGCAGCTTCCTATCTGAATGCCTGCCTCTTACACTGTTATTTCAACCAGGTGAGGAAAAGACAGATGGATATTTTTTAAAGCGTTAATGAGTAAGACAGTCTGGGATTTGGGGGGAAATCAGCAGAAAACTTAGTAGATATTGAGCCTTACAAATAATATTGTTACTGCTTCTTCAGAAGTTTTAAAATTTATCAGGAGCTGTCTGCTGTGATATGAAAGGCAAATACTGAAATGCTCTTTTTTCCTTGTAATTGTGTACAAATACATGTTTCCCTGAAAAATAATTGGGAAGCAGAGAAGCAGTCCTGAGAATCTTGCAAAGCAAATAGGAGCCTGCACTTTCAGAAGCTCTCGCAAGGTGTTTTTTCTTGCAAGAATCACAAAGGGATATGCTCAGAACAAGTATCGTGAAAGAGGAACAGAAACTAAAAAATAAGTGCATAGAATTTAAAAAGGAAGTTAAATCTAAATTATTGTTTGTGTGTATAGTTGATGACAAAGTACCGGAGGATTTAAACGCAATTTTCATATTTAATGTATGCTTTATAGTATATTTTGGGTTCTTTCCTAGTTGTTATGTGGCTTTTTCTTTTCCCTTAGATTCGTAAGGATGGTCTCAAATCCCTCAATATTGCTTACACTGTGAGCACCCAGAGAAGTACAGCATTCCCCTTGGACCACCTGGTCCGCATGCTGCTGTTCAAAGACTGCGAGGAGGCAACTGATTTTATAAGTTACTATGGGCTGAGTGTATCGGATGGGTAAGTGTGAGGAGAATGATGCCTGGGGTGGGGTTAGCCCGATGCCAAGCAAAAGGGTAATGTGGGGGAGCTGCTCCTGAAGGTTGGATCCAGAGAAAAAACAGGGGATGGGGTCTCTGTAGGAAATAAGGGTACAGTTCTGCTTCTTGGGAAACTGGCATTGTAGTGATGCCTGTAGGGTGGGATGAAGCTGAACAGTGCACACCAGCTGTTAGAGGATGTTGGAGAACAGCAGTTCACAGGTGTTTGCCATGGAAACCCATACGCTGCAAGGAATGTTCATCCAAACTTGGAATGTCGAGACTGGAGAAGGAAAAAAACCCCTCAAGGATGCCAGTCAGTGGTGTATTTCTGTCAGCATTCTGAAACTATAAGTTTCAGAACTGAAAGCCTGTAGGTTACTGGAGCTTTGAGGATGTACTCCTGGTCGTTACTTTTCCTTTTCCTTAGGGGTTACGTGGAGCTGAATCGCTCGGCTTTCCTGGAGCCAGATGGATTACCCAAACCACGGAAATCCTTGTTTGTCAGCCAGAAGCTCGCTGTCTCTGTTGGGGAGGTTGTGAACGGGGGGCCCTTGCCCCCAGTGCCCCACCATGTGCCCGTGTCCAGCTTCAACGGGCAGAACAAGTACATTGGTGGAAGCACCTCTGTGGATCAGGCTGGCAGTAGCCAAAAACCCAGCGTGGAAGCAACAGGTGAGAGCAAACCTGCACTTTAGGTACTGCTTAGAACACACTGCTGAGTCAGTTCTGTGAGCAGGTTTATTGTACAGAGCAGAAACTGTTCTTGGCTCAGACATTGAAATTGCATAGAAATTGAGATGTAATGAAAGGATTACAATTCAAGTCATAAGAGCATCACAGAATGGTTGGAGTTGGAAGGGACCTTAAAGCTCATCTAGTTCCAACACCCTTGACATGGCAGAGGCACCTTCCACTAGACCAGATTGCTCAGGTGTATTTATCTATCTGTGAAAGCCAAGAACAACCCGACTGTTGAAACGTATGTCCCGTTTCAGGAAATACATTACTGATCCAAATTTTGCCAACATTAGTGAAATAACAAATGTTTGATTACTTCAGAAAACCAACTTCCCTTTGCAGTTTGCATGTTTTTATTTGCAGCTATTTGTTGCACTGTGTATATAAACATGTCAGTTTCCAGGTTAGCTGAAGAAATGCTTTTCTGTCCTTGCTGAAAGTACGGATAGTGTGTGTAGGTACCAGGTGTGCTTGACTTACAACAGTTGCTTTGTTGGAAATATATGTGCTTGCTACTGAGGGTAATGTGCTATTAAATTTTTAATTGTTTTGTATAAAAAATTCATAAATATAAAATAGTTTCTATGATATATTTTTAACTTTAAGGCAACAAGCTGCTGTTAGGGATTTATTTTATGACCTGCTGAGTTTTATCAGACAAGCCAGCTTTTTTAAGATAAGATCTGCTTCTGTTTGCAACTGATCTGGTTTCCTTAATTATTCTCCTCTCCCCTCTCAAGAAGGAAGAGTGGAAAGCAGAGGTGTGGAATTAGAGGCCACAGCAGTAAGAGTCCAGCCCCCAGCTCATCTTCTGCCCTCGCTGTTGCCTCGTCAGCTGGTGCCAGTCCTGCCTCCTGCACAGCCCATCTCCCAGCCTGCTGCACAGCCTGAGCCTCCCCCTTCAAAGCCTCACCCTGGCTACTCAGACACGGTAGGGAAATAGTTGGGAAAGATCTGTGAAATACAGTAAAAGGTAACCAAGTTGTTAGGGTATTTCATTTTTCTGGAATGTATGTCAAATGAGACACGATAAAGTTTCTTCTTGTGGGTACATGGCCATTAATGCTGGGTCTTGAATGTGTACCTGTGCTGTTTTTCTCCCTCCCACATAAGTTCTTGTGTGCTGATGCTGAACCAGTCTCAGTGTCTCATTGCTTTGTACAGTACGGTTGCCATATTCTACCTAGATAATGGTAAATTTCAGTGGAGGTTAGACCTGATTATTTGGAATTAAATCAGCTAGAATGAAAGTTTAAAGTAAGAAAACAGGAGTCTCTCTCCTTAGTTATGATTTCCTAAATTGACTTGCCTGTATTGAGTACAAAAATCTGATTTTGTTTCTGGGCTGTTACTAACCTTTTAGATAGTCTAAATAGTCTGAAGTTTGCAGGCTGCTGTCTTTGGTCAAGTTGGCTCAGTTTGTAAGCAGAAATACAGATGATGCTGTGAATTACAGTCAGTTAAGCAAGGCTGGAGAGCCAAACTCCCACTTTACTGCCAGTTCAATCCTGAGAAGGACTGCACCTTGGTTCAGCTGCTTTGTCTGCTGTGTTGCAGGACATCGCCGAAGTGGTGGACGAGCTGGTGCACGATGTCCTCAAAGGAGAGTGCAGAGAAGTGGGCAGAGCAGGAGCAGCTTACGTGGCTGCTGCCATCTGGTAAAGAGCATTTATTGCTGGTTCTCCTGGAGTCTGTCACCACAGTTGCTCCTTGGCGTAGCAGCACCGTGTGTGAAGATGGTAAAACTAAGCACTGCCAGGTCTGTGGTGGAGACTGTGTGTTACTGATGCAGTGGAAGGGAAAGCAGACCTGTCTTCACATGTCTGTCACATCCCAGCTCTAGCCTAAGGGAAGGCTGACCCAGACCTCTAGAAGCTTTGCCTGGCAAGAAACCTCTGTCATGGAAGGTGGGAAGGTGCCCAAAGCAGGACAAGAGGAGCAAGTCCGGATCTGGCTCCTTCTCTGCTTCTCATAAACATTTCCTTTCCAGGGCAGTCGGTAGAGTTGTAGATGTGGGATGTGACCCAAACAGTTGTTACTCCACCAGTGTTTGATAATTGAATGGGGACGGCTGACCCAGACTGACTAAAGTCCGTTCCATGTGATGTCATGGTCAGCAGTAAAACTGGCTTAGAGGAAGAGGCTGGAGATCTGTGGCTTTCAGGGTGGACATTGACTGGATACTCTCTGGGCATTGGTCTTCCCATGGAAAGTGATGACTGGCTACATTTACTTTCCTTGATGGGGGAATGGGGGTGTTCCCTTTCTGTATTACAGTTTATTTGTTTCCATCCATGAGTTTTCCTTTTTTCTTCCGACTTTCTTCCCTGTCCTAGTGTGGGGAGGGGAGTGAACCAGTATCAGTGTGGTTCCTTGGCTAACGGCTGGAGTCAGCCCACCACAAAGAACAAGGTGTGGCTGAGAAAAGCATAGACTTGGGGCTTTGCATGAAAACCTGGCTTTGAGAAGAGATTTGCTGTTTGTGCACAGTGCCTCAGAGGCCACCATGGAGGAACTCGTGACTGAAGTGATGGGGGAGATCCTCAGAGAAGTGGCCGGAAGTGCAGTCAGTGTGGAAAGGCAGCGTGTCCAGGAGGAACGGCGCCGAGTGGAGGAGGAGAGGTGAGGCACTGCTTTGGCTGTGGGGCACGGTGGGCTGGGTACACCCTGGACAACATAAGGACAGCTGGTGCCAACCTGAGTCCTTGTGCCTCTGCTCAAGCCCCGTGGCTTTCTGCCACAGTAGCAGAACAGTCTCACCTTGAACTCCCCTGGACTGTGGAGGCAAGGTTCCCCTCTGCTTTCTCAGGTGATCTGCTAGTTAGCCTTTTGGTGGCCTCAGAGTCATTGTGAAAATGGTGAGTGGGAATTTTAGGAACTTTTACGCAGAGCGTCCAGAAAGGGACATGCATCCTGACCCTGCTCTATGCAAGAACTTTTCCTTCTGAGTGAGCTACTTGTTTGTAGCTTATCGAGGTAAGAAGAAATAGAAGCCTAGAATGGTTTGGTTTGGAAAGGACCATAAAGATCATCTGGTTCCATCCTAGCCGTGGGCAGGGATGCCACTTACTAGATCAGATTGCTTAAGGAACCCCATTGTCATCTGTGGTTCTCAGGGAAACCTGGCTCCATGCAAAGTTGTTTATTTAGAACCCCAGATAGTGGGTAATCATCTTTAGGTGAATTTGCTGTTTGACACTGTGTGTGGTGCTTGTGTAACTAAGCAGCAGGTTTGCCAGTGTAAATTTTTTCACTTGTGTAAGTCTTTTCTCTGTCCTTCCAGGCAAAAACAGGAAAGAGAAGAGTTAATAAAGCAGTTGAGCCAGTTGGTGGGCATGGAATTAATGGAAGAAATAATAAAGGAGAGTGTTAAAGAAGCTTCATCCAATGAGTTAAGGTATGCACAATGTGCTCCATGCTGGTGTTTGCTTTCCCAGTCGTTTCCTACATGTGATGGACTTCCCTGTTTGCATCTCAGCCAATTGAATTGGCATCTGCTGGAGGTCTTCACCTTAGCAGAGTGCTGGTTTGTTTTATTTGGAACCAGATGTGCCTTAGAAAGAGACCGGCAAGCCCGGATTGCCAGGTGTTCAGAAGAAGTGTGTGGCCACTTCTTGGAGCTCTTTCTGGAGGATGAGATTTTCCAGATTGCCAAGGAAACCCTTCAGGAGCTCCAATGTTTCTGCAAGTACTTAAAACGGTGAGTTATCATGCTGGGACTAGCTGATTCTTTTGGGAGCACTGGCATGGAGCAGTTAATAGAGATGGAACTACAGCTGTCTGGTTGTGTTCTATTGGAGACAGTTTTTTCTATCTTATCTCCATGATAAGGATAGACCTTACAGTCTTAGTAGCAGCCTCTGCTAAATTACTGTACATGAGGAGAGGATCACATCTTCTTGTAGTCAGGTAATGAGCTTGGTAGGAGATTCCAGCTTTGTTCTGCCTAGAAACTTGTAATACTTTATCCTCGTATTCTTTCTGTTGATCAGTGGTTTTCCTGGACACCTGCTCAGTGTGTTGTGGTCCTTGTGGTGTCCACTGTACAAATATCTGATGACAGAGGTCTGCACAAGAGTTCATGAATGTGACCTGTTTATCTGTTCTCTTCCAAAGGTGGAGGGAAGCAGTGGCAGCTCGGACAAAATTGAAACGTCAGATGAGGGCATTTCCAGCTGCTCCCTGTGGCTTGGATTCCAAACATCAGCTGAAAGCACTGTCCCCCAGTGCAGAGTGGCCTATAGCCATGGAGAACTTGTGCAAGAGATTTGTAAATCTGGGGAATGGGGGAAAGCTGGGAATCTCTTGCACAAGGTAAGGATACTTCCGGTGGTATCAGTTGGCAATCCGATTGATTTTAGGAAGAGAAGTTACCAAAAATTCTTCCATTGTGAATTTTAGTGGGTTTGCAGAACTATTTGTTCTTAAATAGCCCCCAAAAAGATTTTCTCCACAAATGCCATGACCAAGCAAATAAATCCAAATATCTTCCAAATAAAAATCCAAATAAATTCTTCTATTAACAGCAACTTTCTGAAGCCTCTGTAATATTTCCCAGGCCTCAGTGTTTCTTAGATTTGTTTAAAGTGCCTGTTTTATACCAAAAAATACAGCCAAGAATATTTTGTTTCCAGATTGAACTGGCTGAGAAACAAGACAGTGCATGAAATTAAAGTTCAGCACTTCTACCAGCAGTTGGTAAGGTAGGCTGGGGTTCGGTTCTTGTTTTCTTAAGAAGCAAGCTGCAACAGATTTGCCAGAGATAGCAGAAATGGCCAAAAGGTATGGCTAACCATGCCTGAATGTCCACTTGCAGCCTTGCGCTTCTGGGAGTATTTTGGAATAAGGGGAACGGGAAAGTCATAGAACCATAGGACAGTTTGGGTTGGAAAGAATCTTAAAGATCATTTTATTCATTCCATCCCCCCACCACAAGCAGGGACACCTTCCACTAAATTAGTGAAGGTGTTGGGCCAGATGATCCTCCCTGGTGTAATTTTAAGGATCTGATGGGTATCACGGGGTGTGATTTTGTACCTCAATAGGATGGGGTCTAGGATGGGCTATGGGGGGAGAGGAATAAGTGACCTATCAGTGACCTGGCTTGTGGCAGGAAAATACTGATTGACATGTTTGAAGTGCAGCAGGAGATCTGGCTTCCCATGGCTCCTCATTCTCTCCAGTGGCCTGGGTGTGTATTGGGTGTGGAAGTAAAGCAGTACACATGTGCTTCTGAAATCCCCAGAGAAGGGGTCATGTATCAGATTTAGCAGCTGCAGTTCCTGAAGGATGAGCAACAGATCTAAAGACTTAACTGAACAGTCACCACATGCAGTACTGTAACTTCTTCAGTGCAAGACAGACATTCCTCTTGCACTGAGGTGGATCTTTTCACCTTTTTTTTTGTCTCTCTTATTGTCTCTCTTAAAGTGATTTAGCTTGGACTCCCCTGGATCTTGTCTCGTTAATCACAGAACATATTCCAGTTCAACAAGAACACGTTTTTTGGAAGGCACTCTTGGTTTTGCCCAGTGATGATGAATATTCCAAGGATGATCCCAATAGGTAGGTTGAAAAGTTGACTCCTGGGTCCCTTTCTCAAACAGGGCAGACTTCTTTTATTTAGGTAGAAGAATATTAGTAATACACAGTCCTTGATGTAATTTTGCCTGTACCATGTCAAATTTCCAGCTTGTTTTTTTTTCCTCCAGAGCACTCTAAACAATATAGCTGTAATTTATTACAGAGATCTGTATTTTCTAACATTGTTTAGTTCCTTTTTCTCATGCTGAAAACTAAAACCTTGATAGATGATAACTTCATGAAAATGTATAGCTATTTATTAGGGCTTTTTATCATAACTGAAATATATAGAATTATGATAGATTGTGGTATCTTAGAGATGCTGACACTAAAACCCTAAAATGCCAGTTTTGACAACAAAACTCCCCATGCCCTCCTTTTTGTTTGCTAGGATACTCATGGATTGGTTGAAAGCCAAGTTTATGGGAGAGAAAATCTGTGAGAAAAGTGCTTCACATAGAGATGGCAAAATTCAAACACTGACATTATTTAGTTCTCCTGGCATGCAGGGCAGCAGAAGCATTAAAATCAGTGTGTGTATAAAGGTAGGTGAGAACAATTTCATTATACCTAAGATGCCATAAAATCAGAGTGGGCTCTTTTCCAGTGGGTATTGTGTCCTGTCAGATGGAGGGAGATGATATTGGGAGGGATAGGGTTGCTGAAAAAGGCTGAAAAAAGATGGATTTTTCCTTTGTTCTCAATCAGCTGAGAAGTACCTGAGTCATCAATTCCTGGTCCCAAAGCAGGTGCTACAGGGCACTTCTGTGCTCAGCTCATCTATCAGACGCATCCATGTTGGCCTGACAATAGCTTGTCATCTTAAGTCGTGTAGAGCTCCTGGAAAAGGATGTCAAAGCTGAATGGCAGTGACAATAAACTGCAGATTTTGGTGTGAAAATAGCTTTGTTTAGCTACATTGCTGTTGTCATCTTTGTTGCCTGTCTAGGTGGCACATGGTGCACTCTCTGACTCAGAGCTTGATATGGCTGAGACACAAAAGGACTTGCTTGGAACCAGTGGCCTTGTTCTTCTCCTGCCTCCCCGAGTTAGGAGTGAAGATGTTGCAGAAGATGATGTTTACTGGCTTTCAGCTTTGCTGCAGCTGAAACAGCTGCTTCAGGCCAAACCTTTCCACCCTATAGTTCCCTTGGTGGTTCTAGTCCCCAGTCAGGAAGAGGAGGCCGTGGAGAAAGAAGTAGAAGATGGTATGTAATTACTTTTGTATCTTGAAAGGGCTGCCCCAAGCAGGAGTGTTGTGGCTGGTGCGGCCTCTCAGTTACATCATCCAGTAAAGGGAGAGGCTGTAAAGTACAGCACTTCCCAGAGCTTTCCTAAAAATCTTGAGGCCTTAAGAGCTCACCAGTTTTGGCTTCCACTTTTCCTTCAAACACAGTATTTGATCCTGAGAGCCTGGGGGCAGAGATGGAGGGGGAGCAGCAATGCAGTGAACATAATGCAGAGCATGTGGTCCAAGGACTTGTGTTCTTTCTCTGTGTACATGATAAATTTTCCTATTTTTTAAGGTTTGATGCTCCAGGACTTGATTTCAGCCCAGCTTATTTCAGACTACACTGTTGTAGAGCTCCCAGGTTCTGTCAATGACTTAGAAGGCACCAGAAGGGTAAGAACAGCAAGATGCAGGAATTACTTTCCATTATTTGTGACTGTTGTATTTTCACTGACCAGAGACCAGTAGCATTTGCTACCAAAGTAAAAATTTAATGTAATACTGAAAACTGCACTGAGACAAAAATTCGTGGATTACCTAAACCCACTCTGTCAGCCCTACCTGTGTTGTTGCCCAACAGAGGAAAACCTTTTTATCCTTAAGCTCTTAGACCTAAATTGCAGAGCACCCTTTGTAGCTCTTCTGGCTGCTGTGAGATCATGCAGAGTTATCCCATCTTGGTAAACGGGACTGAGATGCCTCTATCCTCTCATGTTCTGTACACAAAGACGACTGTACACATTTCTCCCTGACAAGCCCAGAGTGATGCTCCCCCACAGCAGCTCCACCTTCGCAGCTTAGGTCTGCACTTCAAGGACTGCCATGATCAGACACAGTATAGTAACCCTGGGCTAATTTCTGTGAATCTATCCAATTTTTCCTGGATAAGTTTTCAACAACCCCAGTATCTTGCAGCAGGGAGTTCCAGAGCATACCTATACCTCATGTGAACAGCCTCTTTTTTGTCTGTTCCTGAGCCTGCTGCATGGAAATTTGGTTTGTGGCCACCTAGCTGGAGAATTATTGTTGCAAATATTGGTATGATGATATGTGATTTACTGGCCTTTTGCTGGGTATTCTCTTGAGAGTGTTATTCAAACTTAGGGTTGCAGGATTGAATCCTTTGTGTCCTGATCACTGCAGAGCAGTTTCCAACCCTCCCTCTTTTGTGTGTCATAGGTCTCTGCAGCTGTGGGTTGGCTAGTGTCCCAGTGTCCTGCCTCCCTTGAGCTCTGCAGCCAGACCCTTCAGGAGTACATTGAGGATGGGATTGATGGAGAATTTGGCAAGCGTTTCTACCACGACTGGAAGGAGAGGCGTTTAGCTGGGCTGCCATCCCAGGAGCCTGGGGTCATCATAGAGCTCTACAACAGTGTCCTGCAGTTCCTGTCAGATGTGGCATCCTCAGAGCACCTTTGTGACTTGTCTTGGCCTGTCACAGAGTTTTCAGAAGCTGGGGGTAACAAGGTGTTGCCCCACCTGCAGTGGAACATGCCAGATCACCTGGCCTGGCTGAAGAAGGCTGTGCTGTCCTTCCAGATCCCATACCTAGATCTGCCTCCTTTACGTGGTAGGTACTTCACACTCTAATGCCTTTTTGGCAGCACGTTGTTCTCCAAGATGTGCCTGTGCAGTGTTGGTTCTGTCACAAATTCTTGGAACTTACTTTGGGTTTTTTTGTTCCACAGCTCCTTGGCGTCCTGTTTGCCACATGATTTTTCAGTATGTCTCGCAGATTGCAACTTCTTCCCACACTCAACCACTGATCCAGTCTCAGGTGGAGAATCTGCTGAGCAAAACTTACCAAAATTGGAAAAGCAGAACAACTGGGAACTCTGATGAAGAGGGACCTTCTGTTGATGAGATCCCTTGGGACTGTATCTTGGCAGTCTGTATTGATCATAAACTGAGAGACTGGAAACCACCCAAACTGCCTATTGCTCCAGGTATTGTGTCCTCCTGCAGCATGGATGGTGCTTCTTTTGTGATGGTATTTAATGCATTGCCAGCGGTGCCTTTACATATGGCAGCAGGCGATGTGTAGCAGGGAGGCAGCTGTGGTCTTGCTGTGCTCTGCACATGTCTCGTTGGAGTGTGTATTTACTATTGGTTGTGGCTTGACTTGATCTTGTGACTACAAATATGGCTCTGGGCAAAGTCTTTCAGCCTTGCCCTCCCAGAGGGAGAGGGTTTGCATTAAGCAAAGGCCAAGAGTTACCCCTCAGAAGCTGTGTCAGCAGAGAAGGCAGGCTGCCACAGTTAATTATCACTTCCATTGATTAATGAAGTTTGTCCCAGATTCTGTTTGAAAGTGAACAATCGCTTTTCTCCCAAGCTGCTGTTTTAATACTGAGCTTTTCTTCTGAAGGAGAGAACGTGTGCAAATGATAAACGTTGGGCTTGGGTTTATTCACAGAAGCAGTAAGTAAAGACGGTCAGATCCGTGTGTACTTCTTCAAGGGACATTTAAAGAACTACACGGTGCCTTTCTCATGGGATCAAGCCAGGCTGCGGACACAGGAGGATATCCGGCAAGGCCACGAGAGGTGAGGTGGCCTGCATGGTGCTGAAAACCAGCATCTGGCATCTTCCCAGAACCTGCTTGTGTACATCTCCCTAAAATGATGTACAAGCTGAGCTGAAACAGGGTAGTAAGTAGATTTTATTTATACAGGGTTACTCAGCTCTCAGAGAAAGGATTGCTTCGGGAGTAGTGAAAGTGTCTAAGTGGAGAAATTAACTTCTGCCAAAAAAATCTGCTGCTGAGGCTTTGGAGTTATACAAAGCATGGAGGGAAAATAGTGTGAGTCAGAAAATGCTAGATAGGTTGAGGGGGAAGGATGCCTTAGAGCTGTGTGGCATTAAAGTATTTGAGATTTCAAGTCTAGCTCACTTCTCTAGCCTCGTTCAGAGGGAAGCCACTCTCTTCCCTCTTGGAAGGTTAGCTGCAGCTCTGCTGTGTAGTTTGGGGTGAATCCTGTGCCCTTGTCAGATTAGTTCCTCTCTAATCCCATGCACAGGTGGTGTGTGTTGGACCCTGGCACATGGGCATTATTTCTCCAAATGATCACTTCTCACTCCCTGGTATTTCCAAGCTTCAAGCTAATAGGGAAAAATCAACACACTCATACCAATTCTCATGTCTTTGTTTCTTGTTTTTTTTCCTCTCCCCTTCAGGTCAAAGCTAAAATTTCCCAAGTCTTTTAAGAAACCCTACAGCATCTCCATGGTGCCGGGTCAGTATGGCTCTGACACGAGTATGCTGCTAGGTCAGAAAGTGAGCATTCCCCTCACAGATGAATTCAGAGACACATCCTTGGCCCAGGAGCGTCTGTTGGCACAGCTACAACTGGAAAAAATAGAAAACAAGAGGTAAGTTCCCAAAGCAGCATCTTTTCCTTGCAGCTTCAGCCCAGGGTTGTAAACGATTTGTAACTTGTACGGAATAGGAAGTTAAACTGTACTAGAAAAGAACCCAGACTGTCTTGAGTTCCATCTGATTTCATCTAGCACATCAGTGCAGTTCCCTATTATCTCCTTCTTGCATCATGGGAACAGTCCAGGATGGTAGAAGTTCTTGGAGCTCTTGGAAATGTTTAGAAACACTACGGTCAGTCACACCCACAGAACTGAAGCAGTATGGTGTGTGCAGTGGTCTGTGTGTCTCCCAGTGTCACAAATGTCTATAAAGTCCTCTCTGGGATGTCAGTTTGTAGCAATGCAGATCACAAAAGTGAAGAAATAAAGCTTTTGAGGTTGGTCCAAGAGGTTTTTGTCTCTTCTGCCTTCCCATAAGTTGAGTCCCTTCAGTCTGTGTGGCTCCTTCCTGTACTACAGTCTTCTCTGATGGATTTTGATAGTTGCAGTGGGGTACATCCGACTCTTTTGAATATGGTTGTGGAGATCAGATGCTTCTGAACCCAAAAAACCTCCAAGTGTAACAGACTGGTTACAGGGACAAAGGCAGGCTGCTGTCTGAGTGGTGCGCTTTCCCTTCCCATCCAGGTTTGAAGAACAGCTGCACCGATACCTAGCTGAGGACATGGAGCCCCTTGGGGATCTCTTGGGTCTTCCTCTCTACCTCCCCCAGTCTCTGCTCTCCATCCCAGCTGCCACCTGCCCTGTGGTTAAGAGTCCCATGTCAGCTGCTCAAGAGGTAAGAGAAGGTGGTTCTAAGCTAAACTAAAGCTCTGAGGAGGGCAGTAGCACTGCAGTGCTGTAAAAAAAAACCCTGTAGTGGGAATTACCTTGGGAGAAAGTCTCAGTGTCATCTCTTTTCCTTCTGCCCAGGCTGGGAGTCAGGAGGGACACAAGGTTCCGGAACTGGAGCGAAGCCCTGTGCTGTCGGATAGACTCAAGTACTTGCAGCAGCTCCTCAGAGCCACCAAGGAGGCTGAGGCTGCCTCTGAGCTCCACCTCTCTGCTCTGCTGGACATGGTGGACATTTGAGCTGAGCTGAGACATGGAGACTCAGGAAAGAAATCCAGGTCCAGGTGATTGAACAGATTCGTTCCTGGGGCACGTTCCAGAACAAGCAGGTGTTCTTCTGGGATGAGAACGTGGAGCAGCCTTGGGGCCTGGGCTCTTCTAACATGACTGCTGCGCCGCACCGGGCCAATGTGTCATGGATGGTCTAGGACTCCCTCCTTTTCTGCCCCACAGGCATGGAGATGGGTCAAATGCTTTTTCTTGGAAGGCCTTAAATGGCAGAGGTGTTTTTTCTTTCTGCTAGCCCTCATTGTGGGAAACACAGCTTCATCAGGTTCAGCTGTAGGGTAGCAGGGGTCCATGGGAACACTGGAGCAGTTGCTCTCCATAGACACAGTCTCTGAAACGTCGTCTCAGTCTTCCTGCAGGAGCTGCCTTGCAGCAGCACTGTGGTTTGAAGTTCTGTTCTGTTCCCAGGAATGTCAAAACTATCATTCTCAAGTTGCAGCGGCACTCGGCCATGTTTTTGTTTGTACTTCTTGTGGCTCTGGTGTGGCTCAGTGCAAATCCAGAATGATTTTTGTTTTTCTGGGCCCAAGTTGTATTTTATTCAATGTTGTCAGCATTAAAAACAGGTGTGAGGTGTTTATTCCACAGATTCCATGTCATGCTGGAAAACAGTAGTCTTCAGTAAACAGCTATGGAGAACCAATTTTCTTTTTTTTTTTGGAAGAGCAGATTTGCTTGCATTCTCCAGCATTTGAAAACCTTTGGAAGTTGAAGGCCTTTGGTTTTAGTTTAATTCCCAGTAAATAATATAAAGATGTACTTCATGTCTGCAGTACTCCTATACAGCTAATATTTTTCTTATAAATTCTGCAATTTTTTCTCAAACAGAGCCTTCTTTCTGGTGGAATATAAATTACTGCACTAAACTCTGATTATCTTGTGTACCCAACCCCAGCTGAAACCCTCAGTAGTGTGAAACTGTCAACTGCCTTCCAAAAAAGTAATTTTAGTTTTTTAAAATAACATTTCATTTGTATTATTTCTCTTAAACCCAAAATAGCAGTAGCAGCCTAATGCTAAGTTGAAATAAATTTAAATTGGAAAGTGTGTGCTTTGAGGCTGTTCCTGCTCCATGTGCTTTTTTTAGGCTGAGTTTTGTTGAGTTTAACTGGTTCCTTGGGAAGGGAAGCCTGTGCTCTGCTTTTGATGTTCTCAGTTTCCCTGGACTTCAGCTATCAAAACCCAACAGAGCTTTGGGAGTGTGGCTCATACCATTTGATGTAAACTGTGTTTTGTACTCAATAAAATTTTTAGTGGCTTGAGAGGTGCCTTGTTCCTCTGTAAAAGATCATGCTATGGGATGCTCTCGACGGGGGCTTTTCTGGGGTACCAGTGCAGGGCGGGCCGTTTGCTCCCGGCCCCCCCCTATTGCTTACCTGTGGATGGGGCAGCAGCAAAATCCCGACGAGGGTGGGATTCGAACCCACGCGTGCAGAGCACAATGGATTAGCAGTCCATCGCCTTAACCACTCGGCCACCTCGTCCCGTCGCGCGCCCCCCGCGTGTCCGCCTGCCCCCCGCCCGTGGGAACCGCCCGCTCGCCCCGTGCCCCTGAGGGCCGGGCCCGTTGCGAACAGCCCGCTTCGC
>VZTN01000112.1:31829-141089 GCA_013400515.1 Erpornis zantholeuca
GGCCAGGCCCGCTGGGAACTGCCCGCCCGCCCCACGCCGGTGAGGGTCCCGCCGCAAGGGCCGGACGAAGCCCTCAGCAGTGTCCGGGCCGGGTGCACTGCGGACCCGCCTCGCGCGGCCGCGGGGCGACAAAAAAGTCCAAAATACTTGCCCTCTCTGAGGCTCGAACTCAGGACCTTCAGATTATGAGACTGACGCGCTGCCTACTGCGCTAAGAG
The DNA here is from genome assembly GCA_013400515.1 of Erpornis zantholeuca. NCBI lineage: Eukaryota > Metazoa > Chordata > Aves > Passeriformes > Timaliidae > Erpornis > Erpornis zantholeuca. Next base: position 32,048 of record VZTN01000112.1, read on the forward strand.
GGCGCTGACTCATCCGTCCCGCGTCGGACCTCCAGCGGGCGAACAGGCGGCGGGACCGGAACGAGCCCCGGGGCGGGCGGGACAGGACTGAGGTAGTCATGTCAGACCGGCAGGGGGCAAGGCGCTCCCTCGATAGGACGAGGTGGCCGAGTGGTTAAGGCGATGGACTGCTAATCCGTTGTGCTCTGCACGCGTGGGTTCGAATCCCACCCTCGTCGAGATTTTGTTGCCGCGCGGGGAAGACTGGGGACCTTCGGGGTGGGCTCGGAGGGGACGGGAAGGGGAAATGGTACTAGCAAGCGCCTGGTCTATCCTGGCATCTCCATCCTCCCCAGGGTCGAAAGTCACTGGGGCCCTGCAGATTTTGGGAAGGGGATGGCATGAGAAAATGTCATCGTTTTTAAAGGGCCAGCCAAGGTACTTATGTGGAGGGGCTGGAATTCTCATCCAAGACTCATGGAAGAGAAAGCACTCAGAAATCCATACAAGTGGCTGTTGAGCAGTCAGGCGATAACCTTCTGAAAGGGGGGTGCAACAGAGATGTAAACTGGGACAAAGGAGGTGTGAAACCATGGATGGATACCCTGGATACTGTGGGGAGTGTGGGCAGGGAAAGTATAGCAGGGTTTTTCCCATCAGAGTTGTTGATTATGCCTGTTCATTTTAACTGCGAAAAAAAACAACAAAGAAAGAGCAAAAGGCAAAGTGCAAATCTCATCCTGCATGTGGTGGGAGCACAGAGAGGGAGAGGAAACTGCCCTGGGCCCACACCACCCTCCTGGTACTGGGATGCTGGGGGGCTCTGGTTAACCTGCCTGGAGAGGGATCCAAACAGCTCCCTTCTCCCCACCCAGCAGGGATTAGCCCTCTCCTGTGGCTCATCCTGACCATTGGACAGGTCTGGGCACCTTGGGAAGGTACCTGAGATGTTGTCAGGTCCCTCCAGCCAGCCCTGCCAGGTGTAGGAGCAGGGAGGGTGGACTGTGGGCAGGGTAGCCATTCCGAGGGGAACAGATCCTGCTGCTGCTTGTGAAGCTTGCAGGTGCCACGGGGCAGGGACAGGAGTGGCTCCTGGGTGGGAGAGATGCCTTGGTCATTGCTACATCCAGCAGCAATAAACTTTCAGTAAAAGTGTGCACCCAAATTGCTTCGAGTCAGCATCATCATTGTGAGGGGCAAACAGGGGCAGTGGGAACCCCCAACAGTGCCCCCAACTTGGGGCAGGGAGGAAAAACAGCCTCCCAGACCTAGGCACGGCTGAAGTTAAATCCAGAATCTCCTGTTTAGTAGCCAGGCACTTTGACCAGCTGAGCCAGGGTGCCCACCAGCCCCACTGCCAGGGCTGCCCCAAGGCCACAGACACAGCCCTTCCCAGGCCATCCCCATCCAGCTGCCACCTCAAAAAGAGGGCCACTCTGCAAGACAAATGGGTTGGGACTCCAGGGACAAGGCACAGCCCCGTGTGACGCTCCGTGTACCACGCTAAGCTCAAAGCCCCGGCACTGTGGGTGTCCCTGACGGGTAAAAGTCGATGGCCGGGTCCCGTCGGGCTCTGCACCGGCCAGGCGGGAGCAGGGTGGTGATGCCCAAAACAAGGGCTCGTCCGGGATTTGAACCCGGGACCTCTCGCACCCTAAGCGAGAATCATACCCCTAGACCAACGAGCCGGGGTGCGCTGCCCCTCCTGCGCCCNTGCCCCACACTCCGCCCCGCTGCCTGGCACTGCGCGGCACTGCCTGCAGGTGACATGGCTGTACCCCAAGCATGGGGCCAGGGCTGTGATGGCCGAGGGGTGAAGGCGTTGGACTCGAAATCCAATAGGGGTTCCCTGCGCAGGTTCGAATCCTGCTCACAGCGAAGGGTTTTACCCAACGCCCTGATACCCACGCTACGTTTCTCACGAAAATGTGATTTATGGGAGACCACGAACAGCTAGAGCACACCTAGCGCCGTACACCCTCGCTTGTCCTCGGGAGCAGCAGGCAGGGACTTTGGTAACTCTGGGGATCGCAAGATTTTGCAGTCCCGGAAGAGGTGAGGAAAAAGATACTGAGGGCAGTGTTGTGGGGAAGTGGAGCAGTTTCCGGCTTGCTGTCCCGGAACAGTGCATCCTGGCTCATTAGTGTGGGTGTGTGATTCTCGTTTAGAGTGCAAGGGATCGTGAATTCGACTCTTGGATGAATCTGCTTATTTGGCGCCCACTCCCCAAAACGCCTCCTCTGCTCTGCAGCCTCCAGGCAGGGTAGAGAAAGAGCCATGAAATTTTTACACAGCCTTAGGATGCCGGGACACAGCTCCAGGCCTTTCCTGGGGAGTTCAGGCGACCCCGCATCCACCAGGGAGGGGACTGAGAAGGGAAAAAGACATGAGAATGCTGGGGGTTGATCTGAGTTACACCTTCCTCCTCCAGCAGCACCTTGCCGCCAGTCCTTTGGAGTCCATCCTTCCCACAGGGATGTACGGGAAGGTGGGGGGCCAAGAGCAACGGCTCATCCGGGAGCTGAACCCAAGACCTCTTGCACCCTCCGTGAGAATCATACCCCATGAGCCGGGGTGCAGCCCCTCTGCTCCCCACTCTGCACCTCCCACACCCCTCCCCGAAAGCCGCTCGCCGGCTCTTGCAGCAGTTGGAATGGCGGTGCTTTTTGTGGCACCTTTGGCCGTGGGGCATCCCGCGAAGCCGATGTCCTGCGGGATGGCCTGCGAGCTGTGTTTGTCGTGAGCGGCAGGACACGGCCGCGTGTGTGCTGGGGGGGCCGCGGGTGCGTGGGGTGCTGCGGTGGTGCGTGGGCAGGGGAGTGAGCAGTGTGGGCAGCGTGAGCGGGTGCGTGTGCGAGGTGTGGAAGGGCTGTGAAGGGCTGTGTGGTGTCGGTGTGCAGGCAGGGCCGGCGTGGCAGCGTGTGCGTGGAGCGGCGTTTGTCCGGGGAGCGGGGAAGGGTCGGGGCTGTGGCGGGGCAGAGTGGGGGGGCAGGGGGAGCCGTGCACCCCGGCTCGTTGGTCTAGGGGTATGATTCTCGCTTAGGGTGCGAGAGGTCCCGGGTTCAACTCCCGGACGAGCCCTTGTTTTGGGCACCCAGCGCACGGCGTGAGCCCCGCGGGGAAGGCACAGCGGGTGCCTGCACAGCCTGCAGCTCCTGGGCACAGAGGGAGATCTCCGCAGGCATTTCCTCGCTGCCTGCCTTGGGTGCCAGCAGGCAATCCCAGGTCAGGTGTACAGGGATTTTTTGGAGGGATCTGGGGGTGTCTGGCGGCCCCGCACCCATCAGGAGGGGTCTGGGGAGGCAAAAGGACATGGAGATGCTGGCGCCTTCCCTGTGCAAGAGCAAGAGGGTTAGCCAGGTCCCCTCGCCCTCACCGCCACCCCCCGGCTCCAAACCCGACTGTCACAGGCTGCACCCCACCCTCCCCACTGCTGCTTCCGAAGGGCTGCATCCTGGTTTAGGGACGTGGCCATCCAAAACCCTGCGCTGCTCCTCCCTGCTCTGCGGGCGCCACCGCTGCCCTCCCGCCCTCCACTCTGGCCCGGGTCCCACCGCATCCCCACACACGAGGCTGCCCAAAACATGGGCTCGTCCGGGAGTTGAACCCGGGACCTCTCGCACCCTAAGCGAGAATCATACCCCTAGACCAACGAGCCAGGTGCTACACAGCAGAGGAAACCCTTATTTTTTTTCACTTCCAGTACTCACAGAACTGGCTGGGGTGAGACAGGAGTTGTGGCAGCTCCGTTTGTCTTTGATGGATAGTCACAGTTGAGAGGTCACCCTCGTTCTTCCCTGGCTGTGGGAATGTCACCTGGGCATATGTAGCAGGATGCTCTGCCTGGAAAGAGGGAAACAACTCAGACAATACCCTATTGCCAAAAGTATCAGTATTAAATGAAGAAAAAGGGGTCATGCTGCTTTTGGTGTTGAATAAAGCTGTAACCAGCCTGACTCATCAATCCCAAATTTAAACATCTTGATAGTGAGATGCAGATATACGAGATCTGGTAAAATACCTGGATAAAGGAACAAACAAGCAAAATTACTGATAACTTTACTAAAGCTGTTGAGCTGGCACAGCTGGCCTGGACATATCTCACTCTCAGGCCACCCTTTTATACTACAAAAGCCCAGTCCCAAGTTTTAATGGCAGGGTTTTCTGACAGATCCTTCCTTGAAGTGGATGTGTGGAGATTCTCCCGTGGGGTGGGGACACTCCTCAAGGTCACTCCTTAAGGCTGAGCCAAAGAGATTTGCCCCCAGTCGTTGGTCTGGGTGAGACACATCAACCTCTACTTAGTAATTGGTTTTGGTAGCTTTAATACATTTGCTTTAATATAATTGCTTCAGTATTGCTTCATAGTGCACTATATTGTAATAAATGTTACAGTGCCTATGTTGTTTAGTAAATAATTCTGATTAAGATAATTTTGTGTAATCACCATAATAAATCATATATATTTATATATCTGCTTTGTTTTTAATCCTGCAGGATAAAGCTGTATAAAGCTTCTACTACAGCTATATAATATTTTAGAGATAAACCACTGACAAAGTCTGGGGCTAAGATTGGATCCAGCCACACCCAGGCTCCTCTCTGAAAAGTTTAGAAAGCTGGGGGTTCCTCTCTGTTCCTCATGATTCAGTGGGCGTTTCTAAACTTTATCTGAAGCTCCCACTCTGCCCAGCACAGCACGGCTATGGAGTGCACTTGCCTGGTTTAAAAACGTTTTTAAAATGGGGCCATGAGGAGCAGGAGGTCAGCAGAGCCCCCAGGTGTGGGGAGCTCAGGGAGGGGATGTAGCTCAGTGGGAGAGCGCTTGCTTCGCATGTAAGAGGCCCTGGGTTCAACCCCCAGCATCTCCAGCTTTTTTTCCTTCCTCAAAGCCACTTCCTCCACGGACCAGTGATGCTAAACTCACACCTGCCTCTGGAAGGGCTCCCCAAAGGTGGGGCATGCACCATGGCAGAGCTTGCCCCTGAGTCTGCAGCGGCAGCATGGATCCCCACTCAACCATCCCCAGCTGCTCTGACAGCTCCTTCCCCACCCAGGAAGGGACCAGCCCTGGCCATGGCTGTGCCCACGGGCACTAGGCAACACCTTACTCCTGGAAGTGATGGGATGATCCCAGCCCAGGTGGTCTAAAACGAAAGATCATCGAGGAATTCAGCCCAGAGTCCACCAGTGCTATGAGCGCTGCCATTTCCGTGCCCACTGCTCTGCAGGGATCAAAATTCCGGGAGAGAAGTGGTTACCACCCTGGTAGCCCACCCCATCCAACCACGGATAAAACCTGTCGCTGTGAGCAGGATTCGAACCTGCGCAGGGACACCCTATTGGATTTCAAGTCCAACGCCTTCACCACTCGGCCATCACAGCCACCGATGCTCCAGCCCCCGATGAGGGCAGGGGAGGACACCCCAGTTCGCCTTGGGCTATGCCATCCCCAGCCTGGTGTGGGGCTCGGCTCAGCCCCACTACCCACACCTGGAGGGTTGGGAAAAGGGAACACACTGGGATATTTACTGATGGCTGGAAAATATTCAGATGCCTTGGCTGTGAGACAGGCAGCACAGGGAAGCATCCTCCATGGATGCCCGGGGATACAGCAGCTCTCAGAAGGAAAAAAACATGGAGATGTGTCGTTGAACCTTGCAAACAGGCAGAAGGTGACACAAACTCCACACTCAGGAGCTTGAAGAGGCAGGAATGAACTTTTTTATTTCAGCGTATGCTTTATATTTTTGCGCAACAAATCTAGACTATTGGTTAAAATGAAAGACATCCCCTGATACAATAGGTTGAAACAAAGGAAAACACCAGAGCAAAATATCTCAGGAAAACAAAGAGAAATAGACAATAACAGGTGGTGTTTGTCAGGCTGTCTTTCTCTCTCGACTTCGGGTGCTGCGGGAGAACAAATTTTCTCCCGACATAAAAATGTCCAGAAATAACAAAGCAGTCAGCACCCACAGAGATGCTAGGGGTTGATCCCAGGGCCTCTTGCATGCAAAGCAAGCGCTCTGAGCTACATCCCTCTGTGCAAGGCAGGGAGAGGGGCTGGCTGAGTCCCCTCACCCCTGGGGCACAGACTGCCAACCTCAGGGGTCCTGCCCACCGAGCCAGGAAGGGGCACCCAGCCCTCTCTGCCGGGCCCTGGTTATGCCACATGTCCCATGTGCCAGCCAAAGAAGGTGGGCGCCCAAAAGGTGGGCTCATCCAGGAGCTGAGCCCTGAGCACACCTTAAGTGAGAATCATGCCTCAGACTTGTGCCCCACAATTTTGGGAGTTGAGGAGGGTAGCTGATGCTGCCTTTTGCCCCTGGCACAGCGTGGAACAGGGAAATCCATCTTATGGTGCCCAGGATGTGGGGCCAACATTTGGAGGCACCCATGGTGCATAACTTCCCTAGATCCAGCGGCCACAGGAGCAGGTGGACCATGGGGACAGCGGGGACTCATGGGCACCACCCTGCCCTTGCACAGGGGATGTAGCTCAGCGGGAGAGTGCTTGCTTTGCATGCAAGAGGCCCTGGGATCGACCCCCAGCATCTCCACTGCCTTTTGCCTCTCCAGACCCCTCCCTGATGCATGCAAGGCCACCAGAGACCCCCAGATCCTTCCAAAAAATCCCTGGGGCTGCCTGCAGGTACAGCTGACCTGGGACTGCCTCCTGGCAACCAAGGCAGGCAGCAAGGAAATGCCCACAGAGATCTCCCTCCGTGCCCACGAGCTGCAGGCTGTGCAGGCACCTGCTGTGCCTTCCCCACGGGGCTCACGCTGTCTCTTGGGGTGACCACTGCCTTTGGGTGACCATTGTTGCTGGTGGGGAGCAGCCAGAGAGGGAGATGACACTGTCACCTCAGGGTGGTGTAGGGTGGCAGCTGGCACAGCTCTGCCAGGGAAAGGGGAGGGGGCAGCATGTCCCTGTAGGGCCTGGGGACCCCCAAACCCAGTTGGTGCTGCTGGCGGGATGTGTTGGACTCCCTGTGCCAGGGGCTTGAGTCAGCACTAGGGGCATTCTCAGCAGGAAAAAGAGATGGGGTTTGCAGCTGGGGAACCCCAAACCCGAGGCAGCAGTGTGGGACACAGGGGAAGAGGGGCAGGCAGAGGGTCAGGTGCTTTCAGGAGCACTCAGTGGCCACAGGGCCAGTGGGCACCATGGCTCAGCTGGTCAAAGCGCCTGTCTAGTAAACAGGAGATCCTGGGTTCGACTCCCAGTGGTGCCTGAGCCTAGGGGGCTATTTTTCCTCCCTGTCTTAAATTGGGGGCACTGCTGGGGGTCTTTGTCCTACTCTGAGCACTGTCAGTCCACAGTGTGCTGTCCCAGTGACTCTACTCTGCGGCTAAAATGTTTCCTTCTGCTTCGTCTCCCTTCACTCTTCACAGTGGAGAGATTGCCCAAAGTGTTCCCAAAAAACAGGGAATCTGAGAAATAAGAGATACATTAGATGCTGTCTGGACCCCCACCATCTTCCTTCCCTATTGCTTTGCACAACTGGTGCCAAATCATGTAGGAAAACCTTCTGGACACAAGCTCGGTGTGGGTGAGTAATGGAGATGCCTGGTGCATGTGTTTTCATGGCAACAATAAATGCCACGTTGTCCTTTGCCACCCCATGAACACAGAAGGGAACAGGGAGAGAGGCAAATGAGTCACAACGTTTGCTTGTCTCCCTGCCCTGCTGTGACACGGGTTGCCAGGGCTCTGCCTGCCCAGCCTTGCTCTCCAACGGACCGCCTGAAGAACCACCTCCAGTTTTACCGTGAGAAAAAAAAAAACAAAGAGGAAAGAAAAAATAAAATCTGTTTAAAAAACATCCGCTACAAAATGAGGCCACCACAGGGGACGAGGTGGCCGAGTGGTTAAGGCGATGGACTGCTAATCCATTGTGCTCTGCACGCGTGGGTTCGAATCCCACCCTCGTCGGGTCCCAAGAGACCCCTTTCTCTGAGTACACCTTTTGGCACAGCCCGCACAGCATCCTCCTGCTCTCCATGTTTTGCTGTGTCAAACACACATGACATCTGCCCCCTACTGCTGCTCCCACGGGCTGAATCTGCTCCTGGTGGCTCAAGGACTGGCGTGTCCCTTCTGTGCGATGTCCCACGGGAGCAGGGTGCTGTCACCGTCCCCTGAGCCCACCTGCCAGCCTCCCTCCTGCCATCCCATCGCTTCTTCTCCAGAAGCACGGAACTGTAGGCAAGGAAGGTCAGGATCGGGCATCCCCAGGGATGCCGATGGCAGCCAAAAGCTGCCCTGGACGTCTCTGCCATGTCCCGGAGCTGCTTGTTCTGAGGACGGCAGAGCTGCTGGGCACTGGCAGCTCCCTCTCTCCTTCCCTCCCTCCCTCCTGTGCCTGCAGGACTGCTCACAGATTCCTGGAGATAGGAGAGCGTGACCTATGGCAAAATGAAGGGGAAATCTCAGTGGTCTTACAGAGAGGGAAGCCCTGCATTCGGTAGTGCTTTGAGGCACCTGGGGAAAGGCATCTTCCCTTCTCCCCTCTACTCCTCTCCACTAATGAGGATGTGGCCAAGCAATGCCACGGCTTCAAGGCAAGGTGAGAATGCTCAGGCTTGGCTGCCCACACCTTTTTGACCTTCCCTGTGGCCTCATTTCCTTCCCATGCCTTGGGGAGATGTCCCTGGGGACCAGTGAGGAGCTGCTTCCCTCCATCAGCTTCTCCTGAGCCAGGAATCATAATCAGGCTGTGGTGAAACACCGGTCCCATCCCATTCCACTGCCATGAGATGCTGTGGTGCTGGGCCAGCTCTGCCACCCCAGGCAAGGGGGATGTCCCTGCCGGGACAGCCAGGCATCCTGCGAGGGATCTGTGGGAGATTTCCTTGGAAAAATGCATGGGGTTTGGTCCAGCCCTGGAGAGAGAACAACTAGCAGCTGGAGATGGTGAAATGGGCCAGGGTGATGGGTGCAGGGGTTTGGCGGTGCACGGCAGGGGGATTGCTGTCACAGGATGGGACCTGGGACTTGCAGGGCACAGGAGAGGAGTCCCACTGATTCCCTCGGACCCTTCAACCTTGCCCCGGCATGCGCATGCCCCCGTCCTGGTGAGCAGTGATGAGTCCTCCTGAAGGGAATGTGCCAGCATCGCTGGTGCTGTGGGGCATCAGCCCACCCAGGGACCCGGCAATTACAGGGATCCTGTTGCACTGTGGAACTGGATCATCTGCAGCCCCAGGACAGTGCCTGGCAGCCGGAGCCTGGCTCTCCGCAGCGGCACCGGCTGGGCTCCCCGGGCTGGGCTGCACACAGTGGCCCTGGAGCACCTGAGTCTGCCCTGACAAGGACACAGGCAGCCAGGATGCTCCGTGCCTGGGTATGGCTGCATCAGAATTCTGCCTCCTGGCACTGGGGTGTCCCACTCATCCATCAGCCATCTGGGAGTGGTCCCTGACTGTCCTGCTGCCGGGAGGCAAGCCCTGGGTGAGCGCTCTGCATGCAGACTTTCCTTGGAGATATGGTGCTGTAGGTCTGTGGCTGCTCCCAGATGTGCCCTTGCCTTTGGCTTTCAAGAGAAATTTTAGGACAGGGACAAGCTCCTGCCCTCCAGCCAGTCTCGGACACATCCAACCCTTGGGTTGTTGGAAATCAAAATGCAAAGTGGGGAAATTGGAGTTGCAAAGTGCTGCTGGGGCTGGGGATAGGACACATGGATTATTGATCCTGGGCCATGTTTTCATGTCCTTACCTGCAGGAAGAGGAAGGGTTGAGGTGGCCGCACATCCTGGATCCGTGCAGAAGTTAAGAAAGTGGGTCTGACATGTTTGGTTTGGTGAACTTTTCTCAGGTTTGAGGTTCCTCCAGAGAAAGTTACATCTCAAGCAGAAAGTGCTCATTCCCTGAAATGAACAGGGATTGGAAAATTTAGTCTTTGTTTATATCCCCAATATCTGCCCTTTCCCCTATGGTTTTCCTTAATTTTAAAATTAATTCATTACACAAACCTGATTATTTTAACTTCCTGACATGCCTTTTGTTTCCCCTGCTGCTTTTTCCAGGGAAAGCACTTGTTTCAGTCCACAGATCTGCTCACATTTGACAACGTTCCCCCTCTGAATGCCCCATTGCATTTATCCCAACCATCAATCCATCCATGGATATTATTCTGGGACATGATGGTCCCATGTGAGCAGGATCTCAAGTACTTAAACTGGATTTCAAAACTGAAACACGCAGTGAGGCTGCAGTTCAGAAAATCCCACCCTGTGCCTGAAAGGGAGTCACCCAGGAAGGGCTGTTTTCCTGAGCTCATGGGAGTGCACAGAGGCACAAAAAAAAAAAAAAGAGACAGAGGTGGAAACTGATTAGTGAATGGAAAGAAAGCCTGACTGGTAGAAGAAGGGTTTAATTCTCAGGCTGTGGGTCTAAGGTGCACTTGTAGCATCAATTTATTATTCCATCGTGGTGCAAAAAGCAGCATGGTAAAGCTTAAACTAAACCCTCATCTCTTCCTGCTTGCCAAGTCACCATTTAGGAGATTATGAATGATGAACCCACAGCCTCCTTCCTTACCCCAGGAGTTACCAGGTTGCTTGTCCCTGAAGCCTGTGTCCTCTGCTGCACCTTGGAAAACCTGATTTCCTTTTTCCCCTTCCAGAATGATGTTAAAAAATAGCTGAGTTTGACCCCAGAACCTTGGAAAAGCTTTTTTGCCCTGACAGGCAGGGCAGGGAGGAGTCACTAGGAATCATTCAGTGTGATCCACTGTGGCCAAGTCATCCCAAGAACTCGAATGACCCCACGAGGAACATCTTTAACAAGATGCTGACAGCCCCACACATGCATAATACACGTGTCCCGGTACTGTCAGGGTTTATCCCAGGGCAGGAGATGTATGTGCCGTCAACTGGGCTCTGCTGGGGTGAAATGAAAAGCCTTTTTCAAACTTTCCTTGCCCCTAGAGCTCATGATGGCTCATCATTGTCCTGCTTGGGACCACATCAGCAACTCCCTTGCCCCACTGTGTGAGTGATTCACGTTTAAGTGCAGGTTGGCATGTTTGGGATGTTTAGTAGCTAACAGGCTTCCAGCAGAGCAAACCGGTGTCACACCACAGCCTGTAATTACTGTAATTAACCCTGTCTTGACAATGTCACTCCATCATGAGGAAGGACACCTGCGACCTTCTGGCTCACTGCTACTACCCTATCCAAAGAGCAGGATGGAAGGGCTCTTGGAAGCCAACTTCACGCGCAAAATCAGCCACTTTAGATGTGTGTCACCTGTGGGGGTGGACTTCAGAGCCCATGATCACCTTGCTTTTAAATTCTGATGTGCCTTCCAAGCAGGACTCACACCCCAGGTGTGAGGAATAATAACAAAAATAAAGGAAAATCCTCTAAGTGCATCCAAACCCATAACAAATTGCTCATGCCCTGTGTCCACATCGCTCATACCCAGCACCCTCACCCCTGCAGCCCCTCAGCTTTCCTGCCACCCATGAGACTCCTGGCACCAGATTTAACTACAAATGGATGTTCCTTACATTCAGTTTACATCCCTGGTCTCACCTCAGGTGCACCAGGGAGCTGAACTGGCTGTGCTGAGAGGAAGGTGGGGATGTGTCTGCCCTAAATTCTGCTGAAACACTCTCCTGCCTGGTGGCATGAAGACCTAAAATATCCCTTGGCCTTAGGAAGGAAGGTAATTAATGCCTGTAGCCCAAATCATTTCAATCTTACTCAGTATTACATGGAAGCAAAACATGAGAGATGAAAGAGGGAACTGTTTAATCAGTCAGGGGAGCTTTCCAGGAGAAAACTGCTGGTTGTTGGGGAGTTTCAGGTGGAAGGCACACACCTGCTCCCCCGGGGGGCTGGGCCACCCTATAAAACTGTAGGGACAGTGCCTGGCCCCACCACCTGCTCCAGCTGCCACCACTGCCACCTCCGTCTGGGTAAGTCGAGAGGGGTCCAACCCCTTCCCCACACCTCCCTCCTCCTTTCCAGCTGCAGAGGACATTGGGGAAGGGTGCACCTCTGCCCTAATGTGAGGAGTCAAAGGGGTTCCAGGATGCAGAGCTTACAGGGTCTGCAACCACATTATCAATTGCATCCTGCATGATTTTCCTTGTTGAAGGAGAAAAACAAATTAGAACAGGACGTGCCTGGGTTGCAGAGATCGACATGTCCCTCTTCATGGAAGGGTATCAAAGGTCCCTTATATTTTGGGATGGAATGGCTCAGTTCATGTTGGGCTGATTTAAGTGGGTTTTGCTTCAACCACATGTGAGCACCTTGTTTGCCAAAGGCTCCCTGTCAGCTCAGAGCAGGAGTGGGTCTGCTCTCTGTTCCCAGCACCTGGTGCCTCCAGCTTTCCCAGACCAACCTGCAGCTCAAACAAACTCCCCTCACTCTCCCGAGTGGTTTATGGGGCGAGGGAGAGAGGAAGCCTTCCTTTGGTGTTTCTAAACCACCCAAACTCACCCTCTAGCTCACTCTCCCATGCCCCTTATTATGGGAGGTGCTGCGTGAGGGCTCGGCAGGGAAAGACCGGCGTCTGCCTTACCTTTACACCCTGTCTCTGGCTTTCAGGTGCAAATCCTTCACCGAGCCATGTCCTGCTACGACCTGTGCTTGCCCTCCTCCTGCGGTCCCCGGCCCCTGGCCACCAGCTGCAACCAGCCCTGCTTCCGCCGCTGCGGGGACTCCACCGCCTTCATCCAGCCACCCACGGTCGTGGTGACGCTGCCCGGGCCCATCCTCAGCTCGTTCCCGCAGAACACCACGGTGGGCTCCACGGCGTCGGCGGCGGTCGGGAGCTACCTGCGCTGCTGCGGCATCCCCGTGGGCTCCCGGGGGCTGGGCAAGGCGGGACTGCTGTGCCTGGGCGCTGGGCTGTAGGGTGTCCCTGGCGGGCTCCTCGTCCTGCCTGTGCCAGCGGCGTGGTCGGGAAGGACAAGCGAAGCACAGGGCCGAGACTGGGGAAGAGGACTAAGGAGATGTCCCTGGGTTCCCCAGCAGTTCCCCCCGGAGGACGGGAGCCGTTCGAGCTCGTCACTCCAGACCGTGCCTCTGTGCACCTTTCTCTCACTAAGTCTTTATATTTCCATGTTCTACGCGGCATTCGCTGCTGGCTGGGCAATAAATGCTTCTAGCAGGCTGTCGACGGCAGTTGATAGTCAGGGGGTGGTGGGGCGAGAGGGCACCTTGTAGGGACCGGCTTGTGCCACGGCGGGGTTTATCCATTTCTTTATTGAGCTCTGGAAACGCATTTGTTCTCTGAACTGGTTCACTCTCCTTCTCATTAAAAAATTGCTACATCATAGCCTGAGTCTTCTGGTGTTCCCTGTTCAGGAGTCTGGAGGGGTGACCTCCTCTGGAGGCAGCTTATTGCTGCAGGGAGGTTTGGGTTTTGTATGAAGTGGGGTTTTCTGCTACCCAGCTCTTCCCTGTGCTGACTGAAGTGTGTGGTTTGCTGGGACCAGCCCGAAGGGAACTTTCTCTTCCTGTAAACCTCCTGCTGCCCCACAGCAAGCACCTGCTCAGCGAGGAATTCATGCAGGGGCAGATTTTATTGCCTGGTCCCCCAAGGAGCTGGGAACACGAAGGTTTGACATTTTGAAATGGCATTTACCCTGCATTTTGCAGCGATTTTTGGGGGGGCGGGGGATTCTTGGGAGTTGGGCTCCTTTGGATGGGCATCCTATGCCAAGCTCACCCAGTGTTTAATGGGTGGCAGTGAAGAGTAAAAAAGAAGAGACAATAATTGTTTTATGGATAGGGGACACAGGAGTCTCTGGAAGATGTCACAAATTGAGTAAAGCTTCCTTTTGAGATGCCATAGATCATCAGGCAGAACCTTTTCAGCTGATGGAAGGAAGAATAGGAGTATTTGCATGTCTTGGAGTGACTTTAGCTTGTCAGTGTTTACAATGAGGGATTATGCTGAGCTTGAAAGCCTATTGGTCATCAAAAGCTTTTGACCAAGCTCAACTGGTTTTTATTGCCCAGGAGACCTTTGCAGAGGTGCTCCTAATTTGGAGAAAATTTACATGGCAATTGCCATGTAAAGGGAGGCATCCTTCTTCCAAGGACTGCTCAGATATTTTTATCCCAGCTCTGGAAATCGTCTGCAGAAATAAGATGAGTAAATTTTGAGTAAAAAATGACCCAAAGCTTTGGAATTCCAGCAAAAGTTTTGTTGGGAAGCCATAGGTGTCTGGGCCTTGTGCAGCTGCCTTCCTCAAGCCTGCTCCACAGAACAGTCCAGGAGGGAGCAGGTGGAGGTGCAGCTTTGCTGCATACTGAATGACTCCACTGGTGAGGTTATACAGATTTTAACTTAGTTTCTTTCTGAAAGTCCAGTGTCTCCAAAAATCTACACAGGTCCTTGATTTGGCTTGAAAATTGTGATGTCTTAGTGCAGGCAGTCAGGGAAATGAGGACCTTGGTGCCTTTCAGGGCTCCCTGTCCTGAGGGACTGGGGACTCTGTCTCCCATAGGAGCCTTGACTCCAGCTGGGAGCCATGCCTCCTTGGCTCCCAGCTCAAGAGCAGTCCTGAATTCACATTTCGCCCACAAGCCAGCCCTTGCCCCAGGCAGGACCCCCCCAGACCTGCTGATCAGGCCCTAAATACAGGTTTCTGTAGAGGCAGCGCAGCCGAAGTCTCCAGTGAGAAACAGGGAGCTACATAACAAGACTGGGATGAAAAATAATGCTCAGCAGGTGGAAGCACATGGAGGGAAATATCTGGGTCCTGGGATTTGGTCCCGGCATTGCCTACTTACAGCTTCCAAAAGCAGCAGAAGCATTTCTGAGAAGAGCCTGGAGTATAGCCCGGGTGCCACCCTCTGGCCATGCCTGTTGAGGTTCATGGCTCCTGCCTGCCTCCCATCTTCCCTCAGCTGCCTCATGACCTTGGAGGAAAACTTCTCCCTGTGGTCACTCAGTATCCTCAGGCTCCTGAAGGACAGGTACCTTCCCACCCTGGGGATGGATGAGGAGGGAAAGAGAGGGGAAGTCATGGTTTGAGGAGGAACAAGCACAGAGAGCTG
This sequence comes from Erpornis zantholeuca, assembly GCA_013400515.1. Taxonomy (NCBI): domain Eukaryota; kingdom Metazoa; phylum Chordata; class Aves; order Passeriformes; family Timaliidae; genus Erpornis; species Erpornis zantholeuca. Next base: position 47,054 of record VZTN01000112.1, read on the forward strand.
TGATGGAAAAGGTGAGATTGCTGTGAACAGCAAGTGAGTGGGACCATTTGGAATGGAGACTTTGTCTGGGGAGGGTTAGGTTGGATTAGGAAAATGTTCTTTCCCCAGAGGGTGCTGGGCACTGCCCAGGCTCCCCAGGGAATGGTCACAGCCCCAAGGCTGCCAAAGCTCCAGGAGCATTTGGACAGCACTCTCAGGGACAGGGTGGGATTGTTGGGGTGTCCTGTGCAGAGCCAAGAGTTGGACTTTGAGGATCCTTACGGGTTCCTTCCAATTCAAGATATTCCATAATTCTATGGAAGCCCCAGGCAGCATGGTGCTGGAGATTGAGCTGGAAGGATTTGTGGTGGCTGGATCATTGGTGGGTCAACACAGCACATCAGTCTGCAGCTTTTATGCACATCCAGGTGAGAAGACAAAAATTGTGGTGTGTCACAGCAGTGAGAGAGGATGAAGAGACAGATCCACCACCCGTGGCTTTACTGGGTTGCAAAAGGTGTATCCCAGACCAGCACTGGGGCACTGGGCTGAGGGCAATGCTGGGACGGTGAGCTGCACCAACAGGCAGCATTCCTCATGCTCTTCACTGGGGCAAGGACTGCTGGCCAGAGCACTTTGGGACACACCTGGAGCCAGCCAGGTGAGATACAGAGCCCCTGGAGCTGGGAGCCTGCAGGCATGGCAGGCAGAGAGATGGGACTTGTGCGGCCAATCCCTGGATGTGTTCAAGGCCAGGTTGGATGGAGCTTGCAGCAACCTTCCAGATGGAGGAAGGGGAGAGAAAGTGGTTGCATGGCCAGGATAAGAGGGGGGAGAGGGCACCACTGAGAATACCCCACCCCAGCTGCCCACAGATTGAGCACAGGGCAGGGGCTCAGAGTGCCCTCTCCAGCACGCCTGGGGAGCCAGACAGATAGTGGCTCTGCCAAGGGCTCTGGTTCTTCCCCAGGACTGAAGATCCCATAAAACAGGAAAATAACAGGCTGCCCACATGTGTGAGTCATGGGCGAAGAAGGAGGCAAATGAAAAGGCACTGGCATGCTAGTCTGGCCCTCCTGGTGCTCCCTGTGGGAATGGGGCCCACAAGAATTGCATCCTGCAGCCCCGTTGGCACCAGCAGCACCGTCACCTGAGGCCACATCATCAGCAGACATCGCTCCTGGCTGTCCTACTCCCTCCTCTGCTCCGAGCTTTTGCTCTGGAGGGCAGCCCTCAGGGAGAGACTGGGATGAGCAATGAAAACAGAGACCAGATCGCAGTGGTTTACAGGGTCCTGGGAGGGAATCTGAGTTTTAAATGCAAGAATTGTTTGATTAAACATTCCAGGGCTGTTAATTCACGTTTGCTGAGAGGTGTCTGCACACTTCCAAAAAAGGAGAAGGGTGATGTGGTTATTGATGTGTGGAGTAGATGCTGTCAGCGCTGGTTACGTGGGGTTGAAGGAGCTGGGTGTCTGTGGGGGGTTACAAGACCTGGAAATCATGAGGTGTAGTGTTTCCCTTGCCTGCTCCCCTCCACCCCTCTGCGATATGAAGGGCTGTGACTGAACCATCCTCCTGGTTCCTCTCAGTCAGGTCAGGGGGTTTGGATGGAGGGAATCTCTGCTCTGGTACAGCTGTGTGTTACAATTAGCACTGGAGGCTCACTGCTGTCTCTTTGCACTCTTCTCCCAGTGTGAAGGGGGGTCCCCACCAGCTGGGGCTCCTGCAGCAGATCATCTTTCCCACGCCAGCACAGCTACAGGCAGCCCCACTCTCAGGACCTGTGTCCTGAAAAATTCCCCATGTCCTGCCCTGGAGCTGTACCCCACAGGCACCCATAGGAGCCCCAGCACCAGCACCCTGCTGACCACCTTGGGAGCTGGGAAAAAAGAGCTGATAGGGGAATCTGTTGGTGACCCAGCACTCAGAGCTCCTGTCCCTTGTATTGAAGCCACACTGGGATCTGTGGGGCTGTGGACTGGAACAGGGCTGTTCCCACATTCTGGCTTGGCAACTTCCTGCAGGCAGGATAGAGCCTCAAGGGGTGGCTGCAAAGTGCCACTGGCACAGGGGATGTAGCTCAGCGGAAGAGCGCTTGCTTTGCATGCAAGAGGCCCTGGGATCAACCCCCAGCATCTCCATGTTATTTTGCCTCCCCAGACCCCTCCCTGCTGGATGCAGGGCTGCCAGAGTCCCCTCAAAAGGCCCTGGGGTTTCCTCCTAGCATGGCTGGCCTGGAAATTCCTCCTTAAGGCTGTGGATGTGCTGGGGAAAATCACAGCCTCAGCTGTACCCTGAAATCCAAACTGTGGGACTGGGGAGGCAAAAGGGACACAGCACTCCAGATTGTTGGTGTAGAGATAGGTGTCTCACTTTTGGGTGTGAGAGGTCCTGAGTTCAACTCCTGGATAAACCCTCCTTTGGATGCAACCCCTCCTTTTCGGGGGGAAACCCCTACTTTTGATAAAGCCCTGGGTTTGGAGACAGCCCTTTCTTTTGGGACAGCACTCCTGATGCTCGCTGCTGACCAGGTGTGGGATAATCAGCCCCTTGCATCCCTCAGCTCCCTGCAAACAGCATCCCGTGGGATGGTTGTAGCACCTCTCATCCAGCTAACATTATTTTTGACAAATAAACAAGACCCCTAATATGCCAAGAGGCTGTGCCCTCCCCCAATAGTTCAGTGGAAGGGGATGTAGCTCAGTGGGAGAGCGCTTGCTTCGCATGTAAGAGGCCCTGGGTTCAATCCCCAGCATCTCCAGTTGTTTTGTGATTATTTTCGCCCCACTTCGTCCACGGGGCGGCGATGATAAACTCCTTTTACATCAGGCTTTCTCAAAGGAGATTCCACACGCGGCGGCGATGGCAGCACGGACCCCACGCTACGCTGCTGTCTCCCACCGGTCTCCTGTGCCACCCGTGCCCTCTGTGAAAGGCAGCGTCGCCCCACGCGTGCCTGGAATCCAGCGACGAGTGCCAAAAAAAGAAAAAGAAGGGCTCGTCCGGGATTTGAACCCGGGACCTCTCGCACCCTAAGCGAGAATCATACCCCTAGACCAACGAGCCGAGGCACGGAGAATGTCCCGCACCCCCCCTCTGTCCCGGGACATCCCGGACACTTTCCCGCTTCGTGGGAGAACGGAGCGTGATCTGGCAGGTGGCCAACACGTCCGCGTTGATGTGGGGCCGAGGGGTGAAGGCGTTGGACTCGAAATCCAATAGGGGTTCCCTGCGCAGGTTCGAATCCTGCTCACAGCGAAGGGTTTTACCCAACGCCCTGATACCCGCGCTGGGGGTCCTGGGGTCCTCGTATGCGGGTCCCGGGAGGAGCTGATATGGGAAGGTCATTGGTGGCCAGGGAAGCCCCGCGTCTCCCTCGGGAGCAGCTCAATGCCCGAGGCAGGAACTGTGATGCCCCCGGGGGAGTCTCAAGTTTTGCTGAGACCCAGACCCAGAAAAGCTGACGAAATCGCACTGTCCCACGTCCCTGAGAAAGCCGTGCATCCTGGCTCACTGGTCCAGCTCCCAGCACCCCGAGACCCGTGGAGAAGGAAAACAAAAAATGTTCAGTGCTTTATAACCTCCAGGCAGGGGAAGGAAAGTGCTTTGGGCATTTCTATACAGGTGTGAGGTGTCAGGAGGCAGCGCCATGCCCTTCCTGGGAGCCCCGGCAGCCAAGCATCCAGCAGGGAGGGGTCTGGGGAGGCAAAACAACGTGGAGATGCTGGGGGTTGATCCCAGGGCCTCTTGCATGCAAAGCAAGCGCTCTTCCGCTGAGCTACATCCCCTATGCAAGTATAAGGGGGGGACCCTGGGATGCCCATGCTGGGGTGGAGATTCGTTGGTTCAGGGTCCCTTCCCGAACCCACCATCTTGAGCTGCTTCTGTGTTCCTGTGCTTAAATTGCTTTAAGGATCCGGACGTCAGAGACTTTGCCTGGGGAAACATGCGGTCGAGCCAGTGAGGAAACCACGTGGTGACTGGATGGGAGCGGGGTGTGCAAGGAGCCATGTGGGGTCCTCGTTGGATCCCTGGAGCCGCCTACTGAGGCATCCGGGGCTCTGTGTGGCCTCGCACACTCTGTGCGCGGGGAGGTGCCTCTTGCTGTGGCCGCGAGGTGCCAGGTGCAGCATGTCGCACTTCCAGCATCTCTTTCCTCCCCGAAAGCCGCTCGCCGGCTCTTGCAGCAGTTGGAATGGCGGTGCTTTTTGTGGCACCTTTGGCCGTGGGGCATCCCGCGAAGCCGATGTCCTGTGGGATGGCCTGCGAGCTGTGTTTGTCGTGAGCGGCAGGACACGGCCGCGTGTGTGCTGGGGGGGCCGCGGGAGCGTGGGGTGCTGCGGTGGTGCGTGGGCAGGGGAGTGAGCAGTGTGGGCAGCGTGAGCGGGTGCGTGTGCGAGGTGTGGAAGGGCTGTGAAGGGCTGTGTGGTGTCGGTGTGCAGGCAGGGCCGGCGTGGCAGCGTGTGCGTGGAGCGGCGTTTGTCCGGGGAGCGGGGAAGGGTCGGGGCTGTGGCGGGGCAGAGTGCGGGTGCAGGGGGAGCTGTGCACCCCGGCTCGTTGGTCTAGGGGTATGATTCTCGCTTAGGGTGCGAGAGGTCCCGGGTTCAACTCCCGGACGAGCCCTTGTTTTGGGCACCCAGCGCACGGCGTGAGCCCCGCGGGGAAGGCACAGCAGGTGCCTGCACAGCCTGCAGCTCGTGGGCACAGAGGGAGATTTCCGCGGGCATTTCCTCGCTGCCTGCCTTGGGTGCCAGCAGGCAATCCCAGGTCAGGTGTACAGGGATTTTTTGGGGAGGGATCTGAGGGTCTCTGGCAGCCCTGCATCAATCAGGGAGGGGTTTGGGGAGGCAAAATAACATGGAGATGCTGGGGGTTGATCCCAGGGCCTCTTGCATGCAAAGCAAGCGCTCTTCCGCTGAGCTACATCCCCCTGACACAGCCTCTGCCCTGGCGTCCTCCTCACTCCGAGAAAATCCCTGTCTCTGCTACCTTCCTCTGCCGCCCAGGCTGGGGAAAAGGGGTTCAGGGCTTTGCAGGCACCAGGGATCCCTCAGGTGTCACTGGGCTGGTGAGGGGGTTGGAAGAGGGGGAATGACTGTGGGGCAGAGCAGGGAGACGATTTTCTAGGCACAGAGCCCGTGTAAGGGGCCGAGCGTAGGTGTGCCATTGCCGTGTCGACCGCCTGCACTGCAGGCCGGGGCGGAGGTGGCAAGTGGGAATGTCAGGCCACGTTTGCAGTGTGCTTGAGCTGTGGCGTGGTCAGCAGTGGATATGGAAAAAAAGAAGGGCTCGTCCGGGATTTGAACCCGGGACCTCTCGCACCCTAAGCGAGAATCATACCCCTAGACCAACGAGCCGAGGCACGGAGAATGTCCCGCACCCCCCCCTCTGTCCCGGGACATCCCGGACACTTTCCCGTTTTGTGGGAGAACGGAGCGTGATCTGGCGGGTGGCCAGGATTTCCGCCCAGATGCGAGGCCGGGGCTGTGATGGCCGAGGGGTGAAGGCGTTGGACTCGAAATCCAATAGGTCTTCCCTGCGCAGGTTCGAATCCTGCTCACAGCGAAGGGTTTTGTGCGGTGTCCTTGGTGGATGATCCTGAAAGGAATTTTTCTTCTCCAAGGAATTGCGGTCTTGTTGCAGTGACTTGGCTGTCCCATATGGTAACCACAGCAATCTTGCTGATTGCAGCAGGTTTTTTTCCTTCATCCATTAATTGGTGCTGGTGAGTGCTGCCATCTGGCCCCACGAAGCCCTTGTGCCCGGAGCTGCTCCAAGCACAGCAGGGCCAGTACCGTGGTGTTTATCCAAGTCCCTTTCTGTCCCCTGGCCACAGATCGATTCAGTTAATGAGAAACTCTGGCTTGGGAAAGAGGCAACGGGTCGGCTTCTGAGAGGGTTTTGCTCTGCAGTGGAACGGGAAAGGGCAGAAAACACCAGGGTGTGAAGAACCGAGCCAGGGGCTGTGGGGTGCAAGCAGACTCTGAGACCATGGCCAAGCTGGTGGAATGTGTCCCCAACTTCTCAGAGGGGAACAACAAAGAGGTGAGGGAGTGGAAGGGCTGGGGGGTGGGGGACACAGGGGTGCTGACAGCCAGGTTTCCCCCTGCAGGACAGTACCCACTGCCAGACTCTGCCGTGCTTCCTATGCAGTGCTGTGCACCTTTCTCTACCTGGCCAAAAATGCCTAAAGGTAGCCTCAGCTCCCTTTTGGCACTTTGCTGAGAAGTGGGGGCTCAGACCTCCTCCACCACTGCCTGCACATTGCTGTAGCACCAGGTCTGGGGTTGGTCTGGGATACCCCTGCAGAGAAATATTGCTCACAGTTGTGCTAAAAAGACTCTGTCCAGGTTAATGGAGTCTGTCCTGGGCATCAGCCTTCAACTGAACTTTGGCTCCAACAGCAGCAGGAGAGTTTGGCAAAACCCAGCATGGCCATCAAAACACAGCCTCCCTCAGGGAAGAGGCTTTGCAGAGCCAAATGTGTTGGGAAGCTGGCAGGGGGATGTGTCCTCAGGAGCAGCAGTTTGTGGTGGTGCTCTGTGACATGCAGCAGCAGACAGGTGTTTCTCCCCCACCACGGCAAGTTTGGGGAGGCAGGGGTAACCCAAACCCCCCAGGTGGGAGTGGGATGCTCGTGCAGGGCTGCACTCCCACTGATCACAGAATCATCCTCAACCCCATCATCGATGGGAAGCGGGAGAGCTGAGATGACCCCTCTCTTGAAAAGCCATGGCTGTTGTGTGGTCCCAGCCATCTCAGCCCCCTTGCTCCCGTCTGCTGTCTGGCAGGTGATCGATGCCGTGGCACAGGCCATCTCCCGGACGCCGGGATGTGTGCTGCTGGATGTGGATGCCGGCGCCTCCACCAACCGCACTGTCTACACCTTTGTGGGGTCCCCTGAGGCTGTGGTGGAAGGGGCACTGAGCGCGGCCCGCGTGGCTGGGCAGCTCATTGACAAGAGCCGACACTCGGGTGAGTTTGGGGAGGCCCAGGAGCTGGGCTGGCACAGAGCTTCCCAGCTGCTGGGAGCAAGCATGGGACTGGAACAGGGACTGTGGTCACAGCCCCATGCCTGACAGAGTTTAATAAGTGTTTGCAATGCTCTCAGGCACATGGTAGGATTGTTGGGGCTGTCCTGTGCAGGGCCAGCGGTTGGACTCGATCCTGATGGGTCCCTTTCAACTTGGGTTATTCTGTGATTCTATGACTTCCTCACAGCAATGATGTCCAGTCTGTAAGAGTGTGGGAAAGGATTGTTCTCCCTCCATGTCTGCTTGTTCTTCCCACTTCCTATTCCTGTATCTGCCCTGCCACCAGGTGAGCACCCTCGGATGGGGGCCCTGGATGTCTGCCCCTTTGTGCCAGTGAGGAACGTCAGCATGGAGGAGTGTGTCACCTGTGCCCACATCTTCGGGCAGCGCTTGGCAGCAGAGCTGGGGGTGCCTGGTGAGTGGGTCAAGAACCTCTCCGCATTCCATCCCACCCTGTGTGATTCCAGCTGTTGGAGAAAGTGCCAGTCCCTGCCTGGCGGTGCTCATCCTCAGCTCTGTCTTGCAGTTTACCTGTACGGAGCGGCAGCACGGGACGAGAGCAGGAAAGCCCTGCCCTCCATCCGTGCCGGGGAGTATGAGGCACTCCCCGAGAAGGTGAGCCTGGTGGTGGCACAGGCTGGGCAGACCTGACCTGTACTTCCCTGGCATCAGGGAGTGTGCTGAGGGCTGGCATAGTCCCTTTGCATCAAGAGGAGCTGGTGACACAGGTGGTCATGGAAGATTGCGGATGGGAGGGGGATGCCTGCTATGGGAGGGTGGCTTGTGCTGCTGGGAGATGCCAGCTCATATGCTCTCCTCCCTCCTCCCCAGCTTGCAAAACCAGAGTGGGCTCCTGATTTTGGACCCCCAACCTTTGTCCCCCGGTGGGGGGCCACAGTGACGGGCGCCCGAACCTTCCTCATCGCATACAACATCAACCTGCTGTGCACCAAGGAGCTGGCTCACCGCATCGCTCTCAACATCCGCGAGCAGGGCCGTGGCCCCGACCAGGTACTCCAGGAGCACAGGCACGCCAGGAGCATGCCTGCCTGTCCCCACACCTCCTGAGCCCTGCCCTGAATGTGGCAGTTGTTGGCAGCCAGGGCGCTTGAAGAAGGTGCAGGGCATCGGCTGGTATTTGGAGGAGGAGAACATGGCCCAGGTTTCGACAAACCTGCTGGACTTTGGGACCACGCCTCTCCACACCGTCTACGAGGAGATCTGCCGAGATGCACAGGTGGGTCTTCCAAAAGGGGCTTCCCAGAGAATGTGTCCCACCAAGTTTTCTTCCCCACCCCCAGGTCAGGCTCTGCTTTCTCTCATACTTAGTTCAGCCAAAGTGCTGAATGGCAAAAACCCTCAAAAGCTCAGCAACTTGCTGTGAACCAGCTCCTCTGTTGAAAGCTTTTCCATGAGCTTCCCATGTCCTGGGAAGGGATGAGGACCACAAGGCTGGGGTAGTAGTGGCAGCAGGGCTCTGGGAATAATCACATTTCTGATGTCCTTCACAGGAATTGAATCTCCCTGTGGTGGGGTCTCAGCTGGTGGGGCTAATTCCCAAGAAGGCCATGTTGGATGCAGCTGAGTTTTACATCAAGAAGGAAAAACTGTTCATCCTGGAGGAGGAACAGAAGATCAGGCTGGTAATGTGGCTCCTTCTGGTACCAGCACAAGGGTGGGATCATGAGAGAGACACATCCACTCAGCACCAGCCTCCCAAAGTGGCACCGAGCAGAGATTTGGGACTGCTCAGGCCCCAGGCGTGACACTTGTCTCCAGGGTGGATTTTGTGGGGGGTACAGCAAGTAGGACAAGTTGCTTTATTGTGCCAAGGCTGCTGAGATGCACAGGGAACAGGGACCACAACCCACGAGGATTGAGTGTGGGCAGGCAGCAGCTGCCTGTCTTGCCTGCATGGAGGCCAGGAGGGGAAGGAGGTGTCCCCAGAGCTCAAGGACAGTGTGTGGTATTATGGGAGGCTGTCCCAGGACAGGGAGTAAGCTGGAGATGAGGAGACAGGCTCTGCTGTTGCACTGCAGGAGGGAGGGACTTTTCCAGCCTGTGGGGAACATGCTAGATAAGAGCAAGCTAATGATTTATCAGTACAGTTCCCAGTCAATTGTAGGTGACCGCACACCGCCCCAGAGTCTGGGATGGGATGGGCTGGTGGTGCCAGCTGTCCTCTCCCTGGGTGGTGGCCCAGTCCCAGAGCTGACTCACCCCTGGTTAATGAGCACTGGGGAATGAGGATGCAGCGGGACTTACTGTGACAGGGCTGACAGAGCGGTGGTGCTCCTTGCAGGTGGTCAATCGGCTGGGCCTGGATTCCCTGTCTCCGTTTCACCCCCGGGAGCGCATCATCGAGTAGGGACCCACATCCTACTTCTTGTCATGGTGCCCATCCCTGCCTGGATAGGGGGATCCTGCTGCCTGCATCCTGCACTCAGCTTGTTTTGGGAGCAGTGGCTGCTCTCAGCTCCTCTTCACAGCCCGGGGACATCTCTGCTGGGTGTTGTGCAGGACCAGGGTGGTCCCTGCTCCCAAATGCTGATGGTTGTGAATGTGGAGGGGGGGAACTCCAGGTCACTTGAGCAGGCAGTGGGAGCAGGTTTCGTGGCTAGATTTGAATGTGAAATTCCTTACCCTATCCCCATGCAAAATTTCACTGCCTCTGGCTCACATGCTGCAGCACCTGGTGAGTCTGTGGGGGGAAGGGAAATCCACCCACGAGGTGAAGTCCTTGTCACCCCTCCTGGAACATGGCTGCAGGGACGTTTTTGTCCCACCAAACACCATTTGCATCAGCCCAACCTGCCTAATGCAGAGCAACTCCCACACCACTTGTGTTCCCCAGCTGTACCCATGGGGTTCCCAGTCCTTACCCTGATCCTCAGGCTGGGGTTTTTTTGGCTAGTCCCCTACTCATTCACGGGATCGATGCTGGAGAGGGCAGTGCTGGGTGCAAAGGGTCTGGGTGGTGGTGGTGTCCCTGCACCCGAGGGGCTCTACACCACCTGTGCTGCAGGTACCTGGTGGAAGCAGGGGAGGTGGATGGCGGGCTGGTGGCCAAGCCATTGGGTGCCTTCGTGCGAGCAGTTGGAGCGAGGTCGGCAGCGCCGGGAGGAGGCTCTGTGTCTGCAGCTGCGGGAGCCCTGGTATGTGCCCCACAGCGAGATGGAGGTCTGGGGGTCCTGGGTGTGCCAAGGGGAGCTGGCATGCTGGTAGCAGTGGGCACTGTGTCCTACTGGAGGATTTACCCTGGCAGGGAGCAGCGCTGGGCAGCATGGTGGGGCTGATGAGCTACGGGAAGCGGCAGTTTGAGGACCTGGACCCCATCATGAGGAAGCTGATCCCCCCTTTCCACCAGGCCATGGAGGAGCTGGTGGCGATGGTGGATGCCGACTCCCGTGCCTTCAGCAGCTACATGGTGAAGTACCACCAGAGGCATCCTGCAGGGAAACAGGGGGTCTTTCAAGCTGGGAGGAGGGCTGGGATTGCTGCGCTCCAGATTCCTTAGGAGTGGGGCTCTGACCTTAGAATTGTAGAATCATTAAGGTTGGAAAAGACCTCCAAGATTATCAAGTCCAACCTCCTACTGAGTACACCCATGCCCGCTAAACCATATGGCAAAGTGCCATGTCTGCTTGCTTTTGAAACACTTCCAGGGATGCTAAAGCCAGGGCCAGGAGAAAGGACATTGTCACATAAGGGAGGTTTGCAAGAGCACGGGAGCTATGGGGTCTGCCCTGAGCCCCGATGCGAGGCACAGTCTGGGTGATGGCAGCAAACCCGCTTTTCTCTGCCTGCAGGAAGCCATGAAGCTGCCCAAGAGCACCCCTGAAGAGCGGGAGAGGTGAGCTGGGCTGGTGGGGACTGGCTCGCTGCAGGGGCACAGGCACCCAGCGCTCACACCAGGGCTGTTTCCCCTCCCAGGCGCACGGCTGCCATGCAGCAGGGGCTGAAGACAGCCGTGGGGGTGCCCTACGGCCTGGCAGAGAAGGTGAGCGGGCTCTGGCCTGCTCTGAAGGAGCTGGCACGACACTGCAACCTGGCCTGCAAATCCGATATCCAGGTATGGCCCCAGCTCACACACTGCCCTGGAAGGTGTTCCCTCATGTCCTTACCTCCAGAATGTATCTCTCCAGCTGGGAAGCGCTGTGTGCTGCTGGGTGGTGGAGGGTGGAAGTCCTGCACTGTAAGGGTCTGACCTGCTTCAGCGCTGTGTGCTGGAGCTGGTTCACCGGGAGAACTTCCCGCGAGCCCGACTTTTCCCAGGTGGGAGCCAAAATGCTGGAAGCGGCCGTGTTCGGAGCTTACTTCAACGTCATGATCAACCTCAAGGACATCACGGACGAGAAATTCAAGCTTGTGGTGAGGGGGGCTGCGCGGGCGCCCCCTGGCGGGGCGGCTGAGGGCGCACGGAGATGGCGGCGGAAGCCCGGGAGCCGCCGAGGCCCGGGAGCCGCCAGCGGGACGCTGGGCTGCCTGGTGGGTGGCTCTTCTGTCCTGTCGACTGGCAAGTGACACATCTTGTCCCCACGCAGATGTCACAGAAGGTCTCCGGACTGCTGGAAGAGGCGAAGCAAGGCTCGGCGGTCGTGCTGGCGCTGCTGGACAAGAGGGTGGCCTGAAAAGGGCTCGGGAGTGCTCTGGGGGCGCTGCGGTGGCAAATACAGCTGGGAAATACTCTTATCCCTGCCTAGGCTCTCTGTTGGTATCCGTCTCTGGAGAGCCATTCTTCTCAGCCACACCCAGCATCATATCCCCTGGGCTTTGCCTGGGCAAGGGGGATTTTTGCTTTCTGGGGCTTGGATCCCAGGCTCCATCCTCCCATCCCTGGGGCAGAAGTAGACAACGGGGTCGGCAGTGCCTGGAACCACAGTGATCCCAACAGAAGGGATGGCAGGATCCCTGTGGCACTGCCTGCAAGGAGATTCCTGTGCATGGGCACCTCCTGACCCTGCACGGCCACTGTGTCCAGAAAACTCCATGAAACACCCTCCTGCCCTAGATCTGGGGCAAGACCCGGCACAGTCCCTTTCTGCCAGGTGTCTTTCAGGCTACGTGTGACAATTCCAGCCTGTCGCATTGCCTGGGAAGGGAGCGCTGCCAGACGTGAGGCACCATCAGGGGTGTGAGCTGGGAGATGGGGTGGGTTGGGATGGGATGGGGTGGGATGGCAGAAGCCTTGCAGCCTCCTCATAGATCCTCCGAGAGGAAAACCTGAAAATCAAGGCATCCTGCCCTGCCTCCTGTCCCTGTTGACCGGGTGTGGCAGCAGATATTGTGTCCTCCACCCACACTCCCTGAGCAGTGTGTGGCCGCTGCACCCCGCTGTCCCACAGTCCCCCCCGGTCCCATGGGAAGGTCGCCCCTGTTCCTGGGCGCTGTGCCTGAGCTGGGAGCGCCGAGCCAGGGTTCACGGCGGGGTCAGCTGAGTCACTCCATCCCTCTCTTCACGCCGGGAGCTGGAATCGCCGCCCTCGATCGCCCGTGTTTATTATCCCTGTGGGACCTTTGTGCCGGCTGGGAGCGGCGCGGTGACGTTTCTCGCGTGGCCCTGGTGACGGCGCGGTCTCAGCGCTCCGGTGTCACCGCTGCCCGCCGCACCCCTGCTCACCGGGGCAGGGCCCTGGTATTTAACGGGTGCCCGGCAGCCGGGAGAGCCGTGCCGAGGGCGGGGATCCCGAGTGCTGCCGGCATTGCCTCCCTCGGGCACTAATCCACAGGTTTGGTGAGTGCAGGGCAGCGGGGGAGCACGGGGGCAGCGGGAGCGTGGGCACCCGTGGGTCAGGGTGCACGGTGCCCATGGCTGGCACCGCACCCAGGCACGCGTCCCCAGACCCTCTGCCTCTGATCTTGGCACCCAGGCTGGGCCAACGTGGGTTTATTTCCATTTAAAATGGAAACCACGTGCCTGGGCTTTAGGGGTGCATGGAGGGGGCGACAGTTGCATTGGGGGTTGGTGCTGTCGCTAAAGGGACAGGACGGCTGTCGGGGTCTGTGGGGGAATGGCACTCCTGGGGAAGCAAGTGTGGTGTCTGTGCCAGGAGCAGGTATGTGGGACAGAGAAGTCGGGTTTCAGCTGCTGGCTGGGCAATGTGCCATGGCAAGAGGTGACTGATGGTGCCTGTCCTTCCCTTTTCAGCTCGGAGACCACTGAGGATGTGTGACCCCAACCAAGGTGAGGGGCTGTGGGGCCGGGCAGGGCTGCGGGTACCACACAGCCATCAGGGCTCAGAGAGGAGCTCTGTGCCGTGGCCATAGGCACTTGGGGGTTTACCTGCATGCCAAAGACATGTGGGGTGTCCTTTGTGAGGAAGAGGTAGACCGGGATGGGTGGAAGCTCCCTGCACTATCTGAGGAGAGCCTGTCTCTGCTCACTAACAGCCCCCTCTTCTTCCTAGGCCCACGACCATACCTTGCAGTGTGCCCCGCTGCCCCGCCGGGATACCAGGGTCCTGGCACAGGTCCCTACCCTGGTGGAATTGCAGTGTGCCCTCCTGCCCCCCCGGGATACCAGGGTCCTGGCACAGGTCCCTGCCCTGGCGGCGTGGCAGTCTGCCCCCCGTGCCCTCCTCCGCCTGGCCAGCATCCCCACGGGCACCCCCCGTCGGGGCATCATCCCCAGGGGCATCCCCCGTCGGGGCATCATCCCCACGGGCACCAGGATCACCATAAGAAGCACCATAAGAAGAAGCATTGCAAGCACCACGGAGGCAAGGTAAGAGTGGGACAGCAGTGAGCCCTTCCCTAATTCTGCTGTGGTCCTTTGGACCCCCTCCTCATTCCACAGCATCCGGCCTGAGCAGCTGGGACTCTCCTCTCCTATCCTGTAGAGGCTAGAGGAAGCTGCCAAAACTTCAGTGGCTTTTTTTAGACGTGGAAACTCCTGTTAGATTAATAAATAGGCAAGAATGAGTCATATTAAGTGAGTAATCTGAAAAGCAGTCCATGAAATTCCTTGAAGCCATTTAAAGTGGTGACATGGCTCGGGGTGCACCATGCAGTGTATTAAATCCCAGGACTTTGTCCTGCTCACCTGGGTGCAGGTCGTGCCTCCATAAGGGACATACATTCAGTGTCTTGCAGCAGAGGAACTGTTCAGTTCCCCCTTAAAAACAAAAAAATTCACGAAAAGAAACCAAAAAAGGAGAAGCAATTCCCTCTGCTTGGAGTAGATTCTGCAGAAAATGCCATTCCAGGGATGGGTACCATCCTGAGCAGGTCTGAATAAGGAACTGCTTAACAAGGCCCCATTTCCAGCACCGGAGGTGGGAGCATTTGCCAGACAGTTAAAACCAGCAGCTCCTCTCACTGGGAAACTGCTCTGGAAGTGATCTGCTGTGACGTTGGTCCTTTCTGGCAGAGAGCAAAGCCTTCCTGGAATTTCCTTTATTGACCTTAAGAGCCTTGTAAAAAAATCGTAAAAGGCCTCCAGCCCTCCCACAGTATGGGTCAGCCACCACAGTCACTAACCCCTCTCAGGAATGCTGTGACAGAGGCTCGTTTCCCTGCTGCCCTAAAGTTGTTTTCTCTTCCCCAGCCCTCCGGTGGCTCGTGCAGCTCAAGCAGCTCAAGCAGCAGCTCTGACTCTGACTGAACGTCTGGCATGTCCCACCTGCTCGCAGTGATCAGCAAAACATGAGGCCAAACTCCTCGTGGGAACCCCCTGCATGTCGCTCCCCTCCCTCCCCCTTTCCCTTGGAGCAGCATTTTGCCCGCTGAGTGATTTTTCTTGTGTGTAGCTTGTAAATCCTTTGACCTGGAATCTCAGAGTCAATGGACAGCATTTCCACCCTCTGTCTTTCAAGGTAGCCCGCTGAAACTCATCACGTGCTGTTTTCCAATCTCCTGGTGTCTGTCTGTGTGTTTTTTGCTGGGCAATGATACTGACTGTTAACAGGAATCCCATAAAACTCCTTACATTTCATGTGAGCTTTCCCAGGTGTAGCAGAGGGGCTGGGCTGGCTGGGGGATGCTGTAATTATGTGGGCTGCCATCCTCCACGCCAGGGTAATAATTTATATGAAAAACTCACCATGGCAGAGGGAATCTCCCGTGAAACAGATGAGGAACATGAACAAGGCCAGTGCTTGGAGTAATCCGTGTCCCTGCCCATGGCAGGAGGAGTGGAATGAGATGGTCCTCCAGTTCTCTCCCAACCCAAACCATTCTGAGATTCCGTGATTATCTGGAGTTACCAGCTTGAAACCAGGAGAATCAGCTGCTCACTGAAAATAATTTTTTAAATCTCCAAAACTACAGAAGAAAGAGGCTTTTTCAAGATAGGGTGAAAAAGGTTTGTTTATTTTTGCAGGCAGCACAATTCAAGTTCAAATCTGGGCATTGCTCAGCAGGTACCAGTGGAAGGAAGGTACCACGGATGCTTTGAGCACATTGGGGTGACTGGGAGGCAGCTCTGGTGGCTGTCCAGTATTGTGTCAATGCTAGGAGTCATGCTGCCCCTCTCAGCTGAAATTTGGAGTGCAGTAATATATGAGCAGGTTCTGATGAAGGGCAGAATGACAGAAGGAATAAAGGGAGGTATGGCCCACAGGAAAATAAAGATCTTAGAGATGATTTGCGAAATTTAAGATAGATACACCCCCCAAAGGAGCATCTGTGGAAGGCAGCAAAATCTCTCACACCATCCTGCTGTTCCCTGGAAGGAGGAGCAAGACACACTGAGAGATATTGAGAGTTTTTGAAAACTAGAGTTATTCATTGGCCCTGGTACACTGGAAAGATTTCTTGCATCTCTGATAAGCCCTCCTAGGATTACAGTACGTACACAAGTCATGGCTTGGTGTGTGCAAAGCTTTACAGAAGAACATCATATGGCTCTGTATCCTGCTTTGATCTGGGTTTTAATTAGCACCATAAATGTAAGATACATGACTCTTCATCAAGAGAATCAATAAAGAGCTCTGGACTTTGGCTAGAAAGGAGGACCCAGAGGGCAGCTCTTCTGGGCTAGCGACCATACAGGGGGAAGAAAATACAACAGGTAATATCAGGGGTGTGTATACCACTGAGAGAAGGATTGTGTGTGCGCCCTTCCTTTAACAAATCCACCGGATGAACCTGTCGAAGAAGCTGGGCTGGGAGAGGCTGTCATAGTCCTTCTCGCGGAAGATGGCTGCCCGGTCCCCCAGGCCAAGCTTCAGCAGGACATCCATGTCCACGTCACTCCCCAGAGCCACCACCGTGGGCATGACGTCTTGCTTCTTCATGGAGTTGATGGCCTCCTCCAGGTTCTTGCTTCCCGTGATGCCGTCGGTGATGAAGACGAAGGAGAGCTCGGCGTTGCGCCGGGCGAGCCGCTGCCCGTTGCCCGGGCTGAGCACGATGTTGTTGATGGCGTGGATGATGGCTGAGCCGATGTTGGAGGACGAGTCCAGGTACTTGATCTGTGCCAGGGCGTCGGAGATCTCGGTGAGGTTGTGGCTCAGCGGGAAGACCACGTTCTGGTCCCGCTCGCTGCCGTACTGCAGCAGCGCGATCCGGGCGTTCATCTGGTCGCTGTTGCTCCGGGCCAGCGTCAGCTGCTGCGCCACGTCCTCCACGAAGCGGTGGGCGCGCTGGAAGTTCTGCTCCCCGATCCTTTCCGAGCCGTCCAGCAAGAAGACGATGTCAACGGGGCGCTGGGTGCACTGGGCCACGGCAAGCTCTGCAGGGGGGAGAGGAAGACAGGAGTTGGGAGGGTAAGAAGACTAAGGGATAATTTGGGTTGGAGTCACCTCTGTGCATCCTTGTCCAAAGAAGGACCAGCCCAAGCCTGCTGCCAAAGCCTGTCTTTGCAGCTTGAAATGTAGGAGATTGGCTTTTGATGCCCTCAGCTACTGGGCACTTAACGAATGTTAATTCAGGGACTGATGAGAGGCCCTCATGAAATTAGACAGGTCTGTGCAATTCAGTCCCAGAATTACACCCATTGCCTTACATCAATTTCCAGCTCTTATTTGTGAGAGGAATATCCAGAGATTAGTGGCAGGCAGCACCTGCAAACCTCTTGGTTACTTCTAGAGGGTGGTACACTGTCAGAGTTACTCTTACCACAAAATCATAGAATCAGAGAATCACAGAATGGCTTGGGTTGGAGAGAACCTTAAATCTTATCTCATTCCAGCACCCCATCATGGGCAGGGACACTTTAGACCAGGTTGCACCAATCCCAGCCCAACCATATAGAATATATGAATATATTCACTGAATGAACTCAGGAAAAAAAAAAGAAGAAAATAGCTATGTTTGGAGTCAGCTGATAATCAGAGACCATTATTTCCTCCCTTTTCTGTAGTTATGTGCATTGCATTCAGTGTTCCTCTGTGTTCCCCGAGTTGGCAGCAGGGCAATGGCCACAGCACTCTCAAGCAGTTCTGTGTCTCTGAGACTGAATCTCAAAAGGGTGAAGTCCCGAAGATGCTGCCATGTTGTGTTGCATGACTGGCAAGGAATAGGAGCTTCTGGAGCAGCCCCACCATGAGCATCCATTTCTGGCAACAGGGGGTAACTTCAGGGGTAACATTAGGTTGAATTTCCACACTATGAGCGAGTCCAGACTGACAGTGAGCTTCCCTAGTGCTGAACAGTGCTATACCTGGGTTCAGCAGAGAATCAGGGAATCACAGATTCCTTACAGTTGGAAAAGCCCTCTGAGATCCTCAGGTCCAACCATTAACTCAGCACTACCATGCTAACCACTTAACCATATCCCTAAGCACCACATCATGTTTTTTGAACACTTTTGTGGATGATGACTCCACTGTTTCACTGGGTAGCCTGTTTCAGTGCCTGACTGTCCTTTCAGTGAAGAAATTTCCCCTAATACGCAATCTAAATCTCCCCTGGTGCAACCTCAAGCCATTTCCTTTTGTCCTATCACTTGTTACCTCCCCTCTTTTAAAGCAATAAAGGCACATACTCACCTCTGCCAGTCTTCCATGAGAAATGTTGTCTAAAGGCACGTTGATGCTGCAGTTCCTGGTATGCAGGCACTGCTGCCACAAGGATACCTTGCCTTGGCAGCACCTGCACTCCTGGTCCTCACCTGCTCTGGGCAGCCATAGGGAAAGGCAAGAAGATTCCCCCTTGCAACCACACAGTGCAAAACCTACGTGAGGGTCTGCGAAAGCAGACGCAGGGGTAGTGTGTCGTGTTGGGGCAGTGCTGACAGCCTCCCCCGAGGCCTGCCCGCATGTTTCTTGAGACAACAAGCAAGCCTGAAGAGCTCCTAGCTAAGCAGAGGGCAGCATCACTCCATGGAGCTTCAGCAGGACCGTAATGCACATCTGACAGGAGCATTCCCCAGAGACACATTCCGCTCGCTGCTCATCCCTCACAGCTGGAGAGGGCTGCCTTCCAGCTGCTCGATAAGGTGCCTTTACATATGAGTTACCCCATGGGAATGTGAGGCAGCAAAGCCTTGGGTTTGTCCTGTTTGGTGCCAGGCTCTGGTTGCAGCTTATTCGCATTTCTGAGAGGCTGAGGACTTTTCTGCAGAGAGATTCTCATCCTAACTGGGAGAGAAGCTCTCACAGGTACCACCATGAATTAGGCCAACTAAAACCTTCTTGTTGTGCCTTTAACTGGTGCAATGGTCCTTCTCATGTGGGCCATGAAACCCTTACTGCACAGCTGGGGATGTCTAATGAAGGCAGAACAAATAAGCAGAAATATCACTGATTTTTCTGCCATTAGTGTGTGCAGAGTAACCACACCCATTCACATCGCCGTCCTGCTTCTAAAACCTGAGGAACTTGTATTTCCTCTATTCTCTCACAGTATTGACAGTGGAGATGAAAGTGAGGTGGGGAGTGACCTTGTGGCCCTTTTTGGGGTTTCCCCCTTTCCCAGCCCCTCCTGTGTCTTTGGGGAGGCGTGGACCATCCTTTACCCAGCTCCTTATCTCTGTCCTTACTTTGCCCAAGAGCTTCACTGAAGGAACGCTGCTGTGATGAAATCCATCTGGTTTTGTCAGAGGGATTAGCCAGGATTATGCTAAAAAACACTCCTTCACCAATCCTTTTTGTTCAGCAAAATGTCCCAGCCCTGAGATCTTTTTAAATCAGTGGTGTTTGGGAGCTTTTCCTCTGGCATCATGGCTGGAGCAGCTTAACTACTCTGAGTTCAGTCCTCCATCCCAGCAGGCTAAGTCATGCTAATTTTGGGGTAAAATGCAAAACAGGATAGGGAGTTTGGCTTTGCACAGACTATCTAGAATATGTGAACTATGACCAGACTCAGGCACAGGCTGATCTTTTGGCCTTTGCCTAAAACAGGGAGCACACCATGTAAAGCACTCAGAACTCCTTTCCCTCTATTCTACACCAATAGCAGCTGAGTTCTCTGAGCAACTTGTCCCTGTAGACTGGGAGGAAAAAGTGTGGAAACCTCAGGGGAACACTGCAATAAGTTCAAGGCAGGCAATTCCCATGCCTGAGCTTGGCAAGTGGCTGCACCTTTTATCCCTGGAAATATTACAGCCACATTCCTGCAGCTGGCACATCTCCCTTCTGCCCATTAAATGTGACATGTGCTCAGTATACTTTATTGTAACAATACCACATCAGTCAGAGTAAGCACTTCTGCTCCTGCCTCTGCACATGAAATCCCACTGCCCCTAAATACAGCTTGAGAGCAGTTAAACTGGGGGTGCCTGACTCTGTGCAAACCAGGGCAGCCGAGCGGATGGAGATACCCGGCCTTGTCTAAGCACACACACCTGCAGTGCAGGTGTCTTGAGCTTGTCTGTGGTGTCTTGAGCCAAAGCAGCACTGGGTGTGGATTGAGTAGACTCTGCTACATCAAGCTTAAGTACTTGCTTTTTAACAGCTCACATCAGTCAAGGAGTTTTGCTTTGGACCATCAGACCCCCCCTCCCCACCTCCCGCCACGTAACAGAATATCTGCCTTTTAGATATGGACAGGAACATGTTGTGGATTACAACAGAGGAAACGCAGAAGTACAAGCAGAGAAAAAGGCCACACAGCTTCTGAGAGAAGCACTGCTCAGGTGTCAGTGCTCCCAATGGTGGGTTGCTCCCTCTCCCACCCTGCTTGCTCCTTCCCTCCACACCCCCAGCTGCCCACGAGGGGTTCCACAGAGACACTGTGGTAAGCGGGGATGCACCTTGCTTGGTCAGCCTTGCAGGACCCCAAGAGAGCCCCTGGTAACCTAGAGAGAGGATGCAGAAGATGCTTTGGAGGGGGTCAGTAAGGACATATGCGGGAAGGCGTGGGGAAAACGCCATCGTCAGGCTCTCGGCATAAAAGCAGCAGGCAAAGCAAGAGCATCCCTTGGCACTGCTGGGGAAAGCCGCCATGCTCATCAGCTGGCCAAGCTGGAGGGCACTGCTCCTTGTGTCCCATCCCTGGCTGAGCGCAACCAAGCCGTTCCACTGCCTCTGTCTCTCCTAAACTAAAAGCATCTCCCCATGAACTGTCCCCTTTGCCACACAGGAGCGACGATTTCCGCCTTCACTCAGCCTCTGCCTCCACGGGACCCCCAAGAGAGGTCTCAGCACAGCCCTAGCACGGTCTCTGGGTCCCCCACAATCTCGCTGTGCACCATTTTGAAGGTGTCAATGAACAAGTCCATCCACTCTTGCCGCTCATTTCCAGTGGCAAACTTGGCTTTTTCGGCGGTAAAGGCCAAAGTGGCCACAAGCTGGGTGTACACGCTGGGGTCCCGGGATTCCCGCGTGGAGTTTAGGAACTGGGCGATCGATTGTGTGGTGCTGGGGAAATCTATGTTGACTCCCTCCTCCATGGGGCGGAAAATAACTGGGTTTACGCTCCCAGGGTTCCTGTCATCTGCAAGTGAGCGTCAAAAGAATATTTTCAGGGCTTGCTAGCAATGGCTGCGTCTCTGAAAGCTACCTGGCTTTCCTACCTGCACTGCACCAGGGAAGAAGAGAGCTAACGAGGACAGAGGAGTAAAGACCAAAGCCAGGTTTTAAATCTTTCTGCCATTTGTGTCTGAGGAACCATGGGATTTGCCCTTAAATCTTTCACACATCAACTGAGTGACTTCAGAAAATTACATGAAACCTTAACGGCCCAGTTCCTACTGATCCAGCGTAGGCACGATGGAGAAGGAGCAGTGCTCAGGAAAAAGGCCACTTCCTACTGAGGATGCGATTCCCCCCATCATGTATCTGAGGACTGTGCTATGAGCAAACTGCACCCACGATGCTGTAAGGCAGAAAGACATCTAAGGGACAGCATTATGTGACCTGGCACTCAGCCTCAGGGCAGTGACTCCAGTCAAAGCTGTGTTGTGTCAGGGCCCCGAGAGCCTCCACCTGCACCTGGCTGTGCCGAATTTAACTGTGAATAAAACCCCAAAACTCAAAGCAAAGCCTTTTGCGTGGGTTAGCAAGAGCCTCTCAGGATGTCATGCAGTTTCTACGAAGCAAGTGGTCAGTTCAGATTTGCTCAGCATTCAACCCTCCAGCATCCTGTTAGCACAGCTGTGACTGATGAGAGACAAGGGGCTGTGCTGAAAATGGGATAATCTCAGGCAAAGCCTTGAGGCAGCAGGAGGGGAAGATACACTGCATGTGGTACCTGTCCCTGCCTGTGCTCTGCTGCCGTTACCCAGGCTGAAGCTGGGGCAGTTGATTTGCCTCTCCAAGTGGCAGGACCACCATGCTGAGCCAAGAACGGGACTGGTTTAGCTGCCTCCCTGAGCTGAGTCTGTCTGGCCAGCCCAGGACACATGCATTGGATGTGCACTGGCTCACTCACATTCCCTCCGCAGGGCACTGTCTCCATCCAGAGGATCTGCATGGGAACTGGCATGAGCTCATGGGATGTTCTCTGAGAAGCAGAGAGGCCCCAGGCTCTGTCGTGTGCCTTAAGTCCCATCCCATCCAACGTGTTTCCTTGCAGCACGGACCAGCCAGTGTCGGGGGTGGGAGGCTCTGTGCCCAAAGACTCCTGAACCAATTACTTAAAATTTCATTTACCAGACCTAGCAGAACTTTTGCCCATGCTGAGAGGCCAACCCTACCCAGCCACGCCACTCCACGTTCTCTGGGGTGCAGGTCTTGCCTGCGCTTAGCCTAGTCTGCATAAGGCATGGCTTTAAGGGATTCACCCAAGAGGGAACCCCCTCAGATGCCTCCTCAAGCCATCCCTGTTCTAATCCCCAGGGCTGCCAGGCACCAGCGAACTGTTACCTTACATCAGGAACAGAAACACCCAACTGCACTACAAGGACAGGACTGAGAGCTTTGGAGGGCTTGGATGGCCCAATCCCAGGAGGAAGCGGTGTGTGGCACTGCTTGTGTTCCTCGGAAATGGGAAGGCTGCAAAGACCAAAACCTTTGAAGACACCTGAGCAATGACCAGCGTGGCCTGGGGATGTCACCTCCTCGTGCAGAGATTCGCAGGACAAAGCTCCTCAGAAGACACGGCAGAGGAGCTCAGCATCATAGCTGGACACTGTGCCCCTGGCACTTTGCCCCAGGTGCAAAATACCAGCGAGAGATTTTAGAGAGGAATAATCACAGATTTTCTCCAGAATTCTGTGCATCCTGGAACCAGTTTTCCTTTCCTTTGCACGGAAACAAAGGGACTTATTTAAAAATGAAATTTGATATTCTGTATAAGGCTCAGTTGAAGCTGGGACAGCCACAAAAACATTAACGGCAAGAGAAGAGGTAAAAATTGCAGAACGGGCAAAACTTTGGTCCTCTAGAAACTCTGTGTATCAGCACAGAGTGCATCTATTGTATTTAAACAGACACAGGGACTCAGGCAGACAGGATCTCTAGGAATTTGGGATACACATCTGCCCCTTAACAAGCAAAATGTGACCCAGTAAAGCTACCTTCAGCACACAGAGCACCAGAGGCTCCTTACAGCCTTTTCCTTTAATCCAACACCATGAGTTAATTGTTAATTAAATACAGCCAGCATTAGAGAAGCCAAAGCTTTGTGTCCACTGCGTTGCCATTTTCCAAATGATACATAATACCTGCTCTGCCCACCGCTCCCAAGGAGCATCCTGCTACAAAGGTCATGTGAGTGGGAGTTTATAGCAAGGGGATTTTGACTCGAGTTTGGAGGTCAAAACCTGGTGGATCCCAGGAATTTGGACGGGGAGAAATATCAGGGATGAGCCATGCTGGTGCACTCACACAGTGCACTTGTACCTACCTGTGCAGAGAACTCGGAGACAGGAAAAGAGCAGGAGATGAAACCCTGGAGCCTCTCTTCATGTAAAGTAGCCCTATTTCCCAAACTCCTGCCTTCCAAAGGGACTGAACAGGGTTGCACCCCCCTCTCCTACTCCCGAGCCTCATGCAGTCTCCCCCCAGAGTCTGTGCAGATGGCATGAAGCTACTTGTAATGTTTACCTGTCTGACAGGGCAGCTCAGGGCAGACGACCTGTGGATCTGGAAGGAAAAGAAACAAGGAAAACTGAGCCGTGTGCTGCCATCCCCCTTCACAGCTTGCATAGTCAGAGTGGCAGGACAAGGTCTCTTACAAGGAACACCAAAGGACTGCCCCAAAAGGCTGGTCTGTATCTGAGGAAGGACTCTTAGTCCAAGGCTACCTAGAGGTCAGAGCCCACCATAGATGACCAGCTGCTGGGACACATCTCTGCCCCCCACCCCAAACCCTGGGGCTCAAAACTCCAGTTCCACGCAAGGACAGGGACAGACCTGGGCAGAGCACATCCTCCATCTTGTCAATGAACTCCTCTGCCACCAGGTCTGAGAAGAGCCTCATCTTCTGGACTCGCTGGGGTTCGTTGCAGGCGATGGAGACCAGGGTCTCGCTCTGCTCTGGCTGGTCGAACATGTCCCCGATGCCGATGGTGTTGACCACCACGTCCCTGCCGCACAGAGCCCCGAGGTTCTTGTCATCATCCCGGGGGTCGTAGCGCCCGTCCGTGATCACCACTGCGAACACTTGGGCTTTCTTTCTCCTGCTCTCCTTGATGAGCTTGTTGTAGGCAAACTGAAGGGCAGATGGTGTCCAGGTGCCTCCAGCGATCCACTCCAGGCGCTTCACCGCTTCCTTGAAGCTTGACAGGGAATTGATGCGCTCGTCATCAAGCTTGATGGCTTCAAAAGTGCCCTCGTGGCTGTACTGCACCACCCCAACACGGGCACCTGCCAAGGAAGCGTCACATTACTTGGCTTTGCACCCTCGGGGAAAAGTGGAGAAAGTCAAAGAGCTGCCCAATTGGTCTGAAAAGCCATGGAAAATAAACATTGAAGTTGAAAGGATCCAAGACCTTTTCCTTTTCCCCACGCCCCACTCTGTCCCCACAGAGTCCAGACCTGTCTCTGACTTGGGGTCCTTGGCAATAGAGCCCAGCCTGCTGACCACGTTGACGACAAAATTCTTCTCCAGGGTGAAGTTGGTGTAGCCGATACTCTCGGAGCTGTCTATGACAAACATGATGTCCAGGGCACCACAGCGCTTCTCACAGTCTGGGGAGAGGGGTAGGGAGGGAAACACAGGGGTCAGTGATGCTGGGAGCCCTCTGGTGACCCCCTGTCCCCATCCCTTGAGTGGTTGTTCCCCTCCCCTGTCAGCTCACCGCAGCAGCCGCACGTCTCTCGCACATAGGTCATCACGTCGCAGTCCTGCCGGGAGAGAGGTGCAGGGTGAATGCTTCCCTCTAAGGGAAAGGCTCCCCCTTCCCTTCCCACCCAACCAGCCCTCTCTCCTCTTTCCCTGGCTCCTGTGGGAAGCCACAGGCCACCTCTGCCAGGCAGCAGCAGGACCTGATGCCCTGTTTGGTTCCCAGGCTGTGCATGGAAAAGCCGTGATTGCCCCAGGAAGGAGAGGAGCAGGGGTTACTTACGGTCAGACCAGGGTCTCCTGGTGGGCCAGGGGTCCCCTGCAAGAACAACACAGGGATTTCAGGCACAGTTCTCCCACGAGATCTTTTTCTGAGAGCTAGATGCCAGAGCCATCAAAAATATGGCTTTTTGCAGAAGGGGAAGGAGAAAGGGAAGGGAAGCCCCCACTGTGAGCCAGTGGACACATCTGGCAGCCGGTGTACCCCCCAACAGCATCTGCTCAGACACGATGCCATGGGACTGTACCTCAGGGCCTGCTTCACCAGGTGGACCACGCTGTCCAGGCTCTCCTCCTGGGCCAGGATCACCCTGGGGAAGAAATAAAGAAGGGTCAGATATTTCCTGGGCAATGTTGGTAATGCAGCCCTGGGTGTTCAGGGCCCCTCCTGACGCCCTGGTCAGGCCCAGCCCTGCTAAGCACAGTCACCAGCCTGCCACAGCTGAGCCTGGGGACAGGGAGCAGGCAGAGAGTGGCAATGTCATCCCCAGCACACCTAGCAGGGTGTGGGAGGGGGACACTGACCCTGGGGGCAGCACAGGGAGTCTGCTTACCGGCTCCCCCTTCTCTCCTTTGGTTCCTTGTGCTCCTTTTGGTCCAAGCTCACCTCTCCCTCCCTGCTCAACGGAAGGAGAAACAGATCTGTCACAGAGCACATCTGGATGTGCTCAGGCAGAGGCTCTGCTGCATCACAAACACATGCCTGACTGGCCTGGGAGAGCATCCTCTAAACCAGCAGCTCAGAGCACAGCAAACAGACAGTGTTTACACAGGCATTAACCAAAAAAAAAAGAAGTTCTGCAAGGCATTTTTCAGATTATTTCAAAAGGAGATGGGCTTGGGAGCTACAACCAGGCTCAGCAGCTGCAGGGAACATCCAGGGCAGCTGCTGGCAGGGCTGGCTCCTCAGCCATTAACCCAGAGGGCTGGGAGACCACTCCTTGGCATCCCAGTCAGTAAAAAAAAACAGGTGATGGAGACATGGGGACAAAAACACTCACCTTGGGTCCTGGCCGCCCCTTCTCACCCTTGTCACCCTGCAGAAGGAGAGGAGGGAGAGGTCAGCACCTGTCCAGGACTGGCCCCACCCTGTGCACATGTACACCCAAAGACAGCAATGAGGGACAAGAAGCTGAAGAGCAGCTGAGCATTTTTCTTCCTCTTTCCCCATTTTCTCAGGCTGCTCAGATCCAACAGTGACATCCACTGAAACAGATTTCCTCATGTGCTGGATGAGAAAAACGTACCTGAGGTCCTCTGGGTCCAGGGTAGCTAAAGCCAGGCCTGCCTCTGTCACCCTTTGGTAGAAAAAAAGACCCGTGAGATACCAAACCTGGCCCTTCTGACCTGCTCCTGTCAGAGACAGTTACAGCCATTTTCATCTTCTCTTGGGGTGAGACACCACCAGGAGCCAAAGCTTCTGCAGCTGGCCCTGAAGCACTGGGAACAGCTGTGCAGAGCAAGGATTTGTGGGGTTTTGGAGATCTCATGTTCCAGGGATGCCCCTGAATCTGCTCAGGGTGAGGAGTGTAATCAGAGCTGCCTTGGCCAGAGCAAGACCTACATCTCTGCCCCATAGGGAGACTCAGGTCTGATTCTGTTTCTGAGGCACACAAGTTTCTGCAGTGAAAACTGCCTGTTTATTTATTTTTTTAAATAACATTTTTAAAACGTAAATACGAACAAAAACCTGCCCTTTCAAATGCAGAGGTTTATTCATGAACTTTACCTTTGGTCCTGGTGGTCCAGCATCACCTCTTGGGCCCAAGTCCCCCGGATCCCCACGTGATCCCTGCAGGACAGTTTTGGGGAGAAGGCAGGGAGTGAGTGAGGATGTTCCCTGCTGTCCCCCCCTGGCACACAGGGGGCCGTGCTGGAGAATCCAGCTCTCGGGATGGTGCTGCAGGACCATCTCCCTTCCTGGAGAGTTTACTGTGACAGTGACTGTCTCAGCAGTGGGGTTCCCATGTCCCACAGAGCCACATGGATGTCACAGCACTACTGCCACAAGTGGGGTGATGGACTAACCACAGAGCCAGGACAAATGGCTGCTTGTGGAGTCCCATCTTCCCTCTCCCCAGTGACCCACCCGCTCTGGTGATCCCTTCCATGGCCATGGGAACACCCAGTGTTTGAGCCTCCCTCAAAGAAGGTCATGCAGGTTCTCCTCGGGAGGGACAGTGCAGGCAGTAGGGAGAGCCCTCCCCACAGAAGGAGGGCATGGTCACACACATCCTCAAGTGTGACTTACTATCCTGCCTGGCTCTCCCACAGCACCTGAAGGGCCTCGCGGTCCTGGCAGTCCTTGTTCTCCCTGGACAGCAAAGACAGACACAAGAACACACAGTGTGTGAGGAGGAAAGCCAGGCAAGCTGCCCCGGATGGCAGCAGTGCTCCCCCTTCCTCCTGGCTGTCACCAAGCCTTGCTCCATGCTTACCCTGGCTCCTTTGTTTCCAACCTCACCGGGCAGACCACGATTTCCCTCCGGACCAGGATCTCCCTGTGAGAAGGGTAAAGATATTCCTGGTCAGGGAGCTCTCCAGTGCTATCTCCGTGCATGGCAGTGCTCCATGATGCCCTTCTCAAAACTGGTGTTTCTTGGTTTCAAACATTGTCAGGGCAGTGTGCCCTCTGAATGTGTCTCTTAACCTTGAGCTTTGCTGTCCTTCCTCCCCTCTCTGGACCAAACCCTGGAGGAGGAGGCTGTACCTGGTGCCAGCAGGGCAGGCAGCAGGCACAGTGGGAGCACAGCTCAAATGGGATCTGCATTCCCAGCTCTGGTGCTGCATGGATGCTGCATGGCTGGGCAGTAACACATCACACACACATCAGTCCCGTCCATCTGGGGATCATTTGCAATCATCTGGGCAGTTGCTTTACTCACCCTTTCTCCTACGCCTCCAGGAGAGCCTGTGCTGCCCTTTGTCCCTGGATCTCCACGTCGCCCCTTGGCAGACACAGAAGTCACATGAATGTGGTGAGGATGGATGTTACCTGGGCAGTGACCCCTGCCTGCCCTCCCTCCTTCCTCTGGGCCCAAGAGATGCACACCTGCCCCCTAAGCAAGTGTGTTCCCAGCAGCAGGGGAGCCCATGCTTCCCTTTGGGAAGCCACAGCCAGACTGCTCCTTCACCTCAGCGACCACAAACACGCCTGGTTCATTCCCTCAGGGTTAAAGACTAATGTACTTCCAGTGTTGCTTTCCCCACTGGATCTTGCTCAAGTACACATGCTGGCTGGGCTCTGGCCCCTTGCTGCTGGTGGAACTGTGCCGTGGATCATTGTCTCCAACCTGCTCCCCAAAATTTGCTGTGCCCCATCATATTAACTTGGGTCTGTGTGGCACCACCGACATGTGACACTGCCCCTTGCACAGAGCTCTGCCATAATGGCCACCAGACCTTGACTCTTGGAGCTCCTGCAAGGAGCCAGAGGTTTGGGGAACTTGCCAGAGTACAACCAAAGTGTCCCTGGGCACCCACAGAGGCCAGGCCCATGTGGTCACACAGGACACAGGACACTCCTCTAAAATGAAATGGTTAACATCAGGCTTAGGATTATGGGAGTTCTGCTCTGTGAGGTTAGGAGAGGAGATGAGCATCTGCACATCTTTTGGGATTCACAAAGCGGAATGGGGGAGTTTCTCAGTGCTCATTCATGAAATTGCCTCAGGTTCCTGGGTGTGCTCAGTGTCCAGGGATCTATTCAGCCACTTACAGGCTCTCCTTTGGGTCCAGGAGGTCCCACTTCACCTTTCCGTCCCTTGGTTCCAGGAGGCCCTTGAGCTCCGGGGTTGCCTGGGAGTCCCTTGGAGAAGAAAAAGTTTGTTGAAAGAGAGGTCAAGGTACACACACCCCCCACATTTTTGTCCTGTGTCAGGCAGTCCCCCTCTAGCAGAGGTGTGTATGAGCTTCCACACACCCGGCATGCCCACGTGGAGCACGGGCTCCAGCCTCGCAGCAGAGTGATCCTGTGTCACCTTCCTTCCATCAGCTGACAACAGGTTTGTCAACTGTTCCTTACAGCATCCGTCCACTCCTGCCCAAAGCCAGAGGGGCAGTGCCTTCCCTATCCCTGGAAGTGTCCCAGGCCAGGCTGGACAGGGCTTGGAGCAGCCTGGGACAGTGGAAGGTGTCCCTGCCCATGCCAGGGAATGAGCTTTAAGGTCCCTCCCAGCCCAAACCACTCTGTGATTTTATGAACAGACCACCATAAAGCACTGGAGACATCTGAACGCTGCAGGAACCTACCGGGTTTCCTTTTTCTCCTGGGGGCCCTGGGGGGCCACTGCGACCAGGCCGGCCAGGATCCCCCTGAAACAGCCAGAGAGCCAATGGTCATTGCCTGCCACGCCAGCACACTGCACCACGAGTAACCCAGGGAGCAAGGCCAGCAAGGCTCTTCCCTCTGCTCCTGTGCCTGGTGACGGGATCCAGACCCCAAAGCCCATGGGCTCCTTAAGCAGTGTAGGATTTAGGATATACATATAAAACAGGGAATGGTGTTTAGCTGTCCCCATTGCTGGCCTCGGCCCACACCCTGCTGTCTGTTCAGAGCACTTGTACCTTTATGCCTGCATCTCCTCTTTCTCCTTGGTCTCCTGCATCTCCTGGGTAGCCATCAGGGCCCTGGGGAGGGAGACAACAAAGAACCACGCACTTCACATTGGGAACACTCTCCATGCATTATAAACTAAATAAAACTTTCTAATAAAAAAAAATTTCTAAGGCAGTGCTTAGGAAGTTTCTCCAGAGGCTAAAGCAGTTTTTGCTTGCTGCTAGTGTTGATGAAAGGGCAGCTCTTCCTCTCTGTGTGGAGGGCAGGCACATGGGGGGCACGTGGCTTACTTGCCCATGGAAAGGAGGCACAGAAAAATCAAGCTGTGCTCCCCATTCCAGGGATGCCAGGACTGGGATCAGATTATACAGCTGGTAGGAAAATGGGCCAGTAACTTCTCCTTGGCCATCTTTCTACACATGTACCTCACTCAGCAGCTACACAACTGATGTGTCAGTGAAAGAGTAAAGCGTTCCTACCTTGTCGCCAGGGTCACCCTTGCATCCTGGTGGTCCAATTCTCCCCAGCCTGCCCTGGAGAGATAGCATTCAAAAGGAAAAGACTGACAAGTTATAGGTGTCTGAAGGGAAAACACAGGTTTTCTTGCTGAGGGTTAATAATTTTAGCCTCATCTGCTGACCTTATCTGTCACCAGCTAGAGAATAAACAGCAAATGTATTCCTTAAACTGGGGTGGGGCGTGCAGAGACAAGTGGAGGAGAAAGCAGACTGAAGGAAATCAGGCAGGCATATGCCAGGAGTGTACCCTGAGTGATGGGAATGTCCCTTGAGGCTGGGTTTGGCAGTCACTCACGCCCAGGTTTGTGCTGGTCCTGTCTCATGCCCCTCCTGCCAGAGCAGCTCAGGTGTGCAGCAACCAGCCTGCCTGACAGATGCCAAGAGAGAAGGGACTGCCCTTCTCTGTGCCCCAAAACAGCCCTGGCATAGGGGCTGGGGGGGGAGAAGGGCTTTAGTGTTTTAGAGGGTGGAAGGGACTGAAGGATGTTTTAGAGCTTCAGCAGCACTCAAGGAGTGGGAAGAACTGTTATTACCCCTGGATATACTGGGCTGGATACAGGACACAGTGCAAAGCCAGCGGACAAAGAAAGGGACTTTGTTGTGAGGCCTTTGAACTTGGCTTTAGTGCTTTAATACTAAGCACAACCTGTGGTTTAGAGGTGAAGTTTCAGATTCTGCGACAAACTGCCCTGAAATCCAAATTTCTGTGAAGCTTTTGTGTCCATGTCCTGTAGTGGTCACTAACACTCAAAATAAAGTATCTACACCCAAATTATGCGTCTGTATCACCTCCTCAGCAGGAGCACGGACCGGGTCACACATCCAGGTCCTGCAGAGAGCCGGCTAACAGAGGGCATGAAGCTGTGTCGGGAGATTTAGGGCGGGTATTAGGGAAAGGTTCTTCCCCCAGAGGGTGGTGGGGCACAGGACAGGCTCCCCAGGGAGGTGATCACAGCCCCGATCCGACCAGAGCTCAGTAAGAGTTTGGACAACGCTCTCAGGCACAAGGTGGGATTGTTGGGGCATTCTGTGCGAGTTGGACTTGATCTTTGTGGGTGCCTTCCGACTCAGCACATTCTGAGATTCACTCCTGCGACCTGAATTACTTCAGGCATTTCTACAGGACATGCAGAACAATGTACAGATAAATTCACAGCAGCCTCGGTGGGAACAGAAAGCCAGCATGTCGGATCGTAGAAACTACACAGCCTGTGGGGATGAGAGAGGGCAAAGAAATGGAACAGCAGCAGCGACATTATGGGGTGGTCCCAGTTACCTTCTGTCCATCTGTGCCGTTCCTTCCTGCCAAGCCAGGGGCACCCTTGGATCATGGGGGGGAAAAAAGAAGAGGGATCTATTAATACACAGTCCAAGGTTTTGGGAGCTGGAACAACGTGGAAGTTAGAAAATGTCCTTTCTTACCCTCCGTCCGTCGGATCCAATTTCTCCCTGCGAGAAAAAGAGGACAGGAAGTCAGACACTGCCTGCATCGCCCCACCTCCCCCTCGCCCCTCCCTTTACATCCTAAACCCACCCCCGCGATCAGAGCCTGAAGGAGACAGGCTTTGGGATGCCCTTGGAAATCCCTCCCCAGGTCCACAATTACTCGTCAATAGGGTTGTTATCCTTCCCCATTACAGCCGATCTCTCCCTCTGTGCATCAGAAAGGAGCGCGGCCCCTGCCAAGTGCCCAGCCAGCCACTCCGTCTCTTCCTTCTCACCTTCTCTCCTTTCAGCCCTGGGACACCCTAGGTAAAGAAAAAAAGCAAAAAGAAAATCGCTGTGTTAGTGCCTGGGCAATCAGCAGGAGCGGAGCGCAGGGGTCTGGGGTGGGAAATGGGCAGGTGAGAGGGAGAAGCAAAGCTGCCCTTGCTTTACCAAAAATCAGGGAATGCAAAGAGCTCAGCCATCGGCTATGGGGTTCTTACCTTGGGACCAGGGTATCCGATCGGACCTTCAATACCTGGGTCGCCCTTTGGGGAGGAAGGCACGGAGAGTTAGCCTGAGGTCATCAGAGATGCAGCAAACAGCGGGGAGGATTTTCCACAACTCACCTGTCGTCCCTTCAGCCCAGGGGAGCCTGGCTCGCCCATGTTCCCCTTTGCACCCTAAGGAAAGACAAAACCCAGCGTAAGTCCAGGCTTGGTGCTGACTGAGAAAACGACAATTTCTGGGAGATCAGAGCACACAGAACTGGGGCAGGAGAGTGGGACACCCTGTGCATGTGAGAGCTCTGCTTTGAGAGTGGGAGACTTCAGTGACAACTGCTGCCTCAGTCCTGGTGCCCTCCGGTGCTGGAGGTGCCCAGGGGATGCTCGGGCGTCTCTCTGCACTGCTGGCAGTGCATCAGCCTTGGCACAGACATGGGCACACCAGTGCTGGCTGTGTCTCCCAAGGCCAAGACAGATGCTGCATGGGTATTTCCCACCTGGATGCTACCTGAGAAGGCAGACAATGTGGGCTCTAAAGCATCCTGCAGTGGCTGTGGGAGGCAGGGGCATTGATTGTTTTTTCCATGGCTTAGAGCAACTTACCTTCTGCCCCCGGTACCCCTTGGGACCAGGTGGACCTGCAATCTCCAGGCAGCTCATCTTGTAGCACTGAAATACAAGAAATTAAACTGAGCTATTGACAGTGTGCATCCCAAAGCCAGCTCAGCTCTGCACCCACGGCTCTCCATGTGCCTCTCCCCATGCACTCACAGCTAAAATTCACTGTGGCTGAGCTAGGTCAGGGCTGAGGCAGCAACAGGCACACAGAGAATTTGCTGCCCATAAATTAAGAGTGGAAAGTTGTCATGAGAGTCTTCATTACAGCTTGGCTCTGGGCCCAGACTGGAAGAACAAGACTACCAAGTGTCAGAGATTGTGGGGTCTTGCTCATCTGGGGTCATCATCAGACTGGCATGTTCTTTGGAGCATCCCCTTCATACTCTTCCCTCTGTGTGCCAAACGCTGCCCCTGTGGTACCAGCAGAGCTTCAGCAGGGGCAGTGCTTACAGAATGTGCCTCCAAAGTGATGAAACAAATCTATTCCATAGACCCAAACCCATTGCATGTGAGAGGGAAGCAGGGACTGAGTCCAGAGTGCCATTATAACTTCTGGGTAAGGGGATGTGTCCCCAGACTCTGCCCTGATCCACAGGTGGGCAGTGGCCCATCCCACTCAGGTCTGTGCTGTTTTGGGGTGTCAGCTGCTCTGCTCTAACTGAACCTATGAACTTGAACCTGTGTCGTGTGGCAAAGGCAGAAAGATGCTGCTCACTCACCTCGCCGTAGGCTTCGTGTTTCTGCAAAGGAGAGAACAGGAGGAAAAGAATCAGTTAAAGTGCTCAGTCCCACAGCGGGGACAGCAACCCACCCTCGGAGGGGTGTGTGGTGGTAAGGGAGAGGAGGTGGTAAAGGTCCCGTGGCTCTAAAGATGCCCTCAGCAGAGCCCTGATTAACAGCTCCTCACAGGTGGGGTCTCAAAGGCCACGCTGAGGGTGAGCACGTGTCTCAGTGTGGCACGCTCTTCCACGTGCCCCTGGATGGGGAGCAGGCTGGGGTACGGCCTGGTCTTCAGCAAGAGCCAGGACTAGGGGGGCAGCCTTCCCAGACACGCTGGGAAACAGAAGCACAAACCAAGTGCCAGAAAAAGGCTCCACCCTCCCTGCTGGAAGTTATCTCCAAAACCCAACAAGAGGGGAAAGCATTCCCCCGTCAGGGTCGCCCCTGCCGTGCCCCCCGTGCCCCTCCCTGCCCCTACCATGGCCTGGATGATCCTGTCGATGGTGTTGACGTCGATCTCCAGGGTGTCCCTCTGGGTGATGGCGTAGTTGTTGCGGTACAGCTCGTGCGGCAGGTTGGCGATCTCCCGCAGGCCCTGCTCGTACACCTTCTCGCTGGGGGCCACCGCAAACAGCTTGATGCCCATGTCTCGTGCCCTCTCGGCCTGCATCTTCATGCCCCCGCACGGGCTGCCCGTCACGTGGCCGTCGGTGATGACCACCGCGAAGTTCACGCCGTTGGCCATCTGGGTCTGGATCTGCTGGGTCATGTTGGAGATGGCACAGTCCGTGAAGGTGCCCCGGCCCAGGTACTGGATGGCGGACAGCCTGGGCAGGTAAATGTCTTTGCTGCTTGTCAGAGGGCTGTAAATTTCTACCACGTCCGAGTAATGGAGCCCACCGAACTGCCAGGTGATGTAGACTTGGTTCTGGTAGAGCTCGCTCTCCAGTTTATCGATGAACATGGGGATGAACCGCTTTATTTGGTCCACGAGGCTCTGGATGGGCACAGTCTGCAGAGCCACGCTCTCCGAGGTGTCAATGATGAAGTAGACATTGATGGGGCAGTTCCTCTTTTCTGCAGGGACAGAGTTATTCCGACCACGTCAGAGCCCTTCGTGCACCCCCTTTGCTGTCCCCCAGACCAAGTGTGGTGCTGGAAAAAGCACAAGTCCCACCCAGCTCTAGAAGTGACACCCGTGTTTGGGTCAGACGGTTCCCCAGTGACCAGGACTTCTAACTCCTAAGATCTGCTATAGAATCACAGAACAATTAAGGTTGGAAAAGACCTCTAAGATCATCGAGTCCAACCGTTAATCCAGCACTGAATCAATCTTGAAAATCTTGCTTTTTTTGGTAAGAGTCAGGCTGGACACATAAATCACCTCCGTGTTGCAACTGAAAAGTGAGGAAACCACCAGACTTAAAGTGAACAATTTTCTGGCATCAGACAGAGAGCTGAGGGCTGGAGACTGACTGGTGTTTGTTACTGCACCTGCTGGGAGAGACCACCACTGGCAGACCCCAGCTCTTCCATCTCTACCTCTCTGCACACCAAAGCAAACCCAGAAATGTGAGTTTGGGTGGAGGATGGATTTCCCCACAGATGGATTGTTACCTCAGGAGTGCAAAGGGCTGGGGGAGGTGGACTGTCCCTGGCAAGCAGGTTCTACAACTGAGCATTGTTTTTGTTAAAACTGCTGCCCACAAAGGTGACCCAAATTATTTGGTTAGTACCTGTACAGGAGGTAGGACTGACATCTCCAGCATCCACATCAAGCTGAGCGGCGTGGAGAGGAACTAGAGCCACACAAAGGAGAGTGGAAAACAAGGCTTGTCGGAACATCTCAGCGGCCCCTGAGGATATTCAGATGCCTGTGGGAAAACACAAGTTACATGTTAAACATGATGCACAATCTCCTGACTGCTGGCATGACACAAAGCCAGCCACTGCTCCTTGCA
The DNA here is from genome assembly GCA_013400515.1 of Erpornis zantholeuca. NCBI lineage: Eukaryota > Metazoa > Chordata > Aves > Passeriformes > Timaliidae > Erpornis > Erpornis zantholeuca. The sequence goes on from VZTN01000112.1 coordinate 82,204, forward strand.
AGCCCATGGAGTGAAGGGACAAATAAAAAACCTCTTGAAGAAATGCACATCTTCAGTGCTCAGCTCATCACCAGGCCTCTGAGGCCCAGCTGCATGTGGGAGTTTATTTCATGTAGGGTTATGATAACTTAAAATAGTATAAGAGTTAGAGATCTAGTCCGAAAGGTTCTTAGGAATGTATGGAAGCATTCAAAGCAACTCAGGATTTGAAAGGATATTCTCAGGCCACACTCAAGCAACACTTGTCACCAGCACAGAATATGGAGGAAGGGGAGATGCTCACCTTTGTGTCTAAAGGACCCCAGAACCAACCAGCATGGCCCTGTGGTGGCCCAGAGATGCCTCTCTGCATGGTGGCCAACTCAACACTAACCAAAAAGAGGCACGTGGGACATCTGTTATGAAAAGAAGACCTGAATCCAGTCCAGAAAGAGAGCTTCTTCCTTGAATGGTTTTTTTTGGTTTTCGGTAACTTTTGGTAGAGTCCAAGGCTTGGAGGGACACTGAGCATGCATTTGGTGGCACTGGCAGTGCAGGAGGAGGGCAAGTGAGCAATGCAGCTGTGCTGCAGCCTCAGCTGCCCGAGGAACAGCACTACTGAAGAATACAGGCAGCTCAGCCCTGCCTGGCATCCCCTGAGAGCTCTCTCCACGTGGTGCCCAGCTATTGCCTGGTGGCACGTGTCCCGTTCCAGTTTACAGTGCCAGCTGCAGTGCACCACAGGCTTCTGCAAACTGGTTTTTGCTGGAAAGGTTGGTGTCAGTGCTGCTGAGACCCTACAACAGTGACAGCCTTCCTCCTCACCACGGCTTGTGCTTATGAAAGAACCAGGATTGCTCAGCCTAGAAAAGAGAAGGCTCTGGGATGACCTTACAGCACCTGTCAGTACCTAAAGGAGCAACGAGAGAGATGGAGAGGGACTTTGGACAAGGGCCTGGAGTGACAGGACAAGGGGGAATGGCTTCCCACTGCCAGAGGGCAGGGTTAGATGGGATACCAGGAAGGAATTGTTCCCTGTGAGGGTGAGGCCCTGGCACAGAGTGCCCAGAGCAGCTGTGGCTGCCCCTGGATCCCTGGGAGTGTCCAAGGCCAGGTTGGGGCTTGGGGAAACCTGGTCTAGTGGAAGGTGCCCCTGCTCATGGCAGGGAGTGGGATGAGCTTTCAGGTCCCTTCCAACCCAAACCATTCCATGATTCTATGCAGTCCCTGCACAAGTCAGTGTGGCTCCACTTCGATTGTGCCGCAGAGAATAAAAGGGGTACGGTAAGGATAAAACACTTTCATGCTAAAGGGGTGTTTTAGTTAAGATCAAGACTTCATCCCTCAAAGCCTACTGCAGGCTTTCCTTGTTTTGTTTGCCCTCCATAAAACAGGGCTGCAGGAGATCCTGATCTTCTGTAGGACACAGCAGCTTTGAGCCTTCAGACAGCACCATTTTAGAGCCAGCCTTTAGCTGAGGAAGACGGAGACATTAACTTTTGGAGAGGCTGGGAGCGCTGAGGGCTTTGGCCAAGTGTCTGACTCATCACTGCATCCCGAGTTTAACCACCTCCCTTCCTCCCTCCTTCATTCCCTCCGTGCGTGTGGGTGGAAGGCAATGTAGAGCAGAGCAGTTGGCCTGCACAGGCAACCAGGGCCAGCTCTGGCACAGGATGGCTCCTGGCCCTCGGGGCTTGGGCCTGGGTCAGGGACTCTCCGTGGGCAGAACGGCGAGGCAGGGAAGTGACGCCTGAAAACACAAGACACAACTCACTTCCCTGGGGTCCTCTAGCACCGTCTCCTCTATCCCACTCTGCACCCTGAGCTGTGTTATTCTCCTGCTCTGCCCGCATCCCACCTGGTATTGGCCCCCCTGGATGTACAGTGGGGCGGCTGCTGGCATCTCCAGCCCCCATCTCAGGGGTCTCCGAGGCTGGGGTGGGTGATGCTGCCCATTTTGTCATCCTCAGAGCACCACCACCATCTGCTGTGATGCTGTTGCAAATCCCATATTTGATATTTGACTTAAAGTCCTGCCTGCCGCTGCAAGATGCTGAGATGGAAACCTCAGATTTCGCCAGTATTTCAGACTAACTGTTTTCCGTACATTGAAGGCAATTTTTGACCACAAACAGTTCAAAAAACTAATGCAAAGAGCAAATTGGGAGCTGACTCATAATGCCTGAACTCTTGGGTCTGCCCATCCTTGACTTTTCTCTCTGCCAGAGCAGGACCTTTGTACCTATGAGGCCTTCTCTCAGTATTTGTATTTTTGAGTGGTTCACCTCTTTCCCCATGAGATGCACACAAGGGGAAAAAAATAGGGAATCTCAAGCAGTGGGTCCTCTGAACAGATTTTGAGGGCACTATTTTGCACCATTCTCCCTGAATTAGGGTCCGTGCTCCTACCTCAGGTGCAGAAAAATGCGTGGTCCTTGCTGCTCCCACACTGAGATCCCAGGGGACCCGGTTCTATACACATAGCCTAAAAATATATGGATTTATCTAGACAGAGCCCTGCTAAAAGAGTGGCCTTGCAGGAGGACCCAAGTTCCCTGCTTGCTTCTCTTCCCACCATGAGCAACTGAACCAAAAGTGATATTATGGAAACCAAATTATTTGCAGTGGCTCAAATGTGCAAATTACAGCTGGTTATTTGCACTCTCACATCTGCTTAGAGCAGATCCCAGTGCAGTACAAGTGTTAGCTCAGGCACCTGGCTAGGCAGAGCCATGGTCTGCCTTATCCCACACATGGATATTCCTGAAGTTCCCCCGGTGCACTGTGCATGTCTCCTCCAACACCAGAACTGTAACTGAGCAAACTGTTCCCAAATTCACAAAAAATTGAGATGCTCTGCTGTCTGTTTAAAGCCATGCAAATTGCATTACTCTCAAGAAAGGAGAATTATGCTGGCTGTGCTAAAATATGCAGAATGAAGTTTGAAGCCTCCCTGCTGCTCCCTCCCAGTGCTTTCCATGGCCATGCCCAGCAGGCTGTGCCTGTGGTGTCACTCGCTTGCGCATGCAGCATTTTCTCCACTCAAATGTTTGATAAATGAAACTAGAAAAGAAAAATATGTCCCATTTGGAAGAAAACTCTCATAAATGCACCTCCCCTTCCTTCCCGTTTGTGTGCCTGTGGTTTGCATGCTGCATGAGGAGGGAATTTTGGTGCTGGTTGCAGCCACTACCCAAACGTGCCTTGTAACTTTAATCCCTGGGCAGAGCACCCAGGGGGAAGGTTTCAGCTACAGGGACTCCTTTCCAGGTCTCCCAATGTAATTATCCTGGGATTTCAGTCAGGGAAAGCCCGGGCTGCAGGAAGGCTGTGGAGGAGCAAACCCCTGCCACCAAGTGCAATGAATTCACAGGCATTCAGGAATGTGCTGTCACCTCCCAAAACAGAGGAGCTTGTGCTGATGGAATTCAGCATTTTAAATAGGATTTTAAGGGCCTTTAAGGGTGAGTCTAATTAGTATCTTCTGAAATGCCCAAAATCAAAGGGGAATCACGCAGCAGATCAGTTCTCTGCCCTGCTGCCATCACTTCACTGTAGATGCTGAACTGAGCTGAGTTACCCCAGGGAAGACTCTGGTTCCACAAATCCACCCCCTTTATTGAGGGATATTCTAGACCTCTGGCCCTGGAAGTTTGTGGCCCACGGTGCTTGCGCCTGGAAAAAAACACCCAACAAACCCTTGGAAAAACGCCCAAACTAGCCAAAAGCTGTCAGGAAAAGAAACATTTATATTCTCTCATTGCAGGTACTGTCGAAATGTGAATTAGGCACCTTGCTGGAAAGCCGGTAAGCGGCAGCAGGCACGGGCTAAAATTTCAGAGGGATTTCTGTTATTCCCGGCTGGAGCTCCGTCAGTAAGCAGCCACAGAACCCCTGTACTCGGAGAGAAAAAGTCTGCCTACCTGGAAAATGAGGTCATCAAAACTTCTCCCCCAAATCCCTCCGCAACTCTGTGGGGTGGCCGGTGTCAGGAAGGCTCCCGCATCCCCGGCTGGAGGGTGGCTCCGGGCTCCGGGTGCTGGGATGTACGGGATGAGGGAGCGGGAGGAGCAGCGGAGGCGTCTCCAGCCCGGTCCCGCTATTCCCTTGGCCGTTTGGAACTGCCCTCTGAGTTCCTCCTCCAAAATCGGGCAGAGCTTCCTTTGCAGTGGCTCCGAACATCCACCGAGAGTCACTGTGGGTCTACCGAGACCTGAGAGGGTCCCCTCCCCTCCGCTCCCACCCTGCTCGGGCTGGGCTGGGGCGAGGTTTTCCCTTCTGGAGCTGAAGGCATCTTTGTTTGACACGAACGGGAAGAAGTCTCATTTTTCCATGATGAGGGGCCCCATTTTCGTAGTTGGCATTGCTGCCCCACATCTTTATTTATACCATTAAGTAGTCTTTCTCTTTCTTCCCCCCTGCCGTGCTCTTTCCACCCTGGTAATGTGCCCTGCATGGAACAAATGAAAAAAAGGAACATTTCAAAAGAGAGCAGCTTGTACAGAGTCATAGAATCATTGCTTTTGCAAATATCCAAGTCTTGCTCAGAGTCAGCCAAGTTTGAGTATTACCTGTTTCTATTGATTCATTTCTGGGTTTGGGTTCACAGAATCATGGAATTATAGAGTATCCAGAGTTGGAAGGGGATCACTGAGTCCAGCTCCTGGCCCTGCGCAGAACAGCACCAGAAATCACACCATGTGCCTGAAAGCATTGTCCAAACACTCCTTGAGCTCTAGGACTTTGTTTTAGTATTTAAAAAATTTATTTTAAATTCACGTGCTATTTTTAGCTCTGCTAAATGAAAAATAGGGGCAAATGTTCCGAGAAAAAATATGGAGAGCAGCAGTGACTTTCAGGAACACAGCCTGTTATTCCTTGAGCTATAAGTTTGTTTTGAAGAGCTAAAGAAGGATTTTGTGAGGCTACCGCTTTCCAAGGACTCTCCTGCAGCGCTGAATGGGTTGGTCCCTTTTCCTCTGGAGAGTCTTTAGTGGAGAGGAGGGGTCCAGCTTTTGATGGCTGTGATTTACCAGACAGCACCTGAGATGTCTGAGCAAACCATCCACCTGCCAGTGATCCAGTGAACGTGTCACATTCCAGGCCATTTGTTTTGTCTGCTTTGCTGCCGTGTCCAAGCTCTGCTACGCCCATGGGTACCCACCCATGCTGCTTCTAATCCATTCAGTGAAGCTGTTTCCAGGTGAACCTGACCCTGCAGAAGCTGTTTCTCCAGCAAGAAGCCTTACCACAAACAACTGGACAGCACATCTGCAGTGCTGGTTAGTGCCCAAAGTGTAGAAAGGATCAGAGCACAGACCCACACCTCCACATCTCCCTTTCCTTCTCCCAGACTGGCGAGTGTTGTCTTCTCTCTGCAGTTTCTTGAGAAAAGCACCTACATTTAACTTTCTATGTGTGCTTCTTTAACTTTCTCTTGTCACATCAAAACCTTTCCTTGCAGCTTGACATGACAAAATGCCTTGTCCCTGAGAGGATTCCTGTACATTTTACAGAACAGCTCCCCACTGTACACTTTTCCTCTGGAAAAAGGGCAAACTTGGTGTTTTTCACCTACCCAGGCATCCATTTGCATGACATTTGTTGGAATATTATCATCATTATCACACACCTCTGTCACAGATGGGCACATCTGGCGAGTTCCTATCTTACCTTGGGGCAGTCTGACACACAGGCACACCGAAATGGTGGAAACTGGGACAAAACCGCCTCAAAACATCCTGCTGCTTTTTTTTATGCATAAGTTGGTTTTTTTCACGTCTTTTATAACTGACATTAAAAACCTGAGCTAATTCTCTGTAATTGAGGGGTTTTTTCCTTAAGAATGGGCTGAGGACATAGGAAGCTCTGGAGGAAAAGCTCTGGTGTGTTCTCTTTAGCTCCTTTTCCTAATCCTCAAATAAATTCCCTTTCTTTCTCCCTCCTTTCAGTGGAACTGCAGATTTAATGGAAAGATATTTTGCAGAGAATGGGCATGGATATGTGTTAGTTACTCACCCTCTATGCTGGACTTGGGGATCTTGGAGTTCTTTTCCAATCTTAATGATTCTGTGATTCTATGTGATTCTATCTACCTGCAAATTATTATTGCAGCTCACAGAACACACTGTGTGCTCAGATACTGAGTATTCCACTATATTTAAAATGGAGAGAGGGGACATGGAGGAAGATGAAGGGTAGAAAGAAAGAAAAAAGCTTGATTGTAGCTCCTCTACAATTCTACAGAATTGGAAGGCACAGATGGCTACCGGTTCATTTACATCCCCTTGTAAACTGAAATGTGTTTTATGGTTTGTTTAGTTGTTCCTTTATAAACTGTGTATCTGCTCCTTTTTTTTTTTTTTTTTTTCTCCTTTTTTCGATCTGACTTGTAGCCCCCAATAACATGTGAACTCCTTGTTTTAAACCACATGAGTACATCTGAAACAGCTCTATGGGTTCTCTGGAAAGCAGCTACTGTAGTTTCTTTTCGTCTGTCTGCGGTTGCACCCACCCTTCACGTGATTCTGATGTTATGCAGTGGTCTCCAAGAGTTGTTTTCTCACCAAGTAGAGAGCCAAAAACGAGATTGTTAAGTGCTTACTGAAAACAATGGATGCTGGTTGAAAACCCTTTGTAAGTATGCAGCTGATATTCTCAGCACGACAAACAGAAGGATGGATTTTGCCCCCTTTTTTAGTTGCCATTTTCTGAAATTCTTGCCTTCTATTCACAGAACCAAGGAATGCTTTGGGTTGGAAGGGACCTTAAGGCTCATCCAGCTCCAACTCCCAGCCTTAGCCAGGGGCACCTTCCACTAGGTCAGGTCACTCCAAGCCGTGTCCAGCCTGGCCTTGGACACTTCCAGGGTTTGTAACTTCTAAGCTCAATTTGTACAACGTGCTTGTATTCCTTCACCCCAAGAGGCAAACCCCTGCCCCTCTGAGGCTCAGGGCTGTAATTCTGCTCTTTGTCTTGCTGACCTCTCTCACCCCCTGAAGTCCCTGCAGACAGGGCTGCCTCCATCCTCCTCATTTCCAGCCAGTTCTTCCCCATGTTTGTGTACTGGCTCCAAGAGATCATCTCTCCTGGTTGGTTCATTCGTCAGCTCCAGGAAACTGCCTTCGAACCATTCCAGAAACCTCTTGTGGTGCTCATGCCCAGTCACACTGCTTTACCTGTGGCTCTAAGGACTCCTCCAAGTGCCTGGAGTAAACTTCATTACCCTCCTCTTCTTCATCAGGTGGTCTCCATCAAAATCCTCCTACAGTTATCTCCTGTGCTGGACCATCCTCCCAAAACAGACTTGGCTGACTCCAAGGCATCTCTGGCAGATCTTGCCCAGAAGACATCTACTAAAAGAACATATATTTACTAAAGAAAAGAAAACAAACCTATTTTTCTAGATTAACCCAGTTCAGGCACATGTACAACAGCCCCCACCGAGTCTGACATTCTCAAATTGCGGTAAAATGAGGCACAAAGGGGAATCTTTCTGAAGAAAAAAGCAAATGTTCATTTGATACCATATTTTAGCAGCATTTCCTGGGATTTAGGCCATTAAAACCAACTGCTCCAGGATGTTTAGAGAGTCCTCATGAACACACAAATGCAATCTGAGGCTTTGCATACTTTTTCCTACTTTAATATCCCAGTGTTAACTTTTAAGTCCCCTGTGCTCTTGCAGCTCTTATTTACGTAGCACCCGGTTTTTATACACAGCTTTTGCGTGCTTGCAAATTTTTGTTTGCTAACACATAAGGAAGGACTGTTTGGAGTTTCTACAATTTTATTTTAAACAGCCCCAAGGTTTTCCCAACCTACAGCACTTTTGAAGCTCTGCCAGGCACAGGCTTGTATCTGTGGCCTTGTGTTTTTTCGCTAGAGCTCAAGATCCTTAGGGGATGAAGATATCCCAGGGACTCTGTGCTGTTTAGATACAGTGGTGAGAAAGCCTGATCCTCTTTGAGTTCTAACAATCCTCCTGAAATGGTTGTTTAGATCCCACTAGTGTGGAGGCCCTTGCTCCAAGATTTATCTGTCTGCTCAAGATTTCCCTTCTTGGAATGGGTTTGAGGACACCAGCTTGAAGAAACAGCAGGGATGCTTCTGTGCCAAGCTGCACAATTTCTTTGCATCTTTGGAGTAAATAAGGCCATAATTATGAAGTTATAAATATTGTACCTTCACTTCCTCAGTCCAAGCTTATTGTCTAGGGTCAGCTTTTCCATGGTGGCTCAGCCTCTTCTGGGACTGATCCCTCCTGGCAGGGCAGAGTCCCAGAGCATTTCTGGGTCTCCTCACCACCACGCAGGGGGTGGCAGAGCCCTCTCAGGGGATGCCAGGGAAAGGGAGGGTGCCCAGGGTTCTCCCAGAGGTGCCAGGCAGCACCAACACAAGATCATTAAGTGAACACAAAAAGCAAAACATTTAAGTTTAGGATTTGGATATCAGGGAAAGGTTCTTCCTCCAGAGGGTGTTGGGGCACTGAACAGGCTCCACAGGAAAGTGGCCCCAAGGCTGCCAGAGCTCCAGGAGTGTTTGGACAATGCTCCCAGGGATGGACAGGGGTCGATTGTTGGGGTGTCTGTACAGGGCCAAGAGCTGGACTGGGTGATCCCTGGGGGTCCCTTTCCACTCAGGAGATTCTACAACTCTTATGAAAAACGTGTGGACAGAGAGCAGAGACAGAGTGGGGAAAGCATGGGCTGAAACCCTTTCTCCAAGAATACTTCCCCTTTTACCAGTTTCCCAATCCGTGCTTTTAGATGCTTTCCCCTCTTGCAGCACATTTTTTCCAGGCCAGTTCAGGACAGTTGAGTCCCAAATTTGTTGACTCATGGAGAAGAACCTTTGCATAGTGAGGCAACTGCATTCCAGCTCCCTGGCAGGGCAGGACCTGAAAGTGAAGGCTGATGCCTCCGTGGTCTGGAGCACATGCTGGATAATCCCAAAATGTCTCTGTGGAGATTTCAGGCCATCTGTAGTTCTGCAGCCCTGAGTAGGGAGGGAAAAGAGTTAAAACACACAGTCTGTGTCTTTGGGGCTTCGTGGTGCAATACAGCAAGAGCAGAGCGACCCAGCTGCATTTGTTTTATTTTCTTGTCACCAGAGAAACGAGAAGGAAAAATTTGCAGTGGTGTTTCCATGAAATGAGGAGAAAAAAACCCCACATAGTTTATGGAGGAAACCTCATTCCCCCTCCCTAGCCTTTTACTAGTGATGGTTTAAAAAAAAAACCCCATTTTTTAAACTTAGTCACATCCCATCCCACCCCACCCATGGTCCTTAACGCCATGTACAGACCTAGGAAAGAAAATGAATTTTTCTTCCTATCTAAACATTTGCCGGAGCCTGGAGGTGCAGCCTACAGCCACTCCCCCTTCCCCACCATGAAATTACTACTCTGGCTAAGGTTACAAATAAAATAGAGACCTTCTCTGTTAGATTTCAGCTAACTGCATGAATAATATTCCCTCAGGACATACTCATTATATTGAACTGTAAATCTACGGGGGACACTTTTGCAATGACTAAACGGTATAAATAGAAAGGAAAGGAATTAATTAGTGCCTTATCCTGGGAAAAGAGGGGGCTGGAAGGGAGCAGATACGGAAAATGGTTCTTTCTCTGAATCTGGGGTTATATCAGTGTGAGCTGCTGGGCTGGAAGGGGGCTGGCCCTGGTTCCAGTGACTTCCCTCAGGAGGCTGGTGACCTGGCAAGGCCTCCTTGGGGGTCAGTAATTGAGCTGATTTATTTGAAATGCTAATCGTGCCTTTAATCCCAGTTTTGTCTCTGCAGCCACGATATTCTGCCCTCGGGTTTTAGTCGAGTGTTTCCAACATCAGCCCTTATATGGAGCTGAATCCTTGAGGCAGATTATGTGTAATTCCCATTTCAATGGGACTTGTAAAGAGGAATTAGAAAGGAAATGTGGAAAAAAACCCAACACTGAAACCTGTGAGAGGGGTTTTGCTGGTTTAGGGACATGTGATCCAGGTGCTAAAAGAAAATCTGTGACTTCAAGTTTGCAACTTGCTACTAAAGATACTCATCAAGAGAAAGCATTAAATTGAGGTTTTTGAAACCCCCTAATCCTCATCTACCCTCAGGAATGAGCTTCTGCAGTGGTAGGGAGCTGTGTTTGGCTACTCATTTCCATTCCCCCAAACTCTCGGGAAGACCAGCGCAGTCCTGGAGCAAGGGATTCCATCATCACCCCTTCCATGACCTGAATACGGGGCCGAAGTTTTCACAGGTTAAATTTGCAATCATAGTAATTTGCAAAATAACTTGAAACCCCAAAATTTTGCAGCTGATTCGAGTCTTGCTAACAGTGTGTGCCACAGGTACACGCACAGAGGTGCCTCAGAAATGAGTGAGACCCCTGAAATCCACGTCCACCTCCATCATACACTCAGGAAACAAAATCCCATCTTGTCTCCAGCCCTCCTTGTCCTGGCTTTATGTGCTGACCCCTTCAGGACTCACTTTCCCTGCACTGGGGTGGAAGCTGGGGGAAGCTGCCCCACTCTCCAGACATCCCTGTTTGGGGAGGGTGGTGGGCAGCCGCCCAGCTGCTGTTCCTGAGGTTGCTGAGCTTTTCCACTGCTCCATGGCTGCTGCTTCTCACGTATTTGATGTGGATCCAGAGAACTCCGTGCAGCTCTTCGGCTCAGCTCCCGGGTCACGTATAGCAAGCAGGGTGTTGCTTGTGCTTTTGGCACACTTAACACCTCCCCTTCCCTTACATGCGTGCTGGAATTCTTTCTCCAACACAAAACAAGGCCCTCGTCCCATCTGTGGCTCTCTTTATGCTAAAGAAGTGTAGAATTAGGTAATGAGTTGTCCTCCTGGCCAAATACAACACGGCAATAAAAAATTCCCCCCTCCCATCACATGAACTGGGAAGGAAAATGGTATTTGCACCAAGCGTCATAAAAATTTGAACACGAGTTTCAGGCATGTAAGAAATGTAAAATAATCAGATACATAATCAGTGTTAAGACAAAGATTCTTATCAGGGTTGATTTCAAAGGCATTTCTACAAAGTAACACAAAACCCCCCCCAAAAGCCCCAAAGCAAAACAAGGCAGAAAAAGCTTTATTATTAAACTGGTATTCCCCTGAGACAAAGCAAATACTCTGCAGAGTGAGTTAGGAGAGCAATAGTCCATCCTTCCTTGGATTCCTTTCTGATACCTTAAATCAAGCCAAGAGATCAGGGTCACAAGGAAGTTAAAATGTTTTTGGCGGAGAGGCAACATCCCCTTTTACCAGGGTAACCAAAATCTGTGCTCTTAATTGGAGCATTAACACGAGCCCAGCCTCCAACACCAAACGAAATCCTTTTGATCACACACACAGTAAATAACATCTTATATTTGTACTCCTTTTCCTTAAGGTTGCCAGTGGAACTGGAATGCTTTATCTCCAGTCCAAAGAGGCTTGAGATTTTCCAGCTTCAGTGTGTGATAAACAAAATGAAGAGCGAGAAGGGGAAAGTGCAGGCATGTACTCACTGTCTTCTACATACACCTCCTTTACATGCAATTTTTTTTACAGTCCTTCTTTCACCTACTGTTCTTCTTTTACCTGCAGCTCTTAATTTTACCTGCAGTTCTTTTACCTACACTTCTTCACCCTCCCGTCTGTCCCTCCTTCATCCAGGCTCTGGCAGCCTCTATATACAAAGATAAAACTGCAAAGAGAGACACAGAAACAAGCAAGAAATCATGCATTACTCATTTCTTCTGTAATTATCTTCTTGGGCATAGAAGCCAGAGATTCATTTTGCATTGCGAATTCCCCTGCACCACTCTAAAGGGTCCCAAAAGGGTCGGCATTACCCACGTCTTCAGACAGCAGCAAAACTGCTGTAACTGAATTAAAAATGTACTCCAAAGTCATGGAGTAAATAATTTGTGCCTTTCCTAAGCCTGTGGTAGTGGTTGTGGCAGGCTCACCTGCTCACAGGAGAAGCTTCAAGGTTTAACAGCTGAACTCATGTGAGCTCAGGCCAACGTGAGCGTCCCCAGGAGCAGCCCAGGTTCACCTTTGCACACCTCTCTGCCTCCAAGGCAGAGCCCACGGCCTGTCTGCTCAGCACATCTCTGTCAGACACCAAGAGAGAAAAGGTGAGCCTGTGACTGAGGTACGATCCAGCAGAGCCCACCCTCGCGGGGGCACGGGGACAAGCACAGTGAGAAAGGATGCTGGAGCACAGATGGGGGAAGGAAGGACTTGCAGGAGCCACTGGAAGCCCTGTAGGGAAATCAGCCTCCCACATCCCTTCTGGGGAATCCAGATAATTGAAGGCTGTAGGAGTGCTTGACAGAAAACCCCAGACCAGGGATGATTAAGCTCTCCAGACCTCTCATCAAGAACACTTGGATCCCATGGAGAGACCACAGTGGACATACACCTCCTTGGAGGAGGACCGAGGGCTGGCAGCAGGACAGAGCAGCTGGGTTTGGCAAAACCTCTGTCCTGATTTGCCTCTGGGAGCAGACAGCAATCTCGTCTTTGGTCCAGGGTTTTGCTGTTGAAATCTTTGGGAATAGGTGTGGGAGCACAGGAAGTGCCCCCTCAGCAGCCTTAGGAATAGATGCTGCAGCCACCAAAAAAATCCTGGAGCTGTGTGCTGGAGCACACAGGACCTGAACCAGAAATGCCAGCAAAGATTACAGCCTGAGTTTGCTGCCTTGGAGCTGCTGACACCCATTAGCAGCCCCAGCCCCAGTTACAACAGCATTGTGTGACTTAAGAGTCCTTTGCCAGAAACAAGAGTTGCTTTCAGGCAGCCCAAAGTCCACATTTCAGGAGAATATGTATGTAGGAGCTGCCATTCAGGTAGGTGTTTGTATCATTCCTTCATGACAACGTCATTTATCATCATCACACCCCTAACAGATACGCTCTACAGGTGCTACTTTCCCTCATGGACCATCTAGGTGGGACATGATAACTGCCTCACCTTACAAAACACCAAAATTTAAGAAGGTGTTACAAGTTTAAACACACATAGGAGACAATCTCCACTCTGTGCCTCCATGGAGGCCCTGTAATAACCTCCATCCCTTCCCTGTGCAGAACAGACATCCCAGAACACATCCACCACTTGAATATTCACCTACTGCAGTCTCCATGCCCTGTCACTCCATGGGGCTGCCCCTCAGAACAGCAGGGTGGACCCACTGCTCCACATACCCCTCCACTTGTCCCTCCAAAAGATTTTCTGGCCTGCACAGGACACCGTGTGTTCCAGCAGCCTGCTCTCATCACCTGCATCCCACCCACTCCAATGTCCCAGCTCCATCCTAGCTCCCTGTTCCCCTGTGCAAAGTGTTGGGGTTCCCCTCTGGGTGGTGGTGGGGTCACTCTCCTCTCTCTGGGGGCAGTTTCAGTGCTGCCTCCCAACCAGGATTGCCCTAGCAGCTCCTTGGACCCCCTAAATCGCCAGTTGGACTTTCCATCCCTGGGAGGTGAAGGTCTCAGATCCAGGCCATCAGGAAGGTGTTTGTCACAGGACCCATCCCAGTGTGGCTGCTGATGTGGGGGGAGCACTTTGGGGTCTCACTCCTTTCTGAGCTTCTCTCCTGTTCTTCTCCCTGTTTGGGTGGGAAAAGGACTGGGTGCGACTCGAGCTCTTGGGAAAGGGATAACTTGGGGATTAGGGATGAGGGCGAGGGATTCTACACTGTGATGGGATGGGTTTAAATGGCTCTCATCTTCTGTTCTGGAATCCTCGTCATAACGAGCTGTAGACAGGACTTTCCTCAGCAGATCCTGGCAATAACACCGCGCTTGTTCTTCCCATGATGACTCCCTGTTCAGAAGAGCTGAATGCTTTGATTGTGGAGGAATCAGCTCTGGCAGAGATTAGGCCTTTTTGGCTGGAAAAATCGATGCTCTGTTTGCAGAAGGTTTCTCCAGAATTCCCATGTTTCTACAGAATATCCAGAACCCAGCCAAAGGTGTGAAAGGAAACAAAACAGACATGGTGAGGTTATTCATAACCTAAGGATCTGCCAGGTCACTGCTCCCATCTTTGCACCCTTTCTGTAGAAAAAGGAGGACTGGGAGGAGAGTCCAACCCCACCAGCAGCCACCTCTTTCACACACTAAGTGTTTCCACAAAAATAGATGAAGCAGGAGCAAAAAGTACAGGGTTTTCAGTGCCTTGCTGGAATCTGGCCTTAAATGAAAGATAAGTTATTTTTCCAATCTGGCACCCTGGGTAAGGAAAGTTATTTGGGGTTTTTTCCCTCAGTTCTCAGGCCACTGATCCATGCTCTCCATGTGGGCAGGACGTGGGGAACCGGCACAAGACAAGTCACAAGATGGGGTGCAGCATCCCAGTGCCGTTCCCCCAGAGGCTCCAGCTCTAGGCACGGCACTAAGCTCGCAGCAGGCACATCCCTTTTCAAGCTGGGGTCATGACTCTGCTTTATCTGCCCTAAAGCTCTTCATAAGCCAGGAATGCTTTTTTCCATTGGCTTGCCAGAGCAGAGTGCAACGTAAACCTGCACATCTGTAGCGCCTGGAGGGAACCTGGATCCCACATGTTGAGTCCCTGTGACCAGATCCTCTCTTCCCAGAGGCCAGCAAGGAGCACTCAGGAGCTATTCAGGATGGGCACAGCCCCGAGGGTCCCCAGCATCTGCTCTCATGGCTACCCCTTCTCCTTGTCCCTGGCAGAGCCAGGCACGGCACCCTGCTGCTCACAGGTCACATGGCTGCAGCTTTCTCCTTCCCAGCTTATCTGGGAGCCCTGGGCAAGGAAAATATTGACAACCACAATGACATCTGTGCTCCTGCCACCAGGCAGGCACAGCACCCGCTTCTGGCCAAAATGATCCCTTAAGGAATGCCTGGAGCATCCTGGGTGGCGTGTTCCTGGAGCTTCAGCCGTAAGGTATGAATATACACAGCTGGCTTCTCCTCATGTAAACCCATGGCTTCTCCCTTGTGGAGGTTTTCCAGCTCTGTGGCCATTGGAGGCAAAGGGAAATAAAAAATCCCAGCCATAAATGGAAACGTTTTTAAGGGATGGGGTAAGACCAGATGCCAAGTCACAGCTACTGCAGGATGACTAAGCAGCAAAGTCGGCACAAGATCCTGCATTTTCTGTAACTGCTGCTCTCTCACACAGACAAAAACCATGCAGATGCTCCTTGCCACTCCTCCATTATTCCTGGATACAGCCTGGTGACCAGAAACACAGAGACACTGGGAAATGTAAGCAAGGGGATCCCCAGCTCATGAAGCCTGGCTCTGGGTGCTCTGAAGCAGGGGTGGGTCCCAAATCCAGCAGGATTACCGTGAAATAAGAAGTCAGGAACAATTTTAAGCTCATAAATATTAGCCCACACTTTCCAAGTCCTTTCTGAGTCAAGGTGATGCACTCAAGAGGGGAGAAGATCCCTCTATAATTTTCCTTTGCCTTGTGTAGTGCCTCGGGACTGCAAAGTGAAACCCTGAAACCCTCTGAAACCCTGACTAAGCCAGGACTCTGCAGGGAGGACTTTCTGTTGCCTCTGGTGATATGGGGACCAGCAAGGTCACGGTGTCTGACCACCCTTATTAAAAAAAAAAAAATTTCCTTGTGTTCAGGTGGAATTTCCTGTGTTTCAGTTTGTGCCTGTTACCTCTTGTCCTGTTAAAATCACTTGATTATTAAATTTCCCTTAAGGTACCAGTAAAAGGTATCGGGCTCTGATTCATTGAATGATTAACATTTAAGACTACATTGCAAATGTTTTAAGAACTCAAGGATCTTTTTGGATCATTTTGATGCAAATTTCCTGGGAAAAATGTGCATAGCAATAAATCTATTTTTACTGATGCAACACATGTGTCCTATCTAGTGTTGAACAAGCAGTTATTAACTCCAATGCAACAGAAAGAGTCTTTGGGGGTCAACTGAGCACTTCATTTTCAATTTCACAACTGCGCAGTGAACATGTGCTTCTAATCTGTCTATCACAGTCACGGGACTGAAAACAAACTGGAGAGAAAATGGTCGCAGGCTTGATTCAACTATGCAAGCTTATGAAAAATAGCATAAAAATCATAGAATCAGAGAATCTCAGAGTGGTTTGGGTTGGGAGGGTGTGGCGGTAGAGGTGGACACACCACACTTACTGTAATCCAAAGCTGTAAAAGCTTATTATTATTATTTGCTACTATTCTTAGAATCATAAAAATCATAGAATCAGAGAATCTCAGAATGGTTTGGGTTGGGAGGGACCTCAAAGCCCACCCAGTGCCACCCCTGCCCTGGGCAGGGACACCTTCCACTGTCCCAGGCTGCTCCAAGCCCCAGTGTCCAGCCTGGCCTTGGACACTGCCAGGGATCCAGGGGCAGCCACAGCTGAGTAAAGAACTTCTTCCTAATATTTCTTCCTAATACATAACACTCTGCAGGAGCTGAAGGGTGATGTGAACTCTTGGGATCCTAAGGAGCCATTCACTTCTGAAACAGCCACCCTTTGTAACTGGTGACTTGTGTGGACCAGTCTGTCACCCTCTGACCTGTCTGATACAGCTCTGGATAATTCTACTCCAGATGTGTTCACTTCTTGGCTCTGCTTTTACAGAATCTGTTGCATACAGGAATCAAAGGAGAGAGGTTCAGTTTCCACGTCTCCTACAGTCTTGGTCTTGGGCAAATTCGTAATTTCTTTGCTTTGCAGCACCCCACCAACAAAACATCTCCCAAAATATTTTTCCAGCTCTTGTCTTTACCTAACAACCCACCAGACATCACAAACAACAAATTTTACTCAAATATCTTTGTCAACCACCTTGTTTAAAGTATATGAGACAGCTCCTGGGATGTGGCAATGCCTGCATCATGCCATGGTTGACTCACCATTCAGTCATGGAGCATCTACCATCAGAGTGGGTTTTGGCCATGTCTTGCCACATTCATAAGGGGCTTCCCAGGCCCTGCAAAAAAACCACAAAATGTGAAACCAAGGAACCCTGAATTTGCAGGAAATCCCAAATCCCCTTGTGATGATGAGGAGTGGAGCCACTCAATTTGTGCTTGATAGAATCACAGAGTCACAGAACCACAGAATATCCTGAGCTGGAAGGGACCCACAAGGATCATCGAGTTCAACCCCTGGCCGTGCACAGACATCCCAACAACCCCACCCTGGGCATCCCTGGGAGTGCTGTCCAAATGCTCCTGGAGCTCTGGCAGCCTCGGGGCTGTGCCCATTCCCTGGGGAGCCTGGGCAGTGCCCAGCACACTCCAGGGGAAGAACCTTTTCCTGGTATCCAACCTAACCCTGCCCTGACACAGCTCTGCCTGTTCCCTTGAGTGCTGTCACTGGTCACAGAGAGCAGAGATCAGTGCTGCTCCTCCACTGCCCCTCAAGAGGAAGCTGCAGGTCCCAGAAAGGTGTCCCCTCAGTCTCCTCTTCTCCAGCTGAACAAACCAAGTGACCTCAGGTGCTCCTCCGTCAGCTTCCCCTTCCCCACCCTCATGGTGGAGTCCCTTCTTTGAACATTCCCCAGCAGCTGTGAGGCCCAGGGCTGCTGCAGAGGGAAGCCTGTGCAAGGCCAGCCTGCTCCTGCCTAGCAGTAAATGGCGCTTCCAGCAGGACCCCGCGGCGCCTCGAGGCACAACCCGGGCTGCTGTGGGGACGGCTTGTTTCAGGCACAGTAATCTGCCACATGTTCTCATTTCCCCTGCGTGCCAGACCCCTTTTGACACACTTTTCAAAGGAGCTGTGGAGCTCCAGATGGGGCTCATCCAGCCGCCCTCGGCTGTGTCCTGTTCAGTATGTGCCCAGTGCTTCTGGAGCCAGGAAAAACGGCAGTGTGCAGCTCATAGCCCAGGATTTATCCAGGACAGGCTTGCCCCAGAAAAGCAACACGCTGGTTTCTACAAGCTGCCTTGAAAAATCTCAAGGACTTCAAGTCCCGTGGAAAATACCATGTGTAACTGTGTTCAACCCTCATATTAACCAAAATGTAGTTTGGTGTGCAGGAATATTTTTACCACCGGTGGTGCTATCAGAAATCCAAAGAAATAATTCAGGCTGAAATTCCCACTTATACAGAAGTAAGCACCACTCAGATGAAAGAGCAAACACATTGTGGCTCCTGAGGGTTTGGATTATTCTAGGGCAAGAGAGGGATTTGCAGGGATTTCAGAAGCTATAGACAAACACTTCCATGTTTATGAAGGTTTGAACTGCCTTCTAGAACTGATGCCTTAGGTTTTAACTTTTATATTTTTCAAATCCTGTACTGATAGTGTAACTGAAGTCTTCTGTAGCTTGTTAAATGCTGCTCTCTTATGCTGTTCTCTGTGCTAAGATAAACATAACAAAACCTCTAACTTGTCCTTCAAGGACACCTAGAAACAAGAACTGTAAACCATCATCTTGAGAAGAGGGGGACAGGCTGGGGGAAATCACATCATTGGCTAAATTCTGGTTGGTGAATTGATATTGTTCTAAAAGTGTGAAGCTCTCATGACCTGGGGTGTCCATTTTGCGGTCCACCGAGGCAGGACCTCTAGACCCTGAAATGTGAACCTGAAGGCTTTTCACATAAATACCACCTCTATTCCTTTATTCCTGTCTGGTCTCTGTTTCTAGGTAGCCATTAAAGGCATCAGAGCCAAGCCAGGAATGAAACACCAAGCAGGGTCTGACAGACATGCCTTCCCCCATGCTTTTGGAGCACTGAAAACTGTGAGGCCTAGGTTATTTCCCACTTATTCCTGCCCCGCTTGCTTTCTCCTAAGCCATGAAAAATACTGGTTGAGGGGAATGGGATTTGGTTGTGAGGACAGAAGAGAAGAAAGACAAAGAAAAATGGAAGGGGGCAACCTTAGGATCACATTTAAGGGTCTTTAGGGTCTCATTACACCAGGCCTGTGCCATGAGGAGAAGCCTACTCCCAAAATGGCGTGCGCAGGCCCACACCGTCTGCGGCCTGTCCTGCCCCTGCCTCGGGCCAGGCCTGGAGCAGCAGCAACATTCTACAGAATGCAAATATATTTTTACATGAAGGACATACCTTGAAACCTTGGCTGCCCTCCATGGCAAAGACTTTGGCTGCCAGGGCTGGCCTTGACACTGTTGCACTGCAGCGTGAGCCACACAGGTGGGCTGGTCTGGTTCGGCCTCGGCGCAGGACAGGCATTTTTGACACGGCAGAATTCCCCTTCTGGTGCGCACCAGCATCTGAGGTTTAATGTGCCGGCAGGAGTTAATCCCCCCCACTCCTAACACTACAAAAGCTTGTTTTTGGGAAGCAGGAATGTCATGCAAAGGGCAAGGAGGAATTAGCAATGAAACTACCGTCTTCTAGTGATTTTTGGCCTGGCAGCCAGCAGCGAGCATCCTCAATGAAAGGAAAAAATGAAGCACATGCAGCGATGATCCAGAGAAAGAACTGACTCCATGGTTTGGATTGGAAGGGACCTTAAAGCTCATCTTGTTCCAGCCCCCCATGACATAAGTAGGGACAACTTCCACTAGACCAGGTTGCTCCAAGCCCCATCCAACCTCTTCCAGGAAGGGCACATCTGAGGGATGTGGGCACCACAAGGTCTGGCAGGCTGTCTCTCCTCCTCAGCTTGATTCTGCAGAAGGATGCTATTTATTTCCTCTTGTCAAGCCTCTCTCAGGCTTGCCTCTGTGACTGGGAGCTCTCTGAGGTTCATATTTTCCAGGATAACAGGTCAGATTTCAGCTTCAAAAATTATTTGCTGCTGGCTGACAGAAGCTGGAGGATAATTCCAGCTGCGTTCTACTGATCCACATGTAAAACCAGAGGTTGCCTTCCTCAAAGGTTGTTTCAAAGCTGCCTGTGCACAGACAATTTGTGACTTAATCTCTTCCCAGTCTCCAGGACAACTGTGCAAAACAAATGTCTTGAGGTTTTTCTTGCCAGAAATCTAGTTTGGGTTTTTAATCTGCTCCTTGGAATGGCTTTTCCATGTCACAACACCACCTTTATGATGGGTAGAGGTCTCAAGTCTTTGGACTTTCTGCCACAGCCCAGCCTTGTTGTGCTCCTGAAGGCTTCTGACACCTAAAACAAGAACTGAGTGTCAGGTCACGTGAGAAAAGAAAAAGCACAAGTAAGAGACCTCAGCTGGTAAATAACTACACGGAGGAAGGAGGAACATGTTCTCTGTGTGGGGTAAAACCTGCCTTAAAGGTAGAAAATGGGCTGAATGACCTCCTCACACCTTATTCTTGGTGACTAAAGAAACCTGAGTTTGATGAGGCAGCATCTTTTACGTGGCCACTAGATTATGGAAAAAAAAAAAAATTCTTAGGCAGAGGCTGAAGTCTGTGGCTGTACCAGGACTGCTACAGCTCTGTGCAGTCAAATCAGATGATGTTGTAACAATAGGTGGCCCTTGAAGTTTCTTGCATGGTTTTTCCCCTCTAGGAAATTCATCTCAAGAAACAGTTTATCTCCCAAGACCTTTAGAGGCATCCAGAACAAAGAAGAAGAGTTATTTACACCCCATCCCTGGACGTGTTCAAGTCCAGGTTGGAGAGGGCTTGGAGCAATCTGGTTTAGTAGCAGGTGTCCTTGCCCATGGTGGGGGTTTGGAGCAAAATAACTTCTAGGGTTCCTTCCAACCCAAACTGTCCAATGATTCTATAAAGTGCCATAACCAAAAGTGAAGAAAACAGAAAAAAAAAAAAACAAAACAACAAACCCTCTAGATATATGAAGTAAAGGGTAGGAAGGGTCTGCTTTGCCTCCAGCTTCTGCTATTTCTTTCCATTTTCCCTTTTTAATATATAATCATCAAGAAGAGACACCCCAGCTGCATTTCTGTCTGGTTCAGCAGCTTGGATATGAAACTCCAATATTTTTCACAGGGATGACAAAGCTGGGAAGTGTTTCCTGCTGGTGTCTGCAGAGATGGATGGGACCAGGAATGCTGCTCTGGCCAGGCTGTGGGCAGGTGGAAGGGCTGCAGCAACACTTCAGGGGGATAAATCATTCCATGCATCCCCAATCCTCAGTGGAAGGGCCATGGCACTGTCCCAGTGTGCTCCTGGGAGCACCTCCGTAGTTTCCATATGTGACAGGGATGGCCACACCTGTAAGAAACAATAAGAAACAAGAAAAAGAAGGAAGTAGGAATTAAACAGTGCCCCTTACTGTGTACAGAAGTGCATCTCACCTTCCTGGTGAGGCCCACCTGGCTGCAGTCCCCCTCCTGCCACACCTTCTCCAGAATCTCTGCTGATACAATATACATTTCCTGTGGAAAAGCATGGAAAACAGACACTATGGACACTATGGATCCAGCCTGAACTCCATATAAACAGTGGAGAGAAATTTTGAGGGCCAAGACTCTGGTAGAGCATCAACGTTTGCCTGTGGGCTTAGCTATGGACAACCAGGGAAGGCACTGTAAAGTGCAGATAAAAAAAATGAATTGTTCATCTAATTAAAGTATTCTCAGCCTAGCCAGACCATAACAACTTATTTAGTCCCATTATTACATAGGTCCCTAAAATCTAAGGGACCTAATTATGGATGGGAATTAGCAAAAACTAAAATTGTTACATGCAAGTCTCCCAGAGCTGCACCATGCTTTGGTGATACTCCTTCATCCCATGCAACATTATGAGAGGCCATCAGCTCCCTAAATCCTTTACCTGGAGAGGCAGGAGGGTGATTATGATAGTGTGTGCTGTGGGCAGGGAGGGAATGCTCTTCCTCCATGACCTTGGGTTTGCTGAGAATTAATTCTGTGTGTCAACTTCATATTTCCCTATTTCTTAATAGGTTACAGTCTTTCCTCTACTGTTTGTCCATGATTCTTTCTCCTTATAAAATATTACTTCTTTTAAGGGGAAAAGCCATGAAATTGGACTAAATAGTGCAAACCCTAAACTAAAACATGCTTGGGAATACAAGTTAAAGCAAGCCCCAAACCACAGAGGAGCAGGAGGCATTTGAACACTCAGTCATTTGGCTGCCACAGAAAGCAGAGGCCAGGTAGTGGATCTCTACTCCTTGGGAAAGTCGTAGGCACAGGAAGGGCTCTTAAAAACGCAAAATGATCCCAGAGCAGCTGGGTATGAGTTTTAGGAGTCCTACCACACTGGTAAAGCAGCCTCAG
This sequence comes from Erpornis zantholeuca, assembly GCA_013400515.1. Lineage (NCBI taxonomy): Eukaryota > Metazoa > Chordata > Aves > Passeriformes > Timaliidae > Erpornis > Erpornis zantholeuca. The sequence goes on from VZTN01000112.1 coordinate 104,314, forward strand.
CAATCCCATCCTTCCCCAGCCATCACCTTCCCATGAAGGGTTGTGAATCAGCCCTGTTGCCTCAGACGAGGAGCATTTAGTCAGAGGAAAACAGAGAAATGTGGCCCAAATTCTGTTGTTGTTACATAAACCCCCTCGCTGAACATCTGGAGAACATCTGAAGTTTAACAAAGCAGGCCTGCAGGCAGAGACATTTTTGACCTTCCCTGTAATGGAAGCACAAAAATTGAGACTGAAAAGAGGGGAGTGAATGTCACCAGAAAGGAAAGACAAGGTAAGTCCAGCATATCGGGGCCAGCCTTGTCCCAGACACCTGACAGGGCTTCCACAGTCCTACCCGAGCAGTGCAAAACAGAGGGGAGAGACTAGGCAACACTGCTAAACACAGGGTGCAGGGCACTTCTGAAAAATTCCTGCTGGTCCCTGTCTTCTGGGAAAGCCAGCTTGGCACCCGGTTCTTGTTAAAATTGTGTTTCTTCTGGGCAAATTGGAATTTAAAGGGAACGCTTAGATTTTTCTCATGGGGAAAACTGACAAACACTCCAGAACTGAGGCTCGGAATCTGACAGTTTTTGCTGGTTTGGGATCTTCTTTTCCTTTCTGCAGAGGGAAAATGCTAGGGCATGGTTAGGAGCGGAGGGAGAAAACAAACAGAAGCAGGAAAGATCCCTCCTGCCACCTACCTTTTTTAGCAAAAAGCTGTAAACCAGCCCAAACATGGGGAGAACTTTCTCTGGGTGCCTTTTGCATCCCAGCATTGGATGTGGGCCAGGTGGGATGTGAGGGGCAACAAACACCAGGGCATGGACAGAAGCCCCCTTTTCCCACCCCCTCCTTCTGGCACTACCTCACCCTGAGGGCTGGGCATCCCTAGCCACAAGTGTGTAGCCCAAGGGCTTGTCCCTATCGTGTTCCTCCATGCCTGACTCATGCCAAGGACTGTGGCAAGCCATTAATAGGTACTTCTTGATCTGTAACAAAAACCGCCTTTCTTAGGGGAAATGTGAAGGCATTTTTTCCTGACTTTCCATGGAGAGGAGAGCAGATCTGACACAAACAGCTGCCACCTGCAGAGCCGCCCCAGAGCTGCTCCTCAGACTTTCCAGCTGTGAGTGAGGTGTCCCCGGCACTGCAGGGAGCCCAACAACCTCCACGGAGGTGGAGGCAGCATGACTAAGAGGAGGACATGAGACAATGTCCTGCTGAATGTCCCCACTGTCTGGGGAACAAGTGACTTTGCACGAATCCAGAGTGAAAATCTCTGACAACCCCTGGGACACAGAGGTGTGGGCCTGGGAGTTTCCCCGAGGACCATTTAGAGATCTCTTAGGATGTAAAATCAAGATCTGGGAAGGAGGAAGTCAAGTCACACAAACTCCCAAAGAGACTGTGGAAAACGATTTATTTGACAAATTTCCAAAGTGGACAATTTTAGTAAAACACAGGCATAAAATAAAAGTAACTGGTACAATGGGGTTTTGGATACAAAGTAAAGAGTTTGGGGTGCCGATACCTGGCAGTCGCTGTTGGTTTCTCTGAAGTGCATGAATTCATAGCGAGAGCACCAATGGAAGCGCTGAAACAAAATCTCACCCAGCCAAACCACATTCTCAGTGTGGTCCCGGAAACAACTGTGTAAACACCGAGGGCCCACATCACCCACATAAGTGATAGCACCTTTGTCAATATATCTGCAGAGTGTGAGTCAAAGACCCTGGGAGATGATGGCAGCTTTTCCCTTGACTTCACTGGGCTGAGGATGAGGCCTTAATTCAATATATAGTGCAGTTAGTGGGTTTCCCTAGGGCCCAGGTGCCTAACTCCTAGGGGGTCCTATAGAAACAGTACTCCAAGAGAGCTCGCTGGGAATTAGTCAGCTCAGCTCTTTTAAAATAAAAAATTAAAAAAAAAAAATCCCACTAACTGGGCTCAGAGAGATTTTCCAGAATGGAGCTTGAACCATAAAACAAGTCATCAGGTTATTCATGAGGTTCCTGGTTTCACTGTAGGACCATGAGATCAGTAAGTGAAGGAGTGCAGTTATGTAGCTTCTTTCAGGGCTTCCCCCCTCCCCAAAGGCTGCTGCCCACCCTTCCTGTGATCGGTGCCCAGCCTCCCTGCCCTGAATGGGAACGTCAGTGCCGAGGGATGCTCCACCACCCACCTCTATCCCAGCCTTGGGAAGTGAGTGTCCCATCCCCTGGCCCTGGAGATCAGAGATGCTTGCACACAGCTTGGGTGATGCGGTCCAGCCCTCCCTCCTCCCCAGGCACGGGAGATATGAACCAAACTTGCCAGCTGTGACAACGATCCCCTCTCCAAGCTTGCTGAAGTTTGAATATTTCACCTGAAGAATAGCATTAGGTTAGGACCATCGTGAGCTGGGCAAGTGCTCCTCAACTGATGTATGAAAAAGAAAAGGAAATGAACCAAAAAAAAAAAAAAAAAAAAAAGGTAGCTAAAAAGAGCATAATCAGCCTTAAGAGACCAGGCTAGATCTTAGTGGTACAAAAGTCCTCATCCTGATTCTTTCCTGGCAAAAACACAGTGGGACGAGGTTGGTATTTGTGTTCTGATGGCTTATTGCTAGGTGTGCTCATGTTTTCCTGCTGTGGGGAGGGAGGGCTGTCACGGGCAGCGAGGGAATTTGAGGCTAAGAGAGAAGAGACACAGACAGAGGGAGCAGAGGGAGAAGGGAGGGGACTACGTACAGCCAGGCTGTGGCACTACGGTTATCTGCATAGATGTAAATCCCTCAGATCGCTCAAGAATACTGTTAGAATTTTTGTTTTTTGCTTTGTTGGTTTTCCTTTTTAGGCGAGACTGAAGCAGCTATGGCCTTGGCAGAAACCCACCCAGACGCTCAGTCAACAGCTATCTTCCTGGAGACAGTTTGGTAGAAGACACCCCGCAGCAGAGAGGTGTAGTCGGGCACGCGGAAAAGGTGCCGCTCCCCGTAGGCCACGTCGTAATCCGCGCTCTTCCCCGTGACCAGGACGCGGATGTTGGGCTCGTTGGCTTGGCTGCCCACTGCCAGCACGTAGATCTCGATGTTAGCCTTCTGAGCATCCTGCACGGCCCTCTCGATGGCCCTGGCGGTGATCCCTTGGGAGTGTCCGTCGGAAAACACCAGCACCCTCTTCTTGGCCGCGGCGCGCGCGGAGCGCCGGTACAGCTCTGTGATGAACTGCAGGGCAGAGTTCACGTCCGTGGCGTCATTCATGAACTCCATGTTGTCAATGGCCTTGGCAATGACCGTGTAGTTGTACAGGAACTGAGCTTCCACTTTCTGCTGGTTCCGGCTGCTGTACTGCACCACCGAGATGCGCACGGAGTCGTCGGTGGGCTTGCCGGCCTCCAGGAACCGCCCCGCCAGCCGCTTCACGAACTTCTTGGTGGTCTCAAAGTTCTTGCTCCCCACGCTGGTGGAGCTGTCCACCAGCAGCGTGATGTCTGCTGGTCCGGTGAAGGTGACTGCAAGGGGAAAGACCCAGGGCTCGTTACACTCTGGCTCTCCTCCTGCCTGTTCCACGGAAAGCCGATGAAGTCACTGGCTGTCTCACAGGCTTCCTGCCTTGTCAGATACGGGAAATCTCTACTCTTGCTAGCTTTCTTTCCCCTGCCTCAGTGCCGTCCTACACTTGTCCTTTCACCCGTTCATCCCTTCTTTTATTTGGTTTAGGATAGGCTACATTACCAGCTGTTTACCTGACTGAGACAATCTAGTGACTCTTGTTTAAATACAGTGGCTCTCTTCTATGTCTGGGGAGCCACTTCATACTCCTCCTTGCCTCGCTTCTTTCCATGGAAATTCTAACAGCTGAATATGCTTCTGACTTGGAGGTGAACTCTGTTAAAACTGTCCCTGTAGTCACTTTTCAAGCACCTTTTTCCAACATCCCTGCCACGGAGCTGATTTTGCTTGTGCTTCTACCACTAGACAGTGGAAGCCAGTAACGAGGTCAGTTGTTAAAACCTGGGAGGGCCACAATCTTTCACAGACTCCTCTCTAGGTTTGAGATGCCAGAGAAACAACCACCTAGAGTTTTCCCAAGCTGCTTTGGGCTGGTGTCTGTGTGTGTGAGAGATCCTGAGAGTGTCTCTGACAGATCTTGCTCACCTCTCCGGCCCAGGAACCTCCTCACTGCAGGAGGTGCCCAAGCCGTGCGTCCCCACAAACACAAACACAACACCCACAGCCCCTCAGTGTGGCACGAGGAGTCAATACTCACTTGGGCAGGTGTAGTCAGGACATTTCTTCTCTGTTAAGAAAATAAGAGAGATTAATGTCACAAGCTCACCCAGGAAAACCACCTGTCCCACAGAGCCACAGAAAGGACAGATGATCACCTGCAGAAGGTGAACACCCACCGCTGCCACCTGTGGAAAGGCTATAAACGTGCATGAAAAATGGTGTGCACAGATGTGTCCTGCAGCAGGTGAGGATGTGGACCTGGCCACCAAGTATTCTGAGACATGAGATGCCCTTGTCCCTTATATAACTAAATTTGATCTCTGTTCTCTTCCCTCACACCTGCTTAAGAGCATGACTGGGGGGACACAAGGGAGGGCATCCTGCATTCCTCACCACCTTTCCCACTGCCTCCAGCCACCACCTTTCACCCACCTTGGCAGACATATGAGGTGATGTTCTGCAAGAAGGTGTCATCCAGGAGCTCGGCGTAGTTGTCCCTTTGAATGGACAGTCCTGGCCTGGTCGGTCTGCTTAAACAAGCGATGTCATTCAGGTGATCTGGATTTGGAGGGTTCCGGAAAATGTCACCGATCCCAAGGGAAACCACCTGCGGGGAAGTTCGAGTCCATCACCGGACGCATTCATCACCTAATGCTTTCATAACTGCGGATGCCTGTCACTCTGTGGGAGTGCTTCTAGCGACACCTGCGTCCCCTGCCCTAGCCTTGTGCAGCGAGGACATGGAGATGCCCAGAGAGCCTGCACGTGGCAGGTCCCCGTGCCCTTACCGGGGTGACATCGCAGAGGGAGTTGAGCGGGGTGGGGTCCCGCAGGGTGTCGGAGCGCCCGTCCGTGATGACGATGGCCACGCGCTTGTCGGACGTGAACCTCCGCACCAGGTTTTCCTTGGTGAACTGCAGGGCCTCCCCGGTGTAGGTGCCCCCAGCGATCCACTGCAGGTTCTTGACTGCCCTGCAAGGACAGACACCCAGTGAGCCTGCCAGCCCTGCCCATGGGTACTGGAGGAGCCAGAACACGGCTTGTGAGCAGGCAGACACCCCTGCAGAGCCATTTGGGTGGAAAACTGGCAAGCTCCTCAGCCTCAGCACCACTTATGATGCCACCAGCCACTACCTTCCCCTAAAGGACACTTAGATCATTGCAGCTGCAGGAACTGCTGGCCTGGAGATGGAGGATGGGGGATGATGGGGGTCCCTGGGTCAGACCCCACAGACTCACTGCTTGAGCGCCCCGATGTTGTCGATGTTGGCATCCCCCATGGCCACCAGCTCCTGCGTGTTGTCGTGGCTGTACTGCACAACACCCACACGGGACTCCCCAGGTTCAAACTGTGGGACAGAACAGAAACCAGTGAGGGACAGATACCTCAGGGGAACCCAGAGGCTCAGAATCCAGCTGATGGTTTCTCCTGAATGCCTTCATGGCAGGCTCTGATGTTTCTCTTCTGCTTTATTGTTGGCAGGCAGAGCCCCACCAGGAGCAGATGCACAGTGGGACCAATTTGGTGAGTCAGTGAGTGAAAGGAGACCCAAATCTAGATCTAACAGCTCAGTGGTCTCAACAGTAGCTATTGGAACCTCAGGCACATGGTGGAATTCTTAGGATTGCCCTGTGCACGGAGCCAGGAGTTGAACTCAATCCTTGGGTCCCTTCCAACTCAGGGGATTCTATGGTTCCATGAGAAGATCTGTTTTCAGGACTCCTGGTTTTCCTCCACCAGTGTGGTGGTTTCGCTGCCCAGCTCTAGCTTCTCTGCTCATTACTGGCTCTTTGCCATCCAAAAACCCCCAAGTATGCCCACCACACAAGTACTGAACAGCAGACTACGTGCTTTAGGTGTGGCTGTATACACCTTCAGGAAAGCCTGGATTCCCAACAACCCTTCGAAATCACTGAGGTAAATGAAACACACAGCAGGTTACCAGAGAACAGTAAGAAGGAGAACAAGCATTTGTGTCCCTCCTCAGACTGAAAGACTCACTATGGGGACAACATTGCTGGGTTTGAGCTGCAAGGGTCATTTTTAATAGAGTGCTTAGCTGGTGACCTAAACTCAAGAGTGGGGGCTGGACATAGAGACTTCCCACACACTCCAGACACCTGAAATGCTCATCAAAACAAGGCAGAGACTGAGACACTGATTAATCAGGGTGACTGAATGTTCAATGAGCCATCTGCTCTGGGACATGGAGGAAACAGTCTCTTTGTCCAAAAAGAGTGAGATGTCTATTTTGGGACAACAAACTGCTGTCTAATTTCTATCACTTTGTGAATTTGGGAAGAGCCACCCCCAGCTTGAAGCCAAGCCTGGTGGAGGCTTTTTGGAGTGGAGCCACCTCTTCATTTTCCTGCTTGCCGTGAAAAGTAAGCGAGTGCCCACAAGGATATGGCAGCACTCAGCAGAAATCTCACCTTGACCCGCTCGTCCTTGCTCAGGCGGTCGATGACTTTGATGATGAAGTCCTTGGCAATCTGGAAGTTCTGCAGGCCGATGCTCTCCGAGCTGTCCAACACAAAGAGGAGGTCCACGGGACCACAGGTGCACTCTGGAGCAAGGCACAGGAGCGGAGGCACATGTTTTGCAGGAAAGCATTTCCAAAGGAAGCGTCTGATGCCTACTGCAGCCCTGCCCAGCTGGGTGCCTGTGCCCCATCCACCCCCAAAGCACAGGGTGAAAAAATGCAGAAAAATAGCTGCATAGGAGACTTGAGAGCCAGTTTACAGACTTTTCCATGTGCATCTGCTCCCTAATAAGACATGTGGCATTTCCAGGCTGTGAGTACCCTTAAACCACCCAGTAATTATTCCATAACCCATTTCCTCATAAGCCTTCTCAATTCTTCCATTCACCCAGCCCAGCAGGACAGAGGTGACACTGGTGGGCTGGAGGAGGCTGACTCAGCTTGCTCCCCTTTTTCTCACAGCTGAAGAACATCATGTGCTCTTGGCTCTCCCTTCAAGCTTTTGGACTGCAAACCCAACCTATCAGGGCAGCATCAGGGAAAGAATCCCAGCACATTCCTCTGCTGACCAGCACAGGATTTGGAAGGACGAGGACAGAGCTGGATCCACAGTGTTTGCCCAGAACAGACATCCCAACTGCAAAAAGGGTGGAGAAAATCCACCCTGCTGGCACAGGGCACCTTGACAACCATTTTCCAGTTGCAGGACTCAGCCACATCAGCCTCTAATCCGTGTGGCACCCTCAGGGATTGCTTCCTGCCTTCCCCCTGCCTGGCTCATGCCTGGTTCTCCCTCACAGGCTCTCACTGCATCTCCACAGCAGAAGGCAAGGAGCAGGGAAAGGGAGGGGCGCAAGGAAGGAGAAGGACTAGCGAATGTTTGCAGAGCAGCTTTGCCAAGTAACACTCACCACAGCAAGCTAGAGAAAAATGGAGAGAAAGAGAGAACATTAAAATCCTTGACGAAAGGGTTTTTCACACCCTAATGCAGACTGCAGGTTTGTGTCTCTGCAAACCCACAGACACCCAGCCTGGACAATCCAAGCTCATGGAGGTTTCCCTCCCACTTGAAACACCCAGATTCTCTCCTGTTTCAGGTTGGGATGCCCTGACCTGGAGCACCACACATAGCAGAGCTCTGTTTCCTCACATGCTGATGCGTTCTTATTTAAATAAAAATAAAAGCTAAGTGAATCACCAGAATATAGAGCTCAAAGTCAGTTCCCCAAGTACCCTGTGTCCTTCCAGCACTTCCTCACTGGCCATGGGCTAGAAATCTTCTGTAGCATGTGTGCTGCTTCTCCCCATGGCAGGACACCCCAAAACAGGCACCCCCTTTCCCAGAGGGGAATATTAGACCATGATATTTAGGAAAAAAGAGAACGCTGCAAAATGGGCCACCCGATTTTACCCAACTTTGCTCATATTTTCCCTGTACAGAACCACAGACAAACCAGTCTGCCCCACGTACAAGCGAGACACAGTTGTATGAACTACTCCAGAGATGGAGTTGGAGGGGACTTAATTGACCCATGAGGACTTAATTGACCCATGAGGACTTAATTGACCCATGAGGACTTAATTGTGACCCATGAAAAGGGAGTGATGCCCATGGATGGCATTCCCCTGCCTGGGGACAAGTGAAAATCAGCTGCCTCCTGCTTAGCAAGGCACTGATCAGGGTGGGAGGAGAGGTACAGCGATACTCACAGCACATCTTCATGATGATGTCCAAGATTTCACATTCCTGAAAAGAGAGGAAATGTTTGATTAACAGCAAAAGCAATGCACAGACCAGGCCAGCAAGCAGCACCCCAATCCTGTCCCACTCACATCTGGTCCTGGAGGCCCCACGGGTCCGGGTGGTCCCTGTTAGACAGAAACACAGAGGAGTTACAGGAGCAGTCTGTCCTATCTCTGCTGTACTCTGAGGATACCTTGCCAGCCAATGCAGAGATGGGAAGAGCCTCTGGGCTTCCCATTGCTGGCCTCTGCACTGGGCTTGGAGCAGGGACATCTGCACAGAGGTGGAAGGAGGAGATCCACTTCCACATGTGCTATGTACACCCAGGTGGGAAGGCAGCGAGCACACACAGTGTGTGCCATGGCTTGGTGTTGCTCCCAGAGCACCCAGGGGATGGATGGAGGGATGGATGGAGGGATGGATGGAGGGATGGATGGATGGATGGAGGGATGGATGCCATTGGGGCCAACCCTGCCAGGGTCCTTACTTACCGGGGGACCTTCACGTCCCCTGTGGCCCTTTGCTCCCTTGATGCCACTGGGCCCAGGGGTCAGGTTCTGGAATGAAAACAAAACCAAAACTCATAAATCTGTGTGTGTCAGGGAGCAGCACCTTTCCCTCCAGATGTCTAATGAGCCCTGCTTCTCCACTAAAGTGTTATCTGAGGCTACTGTATCCAGCTAAACAAGGACTTGGAAGGGACACTGGGGAAATCTCCCTCCACAGGGCAGTGATGCAGCTCACATCAGCACTGCCATCATCATCAGTGCCACCTGGAAGCGGACAAAGCCTTGCAGAGGTGATGCCCACCTCGGCCTCACAAATGTGGAGGTCTGCCAGATGTAGAACAACACAAAATGAACACCTGGAGAGAGCTCCCCTTGCCATCCATCAGTCACTGCTCAGAGGCAGAGGGTGCTTGGAGATTTACAAAGTCTGAGGGGCCCTGGCCCATGGTTGCCCAAGGCTCCTGCACTGTGCTCACAGGGAAAGAGGACTCAGCATTGCACAGGTTACTCACATCATTGCCAGGGTCGCCAGCTTCTCCTTCGTCACCTTTAGGTCCCACGTAGCCTTTTGTTCCCTGAAAAACAGCGTGGATGAGACTGCTGTGGGACTGGCTGTTATTAGCGTGGTGAAGTCGGTGCTGGCATGTGGTGACCTTGTCAAAGCTGGCTTGGGACAGGGGTGGAGAGCAGCACATGGGCCCCCCAGCACCAAATTTCAGTGCCCTTGATGGAGAGATCTTCTTAGGTGGCTTTCACTGCTGCAAAACCATGGAATCATTTAGGTGGGGTCCAACCATTAACCCAGCACTAAATCAAGCCCCCAGCATGGCATCATCCAGCTCCCCTGGGTGACACTCCCAACCCCAGACTCTGGCTCTGGGACTGCTTCAGAGAGCACCCAGCCCAGGCTGCTGCCCTTGGGTGTTACAGCCATGTCAGGGCACTTCCACTGCAAGCATCCACTTGGTGTGGTGGGAGTGGTGGACAGAGGGAAAAGAGGATTTTAGAGAAGCAGGTTGCTCCAGGGAGCCCATTCCATCAGAGAGATGATGGAGGAGCCCCAAGTGCCAGAGCCCCACCAAGGGCAAATCCTGTGTGGCTGAGGAAGCAGCACACTTACGTTAATGCCAGGGTTGCCTCTGTCTCCTGGCTGCCCCTGGGGGTGGAGAAAAGGAAGCGTGTTAGGTTGGACAAGCAGACATAATGGTATTACAGTTTCAAGGCAGCACAAAAAACTTACTGGGGCACCTGTGAATCCAATTGTGCCATTCCCAGGAGGACCATCCTCCCCCTGGAAAGGAAGGCAGACATAGATGAGATGAAGGAAAGCAGACTCCTCAGATAGCACGGTGGCAGGATCCCGCTCTCCTCAGATGGAAACGGATCCTGCTTTCTTTCCCAGCAGTACCACTCACCCTTTCTCCCATCAGCCCAGGGTCTCCAGGCAGCCCAGGTGCTCCAGGCAATCCCTTTGGGCCCTGGAAGGGGCAGAAGAAGCAGTCAAGCATTGTCCAACATCATCTCAGCTGGGAAGACAATGACACCTGAGGCAACCAGCTACTAACATGAGCCCACCGTGGAGGTGTTGTGCTTATACAAGAGCAATGTGATTTAATTTGGATTAAACGTCAGGAAAAAGTCCTTTACTCAGAGGGTGGGCAGGCCCTGGCAGAGGGTGCCCAGAGCAGCTGTGGCTGGCCCTGGATCCCTGGCAGTGTCCAAGGCCAGGCTGGACAGGGCTTGGAGCAACCTGGGCTAGTGGAAGGTGTCCCTGCCCATGGCAGAGGGTGGGACAGGATGAGCTTTAAGGTCTGTCCCAATGCAAACTGTTGTAGGATTTCTACGAAAGCCAACAGTTGTACTTGGGGTTCCATTTGCCCCTTGGATCAAACCTGGTGGCAGATTCAGGTGGCTGCCCCCAGGGAGCATCCACCCCAGCTCCTGTGATGGGAAGCCGTGTGGTTTGTGGTGTGGCTATAACCTCTCCAAGAAATTACCTGTGCGAGGCGGGAGGCAAGGCAGCCGTGGCCTTAGGGACCCCTGGAAATGCCTCGATGTGCGTGCCAGGACGCCAGCACCGAAGCTTGTACCGACTGGCTCAAGAGGGTTCCAGAACCCACGGGATTTGGGGAAAGCCCTAAGGAGCAGCAGCTCCCGCTCCTCCCTGCATCCCCTCCCCGCGGAAGCGGTGATGAAGCAGCACTGACCTCACTGCCGGGGGGGCCGTCATCTCCCCTGTAGCCTTTGGGTCCTGGGGGTCCGCGCTCACCCTAGGGAAACAGAGAATTCTCTCAAGGAGGGTTTCCCTTGCTGCCGCTCCTGCCCCGAGGCACCGGTCCCTTTGTTTGGTGATTTGATGAGTGCAGGCGCCCACCAGCGAGGCAACTCCACCTCGGCCAGCCCAAGAAAGGACCTATCGATGGGGGCTAATGCTGGCGGGGAGGTGCTTCGGGACCTGTGCCTGGCTCCTCCTTTTCCTCCTGCCTCCCCACGTTTCCTTATGCCATCTTCTCTGCGGAAAGGCAGGTCCCTGCTGAGCACGAACCAACCCAAAAAGCTTTCTGGGCCAAGATGTGACACTGCAGGTACGGGCTGGACATCATGTGCTTTTTCGGTGGCATCCGAGGCACCCAAAGCCATCACCCCAGTAGCAGAGGACCAGGGAGGGCAGGCTGATGCTTTCCAGCACCGAAGCACAGCTGGGTGGCACAGTGACACCTCATCGGCTGTGACAGAGGTGCCCCTGGAGGACAGTCCTTGGTGCAGGCACATCACCCTGAAGGTGACACAAACCTCCCTGTGCCTCAAGGCTTGGACACGTCTGGGTCACAGCCAGGCTGGCTCTGGGGAGTTTCTGTCCTCAGGAGGCTGCAGAGCCCTGGCAGCGTGTGCTGGAACAGACCAAAGCTGTCACCCTGCCACATCCCATCTGGGCAGCGGCCGCTCACTCGGTCAGCTGCAGGGCTGGCTGGATAGCACAAGACAGGAGAGGAGGCAGGAGGAGGCTTCTTTGCTCTGAGAGCTCCACAGACACCCAAGGGAGCCCCTCCACCTTCTGCCCAGTGTCCGCAGCCCTCGGCAGGGTTTGCTTTCCAGGAGGTGGGGTGTGATGGTGGATGATGGCTGGGTAGCCACAGATCCCAAAGTTCAGGCAGCATTTTGTGTGGAGCTGGTGTGCAACCAGCCCCAAGGCAAGGCACAGGACAGAGGGAGGCAGAGAGCTGGTGCCAAACATCCGTGCACGCTGTATGCACCCTTCTTCCAAGGAAAGGTGTCCTTGTGGGCGTAGGAATCTTAAAATTGCACAGTGCAGAGCACTGAACTGCTCCGAGGCATGTGACCTTATTTCTGCACAAAAGCCCAGAAGAGAGAAATCTTGGAAGGAGGGACGGGAACTTGGGATCCTTCACACCAGCCAAGGCTGGAGCCACGGCACCCTTGGCTCACGCTGGCCACTCTCGTTCTCACTGCAGCAGCACAGTGCAAATCCCTCACGGCCCTGCAGGAGTTTGGGATGGATCACGTGGGATTTGGGTCAGCAAATCTTGTCCACTACTTCTCTGGGTGTGACAAGGACCCGACAGAGGGGATGGGCACCAAACCTGTCCATGAGGCTCAGGGCAGGAGCGTGCTGGCCTTTAGCTTCTTTGGCGTAGAAAGGGGATGGAAGAGAGTCTCAGGTTAGCGGGAGCGCCTTCCCCTTGCCAAGAGAAACACAGTCCACGGTCCAGAGCTCACAGATAACACGGCTTGAAAAATACTTGTGTTTGCCAAGGTCCCACTCTGACCCAAACCTAATTATGCATTTATTTTTAATTTGGCCAAACAAAAGCATTCTTCCTCAGCTCATGGAAAAAATCATCCTCACTGCACAACTGCTTTTCAAATCTCCCTGGAGTGGTGGGAACACTGGGGCAGCCTCTGGCCTAGGGAGGCACCAGAGCTGCTTTTGTTCTGCTTCCCTCTCTGACAGGGGTTTGACCCAAGTTCAGTGGTGGGGAGGGAAAACTGGTGGCCCATGGGCTCAGTGACAGCAGGGAGACCATTCTTTCTCCTCTTCCTCCCAAACAGGAAAGGCTGGCTGGAAGCAGGAGCTATCCCAGGTGGGACACGGCTGGGGCCACGTCAGGATATCCTCACCGAAACAAGATGTCTCATGGACATCCCTGACTGAGGTGAGCAGCTTCTGGCTCCAGGCCTGAACATTTTGTGTGTGGCTGCAGCTTGCACTTGTGGGTTTCCAGTTCTGTCAGATGTGTTGACATCTGTTTCCATGGGATGGGGAAATGGTGTTCAGGTTGTTCTGCCCACAGCCCAGCACCCAAGTCTCCACTTTTTTAGCCCTGTTCATATCCTGGGTTCTCACAGAAATCCCTGCCCTTCTTCACCAGCTTTGCTTCTTGGTCTGGAAGATGCTGACAAGCCGCCCCAAGATGCTGTGGCATCACTTAAACCCCCTATTCCCACTCTTCCTGGCATCCCAAACACTTCCATCTGGGATCCAGAAGGTTAAACCAAGCTCTTACCGGGTCGCCAGGTGGTCCGAGGGGTCCTTCCCGCCCTTGGTCACCAGGTGGTCCGGGCTCTCCCTGGAAGGACACACAGAGGGTGTGAGAAGCACAGAGAGGAGCAGGTGTGGGATGCAAAGGGACCTGTGTGCAGTGGGGAGCAGGGGTGCAGCACCCACAGTGGGGTGGAATTGCAGTCATCCAGACAGGCAGGGGTTTGAGGCAGATTTAGGAGTTGAGTAGGGAACTGTCAGAGATGCAGGGAGATAGAGACAGGCTAGTGTGGCCACCTTGAATCCAAGAAGATAGCCCTGAGAGGAAGGCCTTGTGAAGCTTGCCTCTAGGGGACATTTTTTAGCCCATTTTGTGCCAGAAAAGCAAAATTGTGGAGAGATTAATCTTGTGCAGATACACAGACCCACACCAGCCACACGCTGCACACCCATGGCTGCTCTTCTAGAGCAGCTCCTGCCCTGGGCAGTCTGCATGGAGAGGAGCACAGCTTCCAGGATCACTGCATCCTTCCTCCAGCCTGCCATCCCTGTAGACTTACAGGGATTTCCATGGGAAATCATCTGAGCCACAGGTGAAGAGGGCACCTCCCACTGCCAGTGCTCTCCTGTCTCCTTTGCTAGCCCTCAGGACCCTGAGCCGGGGCTGTTTGCAGAGAGCTGACAGCCCAGGAGGGCCCAGAAAACCTGAGTCTCGCTGGTTTTACACCCCAACAGCTCCCACAGAAGGAAACACCCCATGGTGAAAGTTCCCTTTCACTGAAGAGCCTTCCACCAGCCCAGCAGGGCAGCGTGCCTGCCAAACCCAGGCTGGCTCTGCAGCACCTTCGCCACCCAGACCCACGGCCAGGAGCGAGCAAGTCAGGGAGGCAGAGGAGAGGGGAATTTGGGGGAAGCAGTTGAGAGGTTGGTGACCTAAAGCTGTTGTTTGCAACCCAGCAGCGTCCAGATGCACGAGCCAAGCGGCAAATACAAAACACAACTTCCAAATGGCCCCGAGACGTTTCTGGCGAGGTTACACAGCCTCGTGCTTGGACTCAAAGTTGGAAGGAAGCAGCCCATCATCTGCTGAACAATTTAAACTGCAGGACACTGCTGCGCACTCATCTCCTGCACATCTGCCCCGCACACCCCGGGCGGCACCCTGACGCTCCCTGAGCAGTAAACAGGAAGGGGAGGCTGCCAGAAGCCCCCTCCCCAAGGCAGACCTCTCCCAAGATGGGCCAAGATGTGACAAGGTGGTGCTGGGTCCTGGCTGTCCTCCCTGCAGGGATGGGGGATGAGTGGTGTGGCCGTGGATGAGGATATGGGATGCTGCTGTGGAATGCCCTGGCTCCCACCGCCCCCTCCCCGCACAGAGCACCCCCTGCCCCTCCCTGTGATGTGTGGCATGGCTGTCGCTTGCCACATGTTTGTCCTGGCCTGCTGAGGGCTCCTGCCTGTCCCTCCCACGCTCACGCTTGATGACTCACCCCAGCAGGCTGGAAACATACTTTCCCAGTGACTCCCACTCCAAAGGGGAGGGAAGAGTGTTCCCCCTTCCATCCACACCCACTCATGCTGCCCTGTGCTGCTGATGGTACCTGTGCCCTCCTGCCTGAGCCACCAGTAGCCCACGCAGCCCCTGAGCACCCAGAGGAGGACACCTTGATTCTTTCCTCTCCATTAACTAGTTTTCCAGCTGTGAGGAAGGAACTGACAGCTGTTCACCCGCTCTTGGCTTACTGGCCATGCTCTCCTCTGGGTTTTGGCCATTTGGCGATTACCTGCCAGCATAAGGGGGAAATTTCTGGGGGACTACAGCAGGTCGCTCCCAAACTGGCAGGTCAAGGCACTGAGCTTGCCTGCTGGCCCACAGGCTGGTGGAATTAGGCCCTGGACACCCATTCCCAGCCCCTGGCTTCCAGGCATCACACCACTTGCAAGCAGACGCTGAAAACTGCCCTGCAGGTGTAGTTACCATCTCTCCTCTCCGCCCGCGGTCACCCGGTGAGCCCGGGGGTCCTCTCTCTCCATCGCTGCCCTGCAAAGAGAGGGTGGCATCACAGAGTCAGGGCCTGCTCCCAGCAGGGCAAAGCCCTCCCTCACTGCCCACCTCTGAGCAGGCTCAGAGCCCCAGGCCCTCTCCTCCTCTTCCAGAGGGTACCAGCCCCTGCCCCGGTGGGATGCCTGGCAGAGGTGCCCTCACTTACCCGTTCTCCAGGAGGACCATCCTCACCTAGAGCACCCTGTGGAGAAACAATAGGGGTGGTCAGGGGGTGGGGACGGCCAGCAAGCACACACGGGGGCACCACAGGTAGAGAACTCACCTCGTCACCAGTCTCTCCTGCTGGTCCAGGCTCACCCTGGTTCCCAGGAGCACCCTGCAAGGCACGGGGAGGCAAACGAGAAGTCAGACAGCTCTGGAGCACAGCCCTGCACGCTTGCAGAGCTTTGGGCAGGCTCTGCTCCATAGCCCAGGCTGGAGCAGGGGTCCTCTCGCTCTCACAGAGGGCGGAGGATGTTCAGACACTTCACCCACCTTCTCTCCAGGGTTGCCGGGAATGCCCTGTCGGCCAGGCTTCCCGTCATTCCCAGGCTCCCCCTGCACAAGAACACGAGGCACCATCAAGACTGCATCCAGCAGTGGATTTCAGCTCCCACAGCACAGAGGCTCTCAGGAGCCCCAGTGCACCCCCAGCCTCTTTCAGGGCTGGGGCGTTTCCCCATCCCAGCAGATCCCTCCCTACTCCACTCCCGGGGGAAGCCACCCTTTCACAGCACTCCCCTGACATCTCAGGGATGCTTGTGCCAGGCTTGTGGGCACCCATGAGCCTTGGACACACCGTGGGTGATGGGGGCCCTCCTCTAGTGAAGAGGCCAGGTTGGACAGGGCTTGGAGCCACCTGGGATAGTGGAAGGTGTCCCTGCCCATGGCAGGGGTGGAATGGGATGAGCTTTAAGGTCCCTTCCCATCCAAACCATTCTGCTCCTGTGAGAGGCTTGCCCCAAGCAGTGCAAGGAATTTCCACCTCTCCCTCCTGCAGAAGAGGGGTCCCAGCATCCCTCCCCTGCGTAAAGCTGGGCAGAGCAACTCACCTTTGCTCCCTTGGGCCCAAAAGCGCCAGGATCTCCCTTCGGTCCGGGCGGGCCTTGAGCTCCCTGTTGAAATGAAAGGCAGCATCACTGAAACGCGAGCTGGTGACACCATCTGCAGGAAACTGGGCATGGACTGAGCATCCCAGCAGCCTGGCAGGCAGCTCCCCACTGGGATGGACAGGAAGGACATGGCTAGAAGGGACTCCTGCACCATGGAGCCACGCGAGCAATGCTGAAACACTTCTGAAGCTCAGAGGAAAATGGCAGAAAAGGTGGCTTTGGGCTGCTGTGGCTGGACCACAGTGACGCTGGTGCCACCACAAATGTGTCATCCCAGGAGCATGGAAAAAGCAGGGAAACTGGAGGAATGCAATGTCAGGATAATGCTTTCCAGAGCTGCATCCCAGGGCAGTGGGGGACAGCTTCCAGGCAGGGACGAGGCAGACTGCCCCAGGGTCACCCTCGAGGTGCCATGCCTGGGATAAGCGTTGCATGTATCCAAGCAATTCCCTGTTTCCACACACTACCATGGCAGAACTGTTTGTTTGCATGCAAGGGGCACCCACAGGGTACCTACGTCGAATCCAGGTGAGCCTTTGCAGCCAGGTAATCCGGGGTATCCAGCTTCACCCTGTCAGCCAGGCAAAGCAGGGGTCCCCAGTGAGTGACACTCACGGGAAGACCCCATCCATCATCCCAGACCCCTGGAAGGGACATTCCAGCCCCATCCCTGACCCTGCAGGGAGGGAGCTCCACTGCCCCACAGGCTTCATCCCCAGACCCCACAATGGAGGGGCAAAAGCCAAGGTGCTCAAGGTGAGCAAAGTGCCCCAGGGCAGAGATTTACCTTCATGCCGTCGATGCCATCGATTCCACGTCTGCCTTTCTCACCCTGAAACAGAGAACAAGGACCATGAAGTGATTCTTGAATTCCCAGTGCCTCCCAGACATCAAACAGAGAAATATGGTGCAAAACCAGAGGCTGACCTTGGCTCCTTTGGCTCCTCTTGAGCCCTGCAGAGGGAAGGAGAGAGGTGTCAGACCCCCAGGCAGAGCAGATCCGTGCCCCCAGCACGGTGCAGTCCCCACACCAGCTCAGCCTGAGGGTGTGGGCATTCCCCACTCCTCTGCACACCACTGGATCCTGGCAGGGGCAGTGCCAGCAGGAGGGGCGGATGCAGGGGCACATAGAGGACCCCAACACCACGCAGGTGCAGGGCCAGCCCAGGATGACCACGCAGGGGGACATGGAGATCTCCCCCAAACATCCCTGCTGTCCTCACCTTCTCTCCTCGGCTTCCTTTGTCACCCTAGGGAGGAAAGGAGAGAGGCAAATGGGAGAGTGAGAACACCTGCAGCACAAAGCCTGCAGCCCACCTCTGAGCCACCTCTGTGAGCCACCACACACCTTCATTCCTTGGTAGCCAACAGGTCCCATGTCTCCTGGCCTGCCCTGGAGGACAGAAACACAGTGTTATGGGGGCAGATAGAGTCACCACCATGGCACAGCATCCCCCCAGATTCTCCATGTGGGGCTCAGCTGCCATTCTCTGGCACAGGAGCCTCTCCCGTAACTCTGCTCCTTGTTTTCCTGGTCTGGGAGCACGGGATCACTGCGGAGGGCCAAGAGGACCTGCCTTCACCTCTGCCATCTCCAGCTCTTTGTGGAGCTGAGGGAAACAGGGCACTTGGGGACACATCATTTGGGAAGGAAAAACACCTGACATGGGAATTCCAGTTTGGGAATGCACAGGATGGGTAACTGCATGCTCACGTGTGTGGGAGAAACGTGCCTCCCAAAAATAAGGGTGCCTAGTAAAATAAAAGAGGGAGGAGGAGGGAAATAATTTCCTCTTGCTCTTAGGTTATTTACCCAAGGTTTCCCTGTAACACTGCTGTGCTTGTTGTGTCAGAGGACGCGGGAGGGAGCCCAGAGTCCAGCCCTGGGCTGGCACACATGAGTCAGAGATGTGTCCTGCAGGAGGGACGGCTATTTTGGGTGAGGAACAAGGAAGCCTTGTAGCGAGAGGAGGAGCCACCCCACTGCCCACCATCACTGCACACCCCATGGAAACACGGTGATGCTGGTGAGGATGTGCCTGAGAGGTCTGGCCAGAAGCAGCCAAAAAACAGCCCCTGTGCAGAGTCACCAGGGCTGGTCCTTCACTTACTGGGTCTCCAGCCTCTCCTTTCTGGCCGGGAAGACCTGGCTTGCCTCTTTCTCCCTGCAATACAGGACAGAAACACAGTTAGTTCGTCATCCCCAGGAACAGAACGATGAGCTGTTGAAAGGAGAGCAGGGAGGGTGGGAGCAGAAGTGCTCCATGGACACGGGGGGCATGCTGGCCACATGGGAGCATGGTGTGGGTCCACATCCCACGGGTGATCTCAGAGGCCTTTTCCGACCTTCATGGTTCTCTGATAATGATTCCAGGTCTCTGAGCATCCCCCGTGAGGCCATCCCACTGCCCCAGTCCCAGAGCACAGCCACAACCAGTCCCTCACCTCATGGCCCGGGTCACCAGCAGGTCCGGGGGGCCCTCGGGGAGGCTGCAGGAGAGACGTGTGGGTTAGACCGGCCCGAGGCACAGCCTGGGACCGCAGGGATAGGAGGGAAGAGGACAGGGCTCTCAAAAAGGGGACAGGGCTGACTCACCTGGCACTCGAAGGAGCAGCACTGCACGGAGGGAAGGAGGAAACAGCATTAGAGGAGGGGGCAGCAGCAGGGTCAGGCTGCACCCCCACTTGGAGGGGGCTCCCCAGGCTGGAAGGGGCTGCCTGCAGGGCAGGGCTGTGCCAGCAAGCCCCCCCTTAGCCACGGGTCAGGCTCAGCCGCAGGGGGACACTCACCGATTGCTCCGTGTTCAGCTTCTGCAAGAGAGGAAAGCGAAGAGAAGGGGTTTGAGAGGGACGGGTGGGCGTGGGGAGGGGGCGGGCTGGGGAGGGGGCGGGCAGCGCTCACAATCATGTCGATGATGGTGTTGATGGTCTCCTCCACGTCGAGCTCCCGGGTGGGCTTCAGGCTGGTGGCGGTGAAGTTGCGGCGGTAGGCGTGGTCCGTGGCGATGATGTTCAGCCGCTGGTCCTGGGCGGGGAGGGCAGAGTGAGACCTGCGGGCACCTCTGCGGGCTCTGAGTGCCCCTCCTTCGTCACACCGGGGGTCCCACGGTCCCGCTGGGGACCCCCGGCCGGGAGCATCCCTACCAGGTGGTTGGGGGAGATGGCAACGGAGAACACTTTGATCCCCAAGAGTTTGGCTTCGTTGGCAGCATCATCCAGGCCTCCGCAGGGCTCCTTGTAACCTTCCAAGGGGTGTCCGTCGGTCACCACGATCAGGTACTTATTCTCCTTGTGATGGGAGCCACTGGAAGGGTTTAAGCACAGGATTTAAAGTTGATTTAGCTGCTTGGGACACCGGCGCCGGACAGTGCCCCAGCCCGCGGTCAGGGCGTGCCTCATCCCAGCGAAGCTGGAGCAAACTTCCCCCCGCTGTGCCCACTCTGTGACCTCTCTTCCCAGCCTGGGGACGGCTCTGCACAACGCACAGGGATGTCCCAACCTGGAAGCTCCCACCCTCCACCCGCCAGAGCCCCGCAGCCCGCTCGCCGGACCCGATGAGCAGCTCCTCGATGCCGCGCTTGATGGCGCAGTCGGTGTAGGTGCCCTTCCCGATGTAGTTGATGGACGACACGCTGTTCTTCAGCTCGCTCTGCCCGCTGGGCATGGGCGTGAGGCTCTTGATGAGCACTACCTCGTCGCTGTAGTGCAGCGCTCCCGCGTTCCACACCAGGTTGCGGTCGCAGCGGTAGTACCTGCACGGACACACCAGGGCACAGGAAATGCAAATCCCCTGCAAAACAGGGATTTGCCAGGGCTCCCTGCTCTCCTGCAGAGCTGGGACATGCTTCCCCTGAAAAGCACGGAACGGGACCCCAGGGCAGCTTGTCCTGTGGGTGGGAGGGCAAGGCGATGCAGTGGGTGGGCATCTGCAGGGATCAAACAGGTTGGCACGGAGGCTTCTGGAAGAGGTGCCAGGGGCTGGAGCTGGGCAGGAGGTGCTGAGCCAGACGGCCAGGTGTGCATGGGCAAGGCAGGCAGCCACAGAGAGGTTCTCCACCGCCAGATATGTTAAAATGAGAGAGGGATGCCTCCCTCGGAAGGATGCTCTGGCCTGGGGAAGGATCAGTGTGTGTGTGTTGAAGCCCTGTCCTGTGCACTGACACATCCAACTCCTGTGACTCCCTGGGACAGAGGCATCACCTGTGCTTTGGCCACTGCCCCAAAAAAGGTCTTGCCAGGATATGGGGACCAATCCCAAAGGGAAATGATTTATTTTTCAGGAAGCGGGGCCAATCCCAAGGGAGGGGTGTCACACATCTCTGCCCAGCAGGACCTTTCCCAAAGCCACCTGAGCCTTGTCCACTGCTGTTCCCTCCATCCCCCTGCAGGCAGCCTTGCACAGGGGAGAGGGATGCTGCACTGATGGAGGCCCAGCAGGTTGTTCCCAAGCACAAGCCTCACTCAAAGCCTCCTGAGATAACTCTCCTGCCTGGGCAAGGGACAGGTGAGCTGATAACCCCCTCCTACCCACCCTGAGGTAGGGCACTGCCCTTCCAGCTGGTGCAGCACCAGGACATCCCCACGGTGCCCCTCTGGGCACCAGCACACATCTTCTGCTGCCCCGAGGAGCTCAGCAAGACCCCAGGACCACCCCAGGACTTGTGGTGCTCCCGTGCATCCCTGGATCTCCTGCCCGCAGGCAAGCCCAGCACCACCCAGTCTGGGAGCTTTGGTGCTCCTGGGCATCCCTGGGGGGCCTCTCCTTGGGAAAGCCAGGGTCAGACCTGGGTTGGTGGCTGCAGAGGTGGGTGAGGAGCAGGCAGGTACAGATCTGGGGAACGGGGTGGCTCAGGGGCACCCAAAGCGGGGGTACACCAATGGCAAGGGGGGTTTGCTCTGCAGGGTGCCTGTGAGGGCTGGGTTTAACCCCAGGGGTGTCCTGCTGCCACCCACACACCTGGGTGGTTCTGGGCCCGAGCACAGGGACCAGCACCGCTCTGGCACTGCACAGGAACCCCACGGCCACCCAGAGGGGCTGGGGCTGGGCTGCGGTGTCTGCCGCTCCAGCAATTCCTGTCTTTCCCGAGGGTGGGTGCAGGCAGCCCTGCTAAAGCCACGCTGCTGCTGTCAGCACAGACAGAGCCAACACAGAGCAGCCGAGGGCCGGCAGAGGGAGGAGAGGCTCCCATCCCCCTCCCCGGCATCCCTTCTTTCCTTCTGTGGACAGAGCCGCGGGGGGATCGCAGCATCCCGCCCGGCAGCAGGCTCCATCCCCGGAGAAGCCCGGATAAACCCCGGGGGCAGGTACCTCTGGGTCAGCTTATCTATGAACCGGTTGGTGAAATCTTTCACTTGGGTGACCAGGTCCCCAAAGGGCTTCACCCTCAGGGCAACGCTCTCTGAGGTGTCCAGGACGAAGAACAGGTCCACGGGGCAGTCTGGGAAGAAGCGGAGAGGCAGGAATTGGCTGGTGGTCCTGCTGCATCGCCTGCCCGTCCCAGGCTTCCCGCCCTGCCCACCCACTTTCCCTCCGAGCAGGCTCCTGGGATCTGGGCTCAGGGGAATGCTTTCACATCCTAACCTCCTCGGCATCAGGCGTAAGCAAGATCACTCTTTCAGAAAGCACAGTGCTGTGGCACTTAACACTTTCCTATACTTTCTTCCCCGTTTCCATTCAAAGGATATCTTTGCAAGACTCATACTACTTATTACACCAAGTAACACGCAGCTGCAGGAACCACGCAGAAAAATGAAACCATTTTAGCAATTAATGCAATAAGAAAGTAAAAATTTTATGACACATCCTGTCAAAAAAAACCCCACCAAACTTTAAGAAAGAGCAGTAAAGAAACTTCCTTTAAGAGCGAGCATCAAGCCCAGAATAGTTCAGAAAGCTGGACGGGTATCAGCTGTTATCCCCCTCTCCTGCATCCCACTGCTACTGGTAACTCCCCACCAGAGAGAGCCCAGGAAAAAGAGCCAAAAACCACGAAAACGGGTACTCCTTGCAGATCCTCTCTAATCCCACACCGCTCTCCTCAGCAAGCCCAAACGCCCTGACAGATCTGCGGTGTGCTCAGCAGCAGAGGCATCCGCCCCGGAGGGGAGCGGCAGTCCGGCTTCTCTGCTGATCCCGGGAAGGAAAACCACCCTGGAAAGCATTCCAGGCTTACCTTCTGCGCTTGAGACCTGGGTGATGATGTCTGGGCGCTGAGCACACGAGCCCCTCCACAGGAAGCCCGCCGGGAGCAGCAGGGTGAGCAGAAAGTCCTGCAGCCTCATGTTTTCCCGGTTCAGATTACCATCGAGCTGGATCCAAGGAAAAAAAGCAGGGAAGGAGAACCCAGCAGCCGAGCGAGGCCACGGTCCGGAGGCAGGAGTCGCTGAAGATTTTTTTTTTTACAGCTTTCCCCTTGGTTTCCGTGGGAGGAAGAGAAGGCAGGAGGGTAAGGGTGAGGAGGAGACTTCTCCAGCCTGAGGGAGGGATCAGGGACTGTCAGCTGTGAGTCAAACTCGGGAAGCATTTCTCCTTGCCTTTTTTATGGATGTCACTGTACCTGCAGCCTGGCCACCGGTGCCTGGGAGCTCCACGAGCCCCGCAGGGAGCCCTGGAGCAGCGGTGCCCAGCGCTGGGGCTCAGCCTGCCCGCTGGGGCAGGGGGCTTGGGGCACCTTCCCTCTCAGCTCCTGGGCCAGGAAGGCTGGGCCAGGGGGACAGGCATTCCCATCACACCCCAGCCTGCAGGAGAGCTGGTCTGGGTTGTCCAAAAGCACAGGTGGGCATCAAAAGCTGTCATTAAATAAAAAGTCAATGGCTCCAAAGAGTGAAGAGTTGACAGCACAAACCCAGCTGGCACGAACTGTTCATGCCCAGGCTGGTGGCATGAAGGCAGCAGGAGACCTGCCATGCTGTGGGACCATGCAGGGCTGCTGCTGCTGCCTTAAATGGCTCCCTAGGAACAGAGAGCAGGCAGGAATAAAGGAATCAAGGAGGGATTGGTTGGAAAGGCCTTCAGAGGTACACTCTGGGCTCCAGAGGCTCCTGCCTCAGTGCATCCCAACATGGACAAGGACAGCTCCCGAGTTCTTCCCACTTGGATCTCAGCATCAATTCCCCAAGCAGGAGCCAGGCAAGGATGGAATTTGCCCAAGCTTGCCCCCCTGTCCCCAAGATTGTGGTTTGCAGTTGTTGGGCCTAGGAGGGTCTGGGTGTCCTTGGAGAGCTGGAGAGGCTTTGTTGTGTGTGTGTGAGCATGAGAGAACAGCACTGAACGAGCTCCAGGGAACTGCAGAGTGACACTGGGCAGGGCAGGGCAGGGACAATATAAAAGTTAAACCCTAAGGCATCACTGCCACCTCTGTCCCCCTGCCTGCCACCCGACAGCAGCTTTGTGCAGATGGTCAGGAGGAAACCCTGCAGGTTTGGCTGTCCAAGGTGTCCCAGGTTGAGACAACTTGGAAGAACCCAGAAGCTCCACTGATCACAACAGTGGAGGAGCCTATCTGCTCTGTCGAGGCAAACACATCAAATAATGGCTCTTTGGATAAACAGCATCCAAAATCAGTGGGAAACAACCTGCAGACTGCGCTGAACTGAAACCTCGTGGACCCAAAAAACTTCGGGCACAGTTTTTTGCTCCAATGTGGATTTACAGACTCACAGGATAGGCTGGGTTGGAAGGGACTGTCAGGGACCACCGAGTCCAACCCAGCACCCAGGCACTGCGGTGTGAGGGCTGTGCTGGGCTGCACAGGCGGCACCAGGAGCTGAGGACACCACAAGGCAAATTGTCACAACACCTCAAACCTACTGAAGAGAGCAAGCACGCCCAGGGACAAGTCCTGCTGCCTGACACTTCATGGGGATCAGACCTGATCTGGCTTTCCAACACACCTCCTCAGGCTCCCACGACGGAACTCTGCTGGGCTTTTGAAAACCAGCCAGCAGCTTCCAGAAGGGGTTTGCTGGGAAGGAACCTGTCTTCATGCATCAGCTCAGCAGAGTAATTTCCTCTTAGCTTTCTCTCTTCCTCTCTCCCCTTCCCTCACAGGGGATTATCCCAAGCAGAAGAAGAGCCGACCTCCCCCTCCCTGCGGGCAGGGCAAAGCACACCCATCTCGGGAGCAGCAGGTCCGCGGAGCTGGGGCAAGCTGGAGGCCAGCTGGCTGTGTCAGCAAAGACTTAATGGCCGTGGTATGGCCTGTGCACGGCGCCTGCTGACCGCACGGGGCTCCGAGCAGCTGCAGCCTGTCAGACCCCGTGTGCCCCGGGCAGCTCCTCCCACCCCGCTGCGGACCCCAATCCCTGCCTGGAACCCAGCCTGGCCCCCCCAGGGCTGTCACCAGGCTCCACATCCCAGGAGCATCCGACCGGACCGCTGGATTGGAGCAGCGCCCAGTGTTTTAAATCCTTGTCTTTTCCAGGTCTGTGCTGCTAAACCACGGCCAGCAGTGACCCCAGGATGCCGAAGAGCCATTTCCTTGGAAAAGTGTGGGCTAGTTTTGCAGGAAATGAAACCATTCCCAAGTCACTGGGACTAGCAGCATGCCACCACTTCTCAAAATCCAGGAACACGTGCCTGTGAAGGACATCCCCTTTCCCTTCCTCTTCAGATGAGGCCAGGGAAATCGAGCCCTGTGGCTCTGTCCCCCCACCCAGGAGAAGGGGACCTCCTCCATCTATCAGCCTCCCTCGGGAGTGCCATGAAGATGGGCAGGGGAAGCCCCTCCAAGGTGCCTAAGTGCCCCAGGGAATGGGTGCTCCCCTTCCCCAGTCCCAGCCCACAGCACTGCAATAAACTTTCAGTCCAATTCCAGACCAAACTGGGTGCTGAAAAAAAAAAAAAAGAAGCGCACTTGGGACAGAATTTTTGCTTTTTCTCCTCCCAGAGATTGAGAGAAGAATGACTTTGCTCTGTTTTTCTGATATTAACTCTTTGTTGTAAGTTTTTCTTCCCTTTAATCAAATCCACTTGGAAATGGAAAACTGTGCTTCCATAGGAAATATGGAAAGGAGCTGAAATTAATTCCCATGGGCAAAGCCAGGAGTGAACCCACCAGCACACACAGAACCAAAGGGTGCTTTGGAAAGCGGGGAAGGGCCCCAGGCTGCAGCTGGGGCTACTTTGTCCCCTGACATGGTGCTGGGAGATGCCACAGTCAGGGAACACTGAAATGTCCCTGGCTGTAACCACACGGAACACACCAGAGCCCTGCCTGCATCACCTCTGCCACCTTCCCCCATTCCAGCGGTGGAAATGCTTGGGATGAGGGATGTTTCCCTGTGCCTGGTTACCTGGGGCTGTACCTCCCTGGACTGTAGGACTCCTGAGGTGTCCGAGCCAGCCTCCATCCCGGTGTCCTTCCCCACCTCCCTGCTCCATCCTGGGCCACAGGAGTGGCCGTGGTGCGAGCCCAGCGCTGCGCCCGCCACAAACCCCAGTGGAAAGAATGTGGCTTGTGGTGCTTCTGCACATGGTAATTCAGCTTCCCGCAGGGGATCTCTGCCGGAGGAGGCAGCAGAGAAAACCCCCCCGAGCAGGAAAATATCTCCTCTCCCAGAGGTGCCTTGGGAGAATCCCAGCATGGCGCAGAGCAGGCCTGGGCAGCACCAGAGGGGGGGTCTGGCATCCACCCACCTGCAAGAACACCCAGTGGGAGAGACAGCCCATCTTCCAAACCCCTTGGTTCTCCTACAAAGTGGCCCCTGGGCACCCTTTCCTTGTCCAGGGCTCAGAGCCACCCCAGAAGACACAGCCCAGCTGGGACCTGGTGCCTCTCCGAACTGCTGACCTGGCACGAACCTCTCCCTGCTCTGCTGCTCGCCAGCCTTCCCTCCCTTCCAGCACCTTTTGGGGATACATCTCCCTTCCCAAGCCACCTCAGGGGCATTTCCAGCCCCCATCCACCCGGCACACACAGGGTGTGAGCATCCCCCTCCACCCCACCCTGCAGACCCCTTCCGTGCTGGCACAGCCAGGACACAGCACAGCTCCAGCAGCAAATCCACGTCCCCACACCCAGGATGGTGCCTGCTGGGTTAATGTTTCCCCCATTACCTCACGCTGGCCTCCGTTCTTATGGAAAAAACTAAACCATCTGGTAACAATATTTCCCTAATAGCTGTCTGGGTCTGTGGGAAAGCTTGGCTCAGCTTCTTAGGAAAGATGAGAGGGTCGAAGGAGAAGGGAGGTTGCGGATGTGGCGTGGGAGCTGGAGGAGAGGAGATAATGCTCTCAGGATCCTTGTCCTGGGCCACCCCAGGGCTTGCAGGGATCCTCAGCTCGCAGGGGAGCCACGGGATGCCAGGACGTCACACATTTGGGATACCAGGAAGGGCCTCCCCAGGCTCTCCCAGTGGAAAAGTCCTTCTCTCTTCCTCTGTCCCGCAGTGGAGGCTCGAAGGTGGGCAGCGAAATTCACTTCCAGGGCTTCCCCGCCACCTCCATTTCACACTCAGAAACAGCCCAAAGCATGGGTTTTGGGGACTTGGGAGCATCGTGGTTTGGGAACAAAACTGGCGCCTGCGCTGCCTTCCTGCTCTTGAAGAAAAGGCAGCACCCAGGGACATGCCACCTCCAGACCTGGGGACATCACTGGAGGGACAGGGGACAGAGGACCCCCTCTCATGGGGCACATCCAGGAAAAACGGGTGGAAAAACACGCACTAACCCGTCCGGCAGCTGAGCCGGGAATATTTTCCATTCCTCTGCGATAAAAGGCGCGGCTTGGGCGATTCCCGGGGAGCGGAGCGTGCCTGCCGGGCTGGGCACATGTTCCCTGGGGAAGGCAGGCGCTCGAGGAACAGCCAGGCACTGCCCAGCCTGCAGCTGGGGGCACGGCGAGCGCCGGATCCAGCCAACCCCACCGCGCTCCCGAGCCCAGCCTGCTCGCTTTTACACCTCCAACCTTTCACACCGCCTAAAACCTGCTTTTCCCCCGCCGTGGATTGCAGCCCCCCTCCCTGCGTTCGTGTGGGTGCAGGCGTCAAAGCCCAAAGCCTTGGGCAGGACGGAGAAGCGCCTTCCTTGCTGGCTGTGGCACAGTGCCGCACAGAGCCAGCCCCATCCCTCCCCACAGTTTTCCATGGGGATGATCCACCCCAGCCCAGGAGCTTGCACGTGTCTCGAGAACCCCCAGAGGCTCCCAGTAGCCCCTTTCCCAGGCTCTTTCTGCTCCCTCTTTATTAAGCACAAATGTTTATGCTCGTTACTTTTGCCGTCCCGGCTCCGGGTGTGGCTGTGCCCGTGCCGAGCAGTCCGGGGATGCAGCAAGGCATGCAGCCCAGCTTCCTCCACAGCACAGCCAGGCCCAGCTGCTGCCTTTTCCTAGAAGGATAAAACAGATCAGCCACCCTTCCTGGCAAGAATGCCTTCCCAGCCCCCTCCAAGCAGTGCCGAGCATCCTCCTTGGATCTCTCACAGACAACAAGGAGCAAACACAAACCATTCAGCCATGGAGAAAGGGGAATGGCTTTAAAGAGAAAGTGGGTTTTGGTTGGATTTGGGGAAGGAATTGTTCCCTGGGAGGGTGGGCAGGCCCTGGCACAGGGTGCCCAGAGCAGCTGTGGCTGCCCCTGGATCCCTGGCAGTGCCCAAGGCCAGGCTGGACATTGGGACAAGGAGCAGCCTGGGACAGTGGGAGGTGTCCCTGCCATGGCAGGGCTGGCACTGGGTGGGCTTTAGGGTCCATTCCAACCCAAACCACCCCGAGGCTCTATGATTGCTCTCCTCTAGCCTATTTCCCCCAGCCCATGCAGCAGATCCCAGCACCAGCTGCAGCCAGGGCAATCCCAGCAGGGTGTAAAGATAAGCAGCTCTCCCCCACTACTCTGTTATTTTTTAGAGGCACAGCCAAATGTAAACAGGCTGTGTTAATCTCCAAGCCCTCACCCTCTCAACAGGAAGCCACGGCGCTGCAGCCAGCACAAAGGGCTGGATGCAATGGACAGGGGCATGGAGCCTCTGCAGCCTTAAATGCCTTCAGTGGGGCACAGGAGCTTCCTCTTGGAGCTGATGAGTCCTGCAGAGGTAGAGCCAGTGCCCGCAGGTGGCTCACATCCCTCTGCATCCCACCTCTCCAGTCTGGGCAGGGGTTCAAGCCCTGTGCTGGGGTGGGTGGGCCCAACAACCTTTGGGGGTTTGCACACACACAGCCCCTCTGACTCCTTCTCCGGGGCTGCTCCCACCCGGGGCTGGCTCTGGCTCTGGGAAAGTCTCCCAGCTCAGCCAAGGCCATGGAAGGTGCTTCATGGAGGTCCCAAAGCTTGCAAGGAGGTGGGAAAGGAGCCCCGAGCTGCATTTCCCATTGCTCTCAGTTGGTGACACCCCGCTTTGGGAGGGTCCCCATGGCACTGCTGCTCTCGGAACAGGAACAGCAGCAGGGGCTTTGCTCCAAGTGAAAGCATTCAGCCAATTCCTGGGCAGGAGAAACCCAGAAAACCTGTTTTTTAGCCAAAAATGGGTGCCAGGCCTGGAGCTGTAGGCTGTGTTTGTCAGGGAGCAGGGCTGGGCACAGCCAAGGGCACGTCAGGGGTGGCACAAACAAGGGCAGGATGACTTCCAGGTGCCACAGAGCTCTGGGGCTGCTGCTCCCCGGGGAGCAGGTTGAGCAAGGCTGAAGAGGAGAGTGAACTGCCCTGCCTGCCTGCCCACAGCCCAACGGGAGCAGGGGTGATGTGCACTTGGAAAATGTCATTCCAAATGGAGAAAAAAGGTCAATTCAGCATTTTTGCCTCTGTTTCCACTTAGGGCAGAGGTCTGGGCAGGCAGTGCTGGCCTCTCCTGGATGTGTGTCAAGCCCAGGGCTGGCTGGGCTGGAGATGGAGACCCTCACTGCAGCAGGGCAACACGCAGCGCTGGGGCAGCGCTCTGGCTTCTCTTCTCAAGTAGGAAGAGCACATCCCAGAGAAAAACCATGCTCCAAGGTGTCCAAAAATAGCAGCAGGGCCGCTCCAAGGGCCAGCAGGGCTGGCACGTGGCGGGCTGGTGGGGCTGGTGTGAGAGCTGCCATTGTGTGGGGCTGCATGGGGAGCCTGTATCCCATCCGGATTGCTGGCAGCCCCCGGATTGCTGCACTGCTCCCTGGGCCCGCCAGTGACTCACACTTGCTATAAACATGTCTCCCGATGGATAATGAATCCCGGTCGTCGCCGCCTTTTGGGAACGCTCTGGCTTCTCTTTGCAGTGCTTCCCCTGCCCCGTTCCCCCTCCCTCCTGGCAGCCCAGCTCCCATGTGGGATCATTTCCTGACGCTGAGTGGAGCCAGGGCTCTGAGGCCCATTTTCCAAACCACGGTTTGCTTCGCTGGCTGAGTTTCCCCACGAACCTTTCTGGGGGCACCGAGGCTTCTGTGGCGCTGGGGCACCCCCAGCACCTCGCCCCTCTCCCTGGGGATGCCCCCACTGCCCAAACCACAGCTCCCCCAGCCTCCTCCCTCCCACTCACCACAGAGGGCACCTCGAGCAACAAAAGCTTTATTGCAATGACACGGATAAGCCACGAGATACGTTGCGAAGCGGCAGGGGCGGTGAGGAAGCGCAGAGAGGGGCGGTGGGCAGCGCTGGCTCGCGGTGGGCACCGCCGCACGCTGGCTGCAAGCTGCTGTCCTCCTGAGAGCTGCTGCCCCGGCCCCCCCGAGCCTGCCACTGCCCTGTGCCCCGGCCGAGGAGCAGGGTCTGGGCAGCCACGGGCAGGGGGATTTGGGCAGCTGGCCCCAAGGGCGCCACGAAGGAGCGGGAGAAGCTCACGGGAAGCCGGCAGCGTCTTCGGAAGGGGCTCAAGCATCGGCCACTGGCGCCGCGTCGGCTGCGGCGCTCCGGTCAGGCGGTGAAGGTGTTCCTCCCGTGGGGGTCAGGGTCTGCAGAGCTGGGGGACAAGCAAGGGAGATGGTCAGGGCCCGGCCAAGCGCGGCACCGGTGCCTCCTGGCCTCTCGGGCTAGGCGAATGTGAGGCTGCCACAACACCCCGAGCAGCTCTCCTGCGCCATGCTGACATCACCCACACCCCAAAAGCCGAGCTGGAGGAGCCATGCCCGCACAGAGCTCTGCTGCACCACAACAAAGCTCCCTTTTGTATCATGGGAGCTCACACCAAAGCACACCAGGTGAGCCCAGGTGGTTGCCCAGCGTGCTGCGTTTGCCTCATGGGCTCTCACCGAGGGCTGAGAGTGGCTTTTTGGCAGCTCCACAGAAGCCATCCGAACAGGCTGAGGCTGTTGCCGGGCTGAGGATCTGCCCTTTCTCTGCCCTACAAACCCATGACTGCAGGGATGGGGCTGTGGAGAGCTGGCTCTGCTGGACCCCACCAGCAAGACTTGGGGGCGGTGGGCAGCTGAGAGAGGAGCGCTGGGGAAGGGCACACATCCCTCTGCACCACCCTGTGCCTCTGGAAACCACCACGTTTCAGCCCGAGACACGCAGAGCGGAGATCCAGAATAAATTGTAGTCTGCAACTGAAAATTTGTGTTAAGCATAGGGATGGAGGTTTCTCTGGCGTGCTGGGTTTGCGTTTTTAACTGGGATTTTACTGACAGTGCCTCTGCAGCGCTCCTGTGAGAGATTCGGGAGCACGGCTGCGTGCTTGGTAGCACACAGCAGCATCCCTTGGGAAAACCACAGCCCCAGCTGCAGCAGCTGCCTCAGGTCGCATCACTGCAATGTCCTCCCACCAAAAAACCCCCAGACCATTAATTGACTGCTTTGGGGTGAGCACACCAGGCCTGCTGCCCTTTGCACTGGAAAACCCCACTGGATATCTGTGGTGGTTTGATCCCAAGCTGTGCACGCAATCCTGCGTTCCGGAGTGATGCTGCCCCATCCCTCCGTGCTCTGTGTGCCTGGCCACGCTGCCAGCTGGCTGCTGGCCCAGCACCACTGTGCCCACATTCCACAAGCACCTCACACCCCCGCCGTGCCCACGCTCCCATGGGGCATCCTGTGCCACCCTATCCCGTTGGACACAACAAAACCCAGAGAAGCTCCGGAGGCAAGCGCTGCTCATCCCCTGTTTGACCCCAACACAGATGCTCCCAGACACAGGCTTCCTCCAGGGACCAACAGTGACACTGCCTGCAGGCAACCAGGACACAGCTCTCCATGTGTGCTTCAAATGTTCCAGTCCTCGTGCACATCCCTGTCCTTTCGGGATCAAAGCAGTTCCTTCAGTCAGCTGCAGGCCACGGTTCAGCACGGGGCTCAGACTCGACGCCTCCTCCTGCTGCTCCATCCCCATCCCCATCTCCTGGCTGGTTTTGTTCCCCATCTGCAGAGCGGACTCGATCGTCATTTCTGGGAAGAGACATCGCTGCGGTTGAACTGCCTCGACTCGAGTGTGGGAACCCAGGGCCAGCCTGGCTTTGCGCTTGGCTGGGTTTGGTCTGTGGGATGCTTTCGGAGCCCTCAGAGTCTCCTCTTCCTCTTTGCAGGACAAGGGCTCTGGGGCAGAGTGGGAGGGGGGCCGCACATCTGGAGCGGAGGGAGTTGCACATCTGGTACATTCAGTACTTCCTAAAAGTCACTGCCACGTTCCCCTTTGGCCGGGGGCCTGGGGCTCGCTGCGCGGCGGATCAGGATCCGCAGCCGCGTTCCTTCCGAGGGGAAAGCTGCAATACCCCTCTCAGCAGAGCCCCGGCTCCCTGTGACACCCGGCACGGGGGCATTGCACGGAGACCGCGACCTTTCTGCGCTCATTCCATTCCGCCAGCCGCAGAGGCTCCTGCTGCCGGCCACGGCGCGGAGCAGCCGGCTTGGGAATACCCTGGGGACCCCTCCGGCAAAACCTTGTCCTTCTGCCAGCCCGCATGGGCTCGGGCCGGCACGAGGGGGTGGCTTGTGCCACCCGTGGCCAGGGAGATGCTCGCCACACATCTTTGCCGGGGCGGCTCCACGCAGGTCCCGGCAGTGAGGGGACCCTTCCCGCAGAGGGACGCGGTGCCAGCCACCCGCTCGCTGGATGTCACTGCCCCTAACCAGCCTCAGGGACACGCACACGAAAGCCCAGTCCCTTTCCAGCTGCGCAGGATGCCTTCTGCACGCAGCTGGAGCAGCGGCTGGAAGCGCCGGACACCCAGGGCTGCCCGCATCCCGGCTGGAGCGGGATCCATGAAAAGCTGGGCAATGGGGACATCTAGTGACCAGCCGGAGGTACCCCCCGGGCCGGGGAGTGCAGCCAGGCAGGGCTGGGGGAGATGCCTTCCGTCCCCATGGCCAAGGAGGAAATGGGATTAAGCGTCCATCCCTGCCACACCACGCAGAGATCCCCCAGAAACTCTGCCGGCACCGGAGGCAGGAAATTACCCTTGCTAATGGAGCATAAGCTTGGAATTAGCATAATTAAAAGTGACTAGCATGGATACGTAACAAACCCCGGCATAACAGCTCAGAGAGAGAATGAAATTCAAAGAGCCTCCCCGGTGAAAGTCACTTTCCCTCAGGGGAAACGGTCTGTTTTTTTCAGCCTTATTTGGTACTAGATTTGCAAATACAGTCTAGGGGGGGAAAAAATACACAAAACAATACTCCAGACAGTTCTGGGAGCACGACAAGGATATGCAGGGGGAGTGGGGACCTTCAGCTGAGGCCAAGGGACTGAGCACAGAGCTCAGCTGGCCCCTCTCCGATGGAGACCCCCCACACTCCAGGGGCAGGGGGAGGCATTGGACCAACACTTTCCAGTCAAAGTCAAAATTTCCCCCTAAGCAACTCATTCCAGAAACGTTGAATCATTCTGGCTGGAGAACCTGCATTGTTTTGGGAGAGAAAAGCAATGTATTAAAGCCATTCTTTTGATTATTTGGGATGTTCACCTTGTACTGAATATTCACTCCAATATTAGAGATTGTTCCCAGTGGCATGGCTGTGGATGCATCATCAGAATATTTTTAAGTTCACCCAAAATGGAAACCCAAGACCTATCACAAATCAAAGCAAAACACTGAGGCTCCTTCCAAAGAAAACAGCAAATCTCCTTTTGAGTCATCCCAAAGAAATCAAAGCTTGAGTTTGAAACATTCCTTGTGATTTTGTTGTTATCCTTGGTGTCATCAACATGCTCCCAGGGGATGCTGCAATGGTTTCAACACCTCTTTCTCCAAACCTTGCTCAAGCCCAGATGATGATGGATAAGCTGATTCCCACATAACACTGCAGTTCCATTCTTCTTCTTAATTTGCAAAATAACCTTGGCAATGTGACCCCCAAACAAAAGCTGGAAATTCAAAGGCAGTGCCAGAAGGGAAGGGATGCTTTGGGTTGTCCCATGCAGGATCAGGAGCTGGACTCGATGGTCCTGGTGGATCCCTTCCAGCTGAGGATATTCTGTGATTCTGTGACTCTGCAGAGCTCCTGTGAGGTGACCCAGGTGACTGTTTGGACTGCCCCTTGTGCCCCTGTGGCCACATCCAGCATTCCCAGGAACACTTCCATGAGCACAGACCCCTGTGGCAGCACAAGCCTTGACACCTGCCTGATGCCAGAGCAATGCTCACATCCAGCCTCTTCTCCCTCACAGCCGATTCCTGGGGTGGCTTTTGTGCAGCCTGGCTGGGTGCTGGGTGCCTGGCAGCAGGCTGGGATGGGGATGGTACCCAGAGGGGGTGTTATCCATGGGCTCACTGGCGTGGGGATGGTGCAGAGGCATTGCTGCAGTCCTCTCCCCCTCTGCAGCAGCCTCTGAGCTCGGCTGCATCTGGCAGATCCAATCTGGCATTTGCTATTTCGGGCAGCGCTGTCTCAGTGGCGCTGGGGAACGGCACAGGGAGCACACGCAGAGAGCAGAGGAATTCAGGGCAGCCGTGGTCTGCAGGCACCGTGCAAAGCCATTCCCATGTCCAGGATGCCGTCACGCTCCCCAGCTTGCCCCAGGTGTCCGAACCCCACAGCCTCGCTGGCCTGGGATGGATTTCTCAGTCTTGGTCGCTGTGGTTCTGCTGCTGCTGTGCCTCCAGCACCTCGTAAAGAAGCTCTGCTCGTGCTCCAGCTCGTCCTACAGGAGGAGAAGGGCAGGAAGGGCTGGCTCCCTCTGTGCGCCATCCCTCTCCGAGGGGGTGGCACCCCGGGCTGCCATGGAGGGTGCTGGCAGTGGCATGTGGAGCTCTTGCCGTGGCTCACCCCCCAGGCCACCAGGGTGGTGATTTTCTCTGGGTCTCACACACGGATATTTCGTTCTTCCAACAGGAAAAGCTCTTTGTCTAAAGCAGAGCGAGGAACAGGAGAAGATGAGGAGTGCCCCTTGCCCACAGCTGACTCGCCACTCTGGGAGGTGGTTCCATGCTTTGCTGGCCCATTGGCAACCTGGAGGGGACCCTGTTTGGTGCCTGCCTCCATCCATCCTCAGCATCAGCACAAATACACAGGGGAGCTGCCAGCTGAGGCTGCACCTGAGCCCCTCAGCACTCCCCACAGCACCTGTGCTCCTCTGGATGGGGAATCAGGGGATGCTCTTGAGCCTGTGTGGCTGCTGTGACACCCAAAAGGCACGGCTGAACCCGAAGTGCCAGGGAGAGCAGGGCAAGGGGTTGGAGACAGGCAGCAAAAAGCACCTTATGGAGGATCTGGGAGCACCTTTAACCACAGAGGCTTGGAATGTGTGACACCTTTAACCACAGAGGCTCTGGAGAGCTGAGCACACACAGGTTTTGGGACACCTGGGCAGAGCAAACCCTGATGCTCAGCGGCACCACCTTCACCTTTCCGGGCTCCTGGGCTGTGCTCCCATCCCAGCTGGAGCCCATCACCCCCTGCCCATCCCTGGCTCCATGGATGCAGTGGGATCGCCTGGGATCCCTGACACAGCCCTGTGCTGAGCCGGCAGTGCTGGAGACAGGAGGAGAAGTGGCCAGGAGAGGGTGGGGAGCTGCCAGCGGTGCCTGCCGGTACTGAGGGTGGAAGAGAGGGAAAGGCCATCAAACCTGGGGCTCACCTGGAAAAACAATGTATTTCCCATGTGGGACAGTGCCAAAAGGTACTGTGTGGCTGCTTCAGCTGTCTGGGGACATGGGGTGTCATGGTCCCCTCATCTGCAACCTGGGACAAGGGACGGTCAGGAATCAACAGGCGGAAAACGTACGTTTCCCTGTGGGAGAGGTAGGAGAGAGAAGAAAAGCCTGGAAGCAGAAGGCAGGGCTGGGCAGGGAGGGTCGTGGGGAAGGCTGTGGGGCACACACATGGCAGATCCGTCCAGACAGAGGGGCAGCGAGAGGTGGTGCTTGTCACACCGTAACTTATAAATTAATCTCAGGGAAAACCAAAGGATTATGCAAGCCAAATAGTATCTCTTTGGGAAAAAAAAAAACCAACCAACCAAACAGAAAGCATGGAATCACTCAGGAAGTGCACCGCTCCTGGGAACCTCCACTAAAAAAATGAATTAAAAAAAAAAAAAAAGATGGTGATGTTAAATAGTAATAATAATAATAGTAATTGTAATAATAAAAATTTAAAAAAAATGAAATAGTAATGAAGAATTCTTGCATACAACCCCCACCTTCCCTCCAAGCAGCTAAAAAGGTGTGGAAGGATGCAGAGGGAAGGATGGGGCTGGAACTGCCGGGGCGACCCAGGAGAAGAACAGTCGGAGCCCATCGGTACCAGAGCTGCACAGACATTTATTGAACACAAACAACGACAAACACAGCCGGCTCACAGAGCTTCCTGAGCTATCGTCCAAAGGTTTTGCTCGTGGGGGATTGCCAAAAGAGTGCTTTCAAATGCCCCTGGGGGTGTGAATCCCATACAGCTGAGTTCTTCCCACTTCCAGGTGCTCGTTAGTTAAAAAAAATTAGCATTTATGTGTATTTGTGTGTGTGTGTGTGTAATTCCCTTGGTTCAGCAGGAAAAAGGGCTTGTCTGGACCGTGCCATGCTCCGAGAGAGAAGCCTGCGGGTGTAACCCGCACTTGGCTTCCGCTTCCCAAATAACGAGGGGTGAAAACTACGCCCCTACCCCGAGGGCAGGGGTGTGAGGTGGCGAAGGTGAGCCAGGACAAGCAAGAGGGAGCACCAGAGGAAGGGGGGGGTGAGAGGAGTTAAGTCATCTGAAGCACGCACAGCTCTGGGTGGCATCACACATGTCCATGGGCTACAGAAAGTACCGCCAAAGTCAACTCAAACGTGTAGACTACGCTAGACTGAGACCACAGAGACCCCGCCAGCTCCTGGAGTCTCGCCCAAGTGAGAGAATAAAACCAACGCCC
>VZTN01000112.1:149196-167553 GCA_013400515.1 Erpornis zantholeuca
GGCCGGCCCCGCGCCGCTCCCGCCGGGAAAGCGCGGCCGTCCCGCCGGAATGCGGAGCGGCGCGGGGCAGGGGATGCCGCCTCCTCCTCCTCCTCCTCTGTGGAGGGAGGGAGGGATGGTGCTCACGGCTTCTGCTGGGAAAGCCCAGGCTGAGAGCTCGCCATAACCCCCAAAACATCCGCCAAGCCTCTCGTTAACCTCTCCCCGCGGATACTGCGGCTTTTTACTCGCCCTGCTCTTTTCCATTAAACAGCAAGAGTTTAGAAAGAGAGAGAAACTCTACAGGTAAGAGAAGGATATCTTGAAAGGGCATGTGGGTACGTACCAGGGAAAGCGGGGGTGGTCTGTCCAAGGGGAGTAAAGGGGGTTTGCTGCATAGCCAACTGGTGGAGCTTGGTCAACTGCTGAGGGGTAGGAGGGACATTAGAGCTAAGAAGGTTATTGTCATAGAGTACAACAAGTCACACCGAAAAGCAAGAACAAAATAATAACGGAAAAGGGGGGGGGGGGGGGGCGAAAAAAAAAAAAAGGAAAACAAACCGAAAAATAAAATTAAAAAAAAATTTAAAAAAAACCCCACAAACCAGGAAGCCATGGTGAGACATGGCAAAAACATTAGCAGAAAGGACTTGGCCTGGGTACAGTGCAATAAAGCCCAAATCTTTGGCAGAAGTGCTTGGTCAGGGTCTGAAGTACGGTACCAGCAAGAAGCCCATTCTTAGTGCCAGTTCAACTCCTCTGCCTCGGCAGAGCAGGGCCAGCTGGTCAGCGTCGTGGCCAGCACCCAGAGACCCTCTTTGTGCCACACTGTCACCGCGTGTCCCCCGAGCACACGTCCCTGTGCCGTGCCTCCCACGGCTGGGAGATGGATGAACTGCATTTCCAAATGGTTAGGAATACGGGGAATTATGGGCTTCAGCCATGACCAGTAGGTATTTCAGATCCTTGTATCCCTTGTTGTGCCGGGTAGGGTTTTGCTGCCCGGTCAGGAAGTGGTTTTATAAGAGAGAGGTGTTTGTTTGTTTGGAATACATTTTGTGCTCGGTTTTACTGCGCCAAATTAAAAAAAAAAAACAACCAAACAAACAAAAAAGCAAAAACCAAACAAAGCAAAAAACCAAAAAGACAGGAAAAGAAAAGAAAACAAACTAAACTGGGCTGAGGTCTGGCAGCGAGCAGGAGGGAGGCTCTTTATCACCTCCCACTTTCACAGGTGCTCAGGGAGCTGCCAGCACAGCATCACCCCCCAGACTCAAACTGCTCGTTCTGCCCATCATCCCTGTCAACGGGGAGGCAGGAGTTACCTGAATTTCAACGTTTTGGGGGACAACGAGACTCAAACACCTCCTTGCTGCTGCAGCAGGGCTGGGGAGGGATAGCAGGGAGGTCTGGCTGGCAGCGGTGAGGGGAAAATGCTGGGAAGAGCTGACCCGGGGGGCTGTGCACACTGGGGGAGGCTGGAGGGAGGCAGCAGGAAGGGGTGAAACACCTACAAATCCCTGGACAGGTACCCCTGGGATCCCTGTCCTGCCTGCAGAGGCATGAGGACATCCAGGCTCCGCTGGCTCAGGGGAGAGGTCTCACCACTCCACACACAAAGAGGTGCCTGCACATCTCTGTGCTTATTTTGGCTGTTTTTGGCTTATTTCAGCTGAAGGTGTGATACAGGGGGGTCCTGCCACAACATGTCTGCCTCCAGAAAACATGGGCATGCCACTGGTCCCACGGGGAGCAGGGACTTCAGCACCCACTGCTTTTTAACTTCAGAACTATCCCGTTTTCTGGAGCTGCCCCCTGTTTCTGGAATTCCTCAGGACACCTGGTCCCACTGGCAGGACTCCAGATACAAAACCTCTTTGCCCCAGGGGCTCCAGCCATGCCCTGGGACAGAGGTCCTGCTTTGCCAGGTGGGGGAGACACCAAAATCCTGTCTAATCTTGATCTAGTAGACTTCCCAGACACAGTGTGGATAGTGGCATTTAGGCAGCCCTAATTAGAGCAGTAAATGAGCCTAGGAGAGGAGAAGATGGCTG
The DNA here is from genome assembly GCA_013400515.1 of Erpornis zantholeuca. Classification (NCBI taxonomy): domain Eukaryota; kingdom Metazoa; phylum Chordata; class Aves; order Passeriformes; family Timaliidae; genus Erpornis; species Erpornis zantholeuca. The sequence goes on from VZTN01000112.1 coordinate 151,230, forward strand.
CACTCGGGTGTCACAGAAAAAGCTGCTACGTCCATCTCTTCCCACTCATCTTCCACGGTTGAGGGAGGGGATTGTCCCCCTCTGCTCTGTTGAGACTGTACCTGAGGTACTGCATCCAGCTCTGGGGTCTCCAGCACAGGAAGGACATGGATCTGTTGGAGCGAGTCCAGAGGAGGTCACGGAGATGCTCCAAGGGGCTGAAGGGGCTCCAAGAGAGCTGGAGAGGGACTTGGGACAAGGGCCCGGAGTGACAGGACAAGGGGGAATGGTTTCACACTGACAGAGGGCAGGGTTAGATGGGATTCTGGGGAGAAATTCTTCCCTCTGAGGCCCTGGCACAGGGTGCCCAGAGAAGCTGTAGCTGCCCCTGGATCCCTGGCAGTGCCCAAGGCCAGGCTGGACATTGGGGCTGGGAGAAGCCTGGGACAGTGGGAGGTGTCCCTGCCCATGGCAGGGATTTGGAGTGAGAGGAGTTTTAAGGGCCCTTCCAACCCAAGCCATTCCATGACTCTGTGATCCCACAGCTTTGGGGAAGGCAGGCAGCTGCATGTCACATCCCTGAACCGACAACTTCTCAGGAAGTATGCTGAGAGTGGGGCAGAGTGCAGCCAGCAAATGTATTTTAATCCTGACAACCAGAGGAATACAGGAACAAGGAAAACACTAAGCTGTTGGCACCACTGGCAAAGAAAAACTGGGATAAAGACTGCATTGATCTACCCTGAATACACAGGTGATTTTGTTATATTCTGCTTATGGGGCAAAAGCAAGGAGTATGTAATTAGGAATGTATCTTATCAACCATCACAGCAGGCTGTTCAGAGTATACACAGACTGGTGTCACATGGAAAGCCAGAGCTTGGATTCCTCTAATCCCAGTGAAACCACTTCTCCTAGGATGAAAATCCAGCCTGCAGCTCCCAAAAGTTCCCACGTGGAGCAGGCATTTGTGGTGTCAAACAAACAGCCTTGCTGCCTTCTCAACCATGGAAAAAGTAACTCCATTGTTTAGTTCCCAGTGCACCCACTGGAAAGGGGAACGCTGAGCTGCACCAACCCCTCCCCACGGGTGGGATGGCTGCAGAAGGCTTTCCACCCACTGCCACACCCTCAGCCCCACTGCAGAGCCCTGACTGGCAGCAGGAGGGACCCTCCGCAGTGGCACTCCATGGGGATTCCATCCCCTTGGGAACACGTTCAGAAAGTCCCTGCTTTTTCCAAGAGCCATGGCCACCTCAGGGGCTGAGCTGCTGGCATTGCAGCGCTTCTCTGCTTTCCTCAAAGAAATCCTTTACACAGACTGATCTCCTGTTTCCCTGGGTGGTTTCCGTCGCACACACTCCAGCTGATGATCCCTGCACGTCCCCCCACGAATGTGCTCCCTGAGCCCCCACAGCCCAGGGGATCCCAGCACCAGCACACCCCAGTCAGAGCAGCTCAGAGCAGCTCCTGTCTGCACCAGGGACCCCGAGGTGAAGGGGGGGGTTTGTCCCCATGTCCCCACCGTGGGTGACAGCCACCAAAATCAGGGCACATTCCCTGCCCAGGCTTCGAGCACAAAACCCCCGGAGCTTTGGCTTCTTCCCACCCCACCAAGGCACTCAGCAGCTAAATATGCCCTTGGCTTACCAGCATTTTAAGGACAAGGGGAAAACAGAGGGGAAAGTATTATTTTTTTCTTTTTTTTTTTTTTTCCTCCTTTTGATCATTTTGAGGCACAAAATGCATAGAGTATGGTTTCTCTCAGAACAAAGGGATAGCACTGAACAATGCAAACAATTTAGCATCAGGCCAAGTCCTCAGAAGCAATAAAGTTTAGTGCTAACAGGTGAAAAGGCTACTCGAGGTATTACAGATACTACACACGGCCAGTTACTTCGAAAATATGCTATTAATATTATTGGCTAATATTAATATTATGTGAATTAACAGTAGCATGCAGGTGACAGAAAAGGGTGTAAGAAAAATTAGGGAAAAACTCACATCCGGGTGTGGAATAGCGTATTGTCCCTGAATTGTATAGGCCTGCAAAGGAAAAACAGAGATGTTACCAGGGCTGTCTGGACATGGGGAAAGAACTCCATCCCTCTGCTGGGACCCCCCTGTGCCACACTAAATTCCCTGGGGCAGGAGGGAGATGCTCCACCTCCCATCCAACCTGGGGCATGCTGAGCTACCTGACTTCAAGGGCTTGGGCTCAGTTTGGCTTTTTCAGAAGGAAAGAAACAGCTCTTTACAGCTGCCAGCACTGCATGGAGCGGGGATATCAGGCTGTGGCTGGCCCTGGCTGTGCAAAAAAACCCAAGGATCAGTGGCAGGGGGGTGGGAATGGGTGAGCTTTAGTGTGCCTTCCAACCCCAGCCCGCCTGTGATTCCGTGACAGCCAGAACTGCCCGTGGAGCAGGTGCACGGTGCCATCGCCGCCGCCCTCCACCCCCAGGCGTGATCCCAAAAGCCAAGCCAGCGCCGTGAGCCTCCCCGGTATCTCCGGGTGCTCAGCTCCCAGAGGATGCTTTACACCCACCCAGTGTGTGGCAGTGCTCTGCTGGGGCGCTGGAAAGGCATCGAGGCCAGGGCTGCCTGCACTGCGATGCCTTTCGCCAGCTGTAATCCATAAATCCATGCAATATCTGCCAGGCAAATGGATCTGTGTGTTTTTCCCATCCTTTGTAGCGATCCTTTCTCTTTTTGTTCGTAAATAACCCCAAAGATAGGCACCAGTGTGGGTGAAGAGCCAGACACTAGAGAGCCCAATATTTAGGACTTAACCAGCTAGCAAAACGTATCTCACTGGCTGACACATTATTCAGATGATTCCGAAAGAAATGACAAAAGAGATGGAGAACACTTTGAAAAGGGAGAGTAAAGATTGGCAAGAAAAACGAAAGGAAAAAAACCTTGGAACCTCCTGCGAATTTGCCACATTGTTTGCGAAGAGCAAAGCGCTTCGTGTGAAGGAAACCCCCGAAATCAGGGAGGAGGGAAAGGGAAGATGGCTGTCCCAGTGCCCACCAGCGTCCCAGCACCACGGGGACATGACAGAGGCCGAAGAGCTGCCCCTCCTGGTGGTTTGTTTTTGATCAGAAAAACTCAACCAGAAAAGGTGATTAAGGGCAGGAAGGTGTCTTGGACAGAGGCAACTCAACTCTGACCTTGCCCATGGAGGGCTGGTCCCTTTGGCAGCTGCTGCTACAGCCCTGAGCCTGCTGAGCTCCCGGAGGCTTGTCCCACCCCCGACACCTGTCACCACTGTCACCAGCTGTCCTCTGCCCACCCACCCCTGCCACCCCTGGGGCACAGCCAAAGGGCTCCCAGCCTCGGCAAGAGCTCTCCCTTCACAGACAGTTGCTTCTTCCCGTGACATTGCTTCTGTCCAAGACACCAACCATTCGCCAGCAGGAGAATTGCTGCCTCCATCTCACTCTCCCTTTTGAAAAGATCAGTTCACCAGGCAGCTGGACTCAAAGCTCTTTTCCAGAACGGCTGCTCGGATGGAGTGACACGCTCCTGATCCTGGCAATGACTAATTCAGCCTGAAATAGCCTGTGCTCTGGGCTTTGCTGCTGTTCTTAGCCTTTCCTTCTCTTATTATGGTTGGAGAGAAATGAAGAAACTCGTGTGGAGCTGCTCTGGGTGGCATAAGCTGTGCTTTTATGGTGCTGGCCCTACCTGGCTGCTAGAGCTCCTGGGAAGGTACATCCCCTGCTGGATGTGATGGATATGGTGGCATCTACAGGCTGGCCCTCAGTCACCAGGAATGGCCAGGAGATGAGGTGGAGAAAGCAATGGTGCAAGTTCCCTCTTTAGAAGCAGCCATGTGCTCAGCTGCTCTTGCTTCTGCTGATTTTCGTTTGCAGAATAACCTCCAGCTCATCCTGTGATGGTTATCCCGCAAAGGAAAAGCCTCCCCAAGGCTGGAAACAGCACCTGGTGCCTGCAGGGCTGCAATGTCACCAGGGTGACACAAGGCAGGCTCTGCTGCGGGGGAAGGAGCACCCCAAACCAGCCGAGCACCAGGGATGAGGACACGGCTCCTCCGTGGGGGCTGCCCTGGGCAGAGGCTCAGCACAGCCTGGGAGTAGGTGCAACAAACCCTTCCTACCTCGGGTCAGTTACAGCTACACAAAGGTATTTTTAATTGGGCTGGAGGTGCCAGAGAGCAGTGCTCAACAGCGCTTTTCTAATCCTCCCCTCCTCACCCACTGCCGAATACCAAACCCGGGTCTAGCGGAGCCAATTCCAGCCTTTCCTTTGTGCAACACCCTGGCACAGTGCCAACCCCCTGCCTGGCCCTTCCCTTCTCCTCATCCTCCAGCATCCACCGCAGGAGCTAAGCCGAGAGCTTTCAGTCCGGCTGCCGTGGCACACAACGGATGGGATGACACCATGCAAGTCAGAAGGCAAGAAACCTGAGTGCACTAACGGGCAGCGGCTGGTGCTGCAGTAAAAGGCTGAGGTTGGCAGTGGAGGCTGCAAGCGGGTCGGCTCTTACCTGACCACCTGCAAAAATGACAGGGGTGGAGGCGGGCTTTGGGCGGTAGGGAATGGTGGCACCTTTTGGTGGGGACTAGGATAAAGGGACAAGGAGAGGGAGAGAGAACATTAGAACAGCTTTCCTGAAACGGCGGCAAAAAGAGCGTTAGAGAGCACCTAAGGCAGCACGGCCCCCGGGGCCGCCACCGGCAACACCCGCACCAGGCAACACCGCGTTTCTGGACAGGAGCACACGGGGGAAGGAGGTGTTCCGTGGGCAACAGGGACAACCTGGGGCACGGGAGATCCCCTGCCACGGCACGGGAGATCCCCTAAACGGCTCCCCGGACCTTCGCTGCCTCCCTCGGCTTGGCTCTGCTCTGCGCAAACCGCGTCGCCCGCTCCGGCCTCCGGGAACCGTCCTCGGAGCGCCCTGAGGAGAGCCTCGAGCAGCAAGGGACAGCCCATCTGAGCGACCTGGCACCACGCTCAACCTCTTTGGCTGCCCTCATCTTCCTCACTGCCAGAACAGGGTCACCTTGGTGCGGTCCATGGCCGTCCGAGCTGAGGCGTGGGTGCTGCTGAGAGGTGTCCCTGCGCGTGGCAGGGTGTCGGAACTAGATGCCCTTTAAGGTCCCTTCTGACCCACACCGTTCCCTGCTTCCATGGTTCTGCGGCGTTGCTCCCCTCCTTTGGGTCCCTGGGCAGGTGTGAGCGGAGCTGCAGTGGGTCACCTGCTGCTGGGATGCACGGGAGCTGCTCACCCAGCTCCTCCCTGCTGCTTTTCTCCTGAACACCACGTACAGGCCACAGGAAACACAGAGGTCTCCAGGGATCAGGAGAGATTGCAGCTCTCCTCCTGCTTCTACCCAAAATTAAACAACTCAGTGATGGCTACATAAGGACAGGCAACAGAAATTACACCATCTCATGGAAAATTCTTCTTTTTTTTTCCTGTGCATTCCTTAGATGTCTACTTGTAGGCAAGCAGCATTATCTAAATCCTCCGGCTAAGCACCTGAGTGTGGGAAACCTGATCAAAGCACATTTCCAACATCCCAAACCTACTTGTTCTTTTATTGCATTACAAATCTTGGAGGGGACGAGCCAGGATTATCAGTTTAAGAGTGAAAGGTGATATGGAACATCTCTGTGAGCCATTAAAGTCAGGGCACTTTCCAGACCTCAGACTGCACGAAGACTCGTGGGTTTTTCTCTCTCCCATTGCTGAGCTGTGCGGAGGAGCAGCACATCTTGCTTTGTGAGGAAGACTTTTTAACACACCTGGCAAGCATCACCTCAGGCTCATCTCTGCTGCAGTCCATGACCTGGGGTCATGGAGTGCCTGAAATTCCTCTGGCAGCAGTGCAGCTGCCCGAGCATCACAGCCAGCAGGGATGGGTAATGTGGCTCCCGGCTACCCCTCCTGCTGCCAGGCTGAAGATGCTTTCACTTGGCTTTGCTTCACCTTCACCAAGCCTTGCCATCCCCCTCTGAAGCCTTTCCAGTGGGAAACGTGCTCCTCCTTGCTGTGAAAGGGCCGTGCAGCCAGGCCTGACGTCGATCCCTGCTTCGTCTGTCTCTGGGATGCACCAGCAGTGGAATGCGTCACCATCCTGTGTTCCAGGGCCTTCCTCCTGGAGCTTCTCCCATCTGAGGTGGCAGATGTGGACGTCGGGGTGTGTGGCTGAGGTCACCTCCAGCAGCTGGTTCAGCAGCACCTCTCCACGGCAGAGATCTTCAAGCTCTGCTTGTCAGCATTTATCCCAGAAAATGGCACCTGGGACTTACATCCACCTGCCCTACAGCCCCTGCTCTCCACCAGCCTTCCTCACCACCATCCCCACTGTGCCTCACTGGAACGCAGCTCTCTGCTCCCAGTTCCAGCTCCCCCAGTGCAGGGCATGCTCTGGCCTCCTCCTCCCTCCTCCTGGCTGTGGTCCTCGTGGGGCACTGACCCTTGTGCAGAGGAGCCCAGGTGCTGGGAGCAGTGGCTGCAGCCCCACGGCACCCTGGGTGCTGCCAGGACACCAGGCCAGGCTGTCCCAGCCTGCTGTCACCCCTCTGCCCTGAAGCCACCCTCTGCTCTGACACAAACCACCTCCTTGGGGGCACCCGGCCAGCCAGGCTTCCAGTGTGGGACTCTGGGAACAACGGACAATGGCGGGGAAAAGACACGGGGTGTGTTTCCAGCGGAGGCACCAGGAAATGAGAGTGGTCCGACAGCGCGTGGTGAAGGGGAGACACGCTCCACGGCTCCCAGCGCTCCGGTGGGGCCGGCTGGGATTGTTTTCCGTATGTACTTTACCCCCTTTGTTACAGACTGTACCTCCAGCATCACCACACAGATCTGTTTGACACACTGGATAATGGCGTCGGGCGTGCCCGAGATTGTCACCGCCCGCTCCGTGGAGTTGGGCAGCATGTCCCCCGCCACTTGCACCTGGGCACCTGTGGACTGGAGACAGAAAGAGAGAGGAAGGAGAAATCCCACAGCTGAACGCCTTGGCCTGGAGCCCAGCACATGGCATCCCGTGGGATGCTGCTCCCCGAAGGCCACAGCACCCCGGGAAGCAAGGCGAGGCGCGGGGCAGCACAGGGATTCCCTTTTCCCGAGGCAGCTCCCCCTGGGCCGCGGAGCAGGAACGGAATCTGCCTCACCTCTCGGATCTCCTTGATCTTGGAGCCGCCCTTGCCGATCAGGGAGCCGCACTGGCTGGCCGGCACCACCAGCCGCAGTGTCACCGGGGGCTTGCTGGTAGCGGTGCTGTTGCTCATGGAGTTGGTTATGTCCTTGGGAAGGGAAAGCAAAGCACATCAGCCCTGGGTGCCCGAGCAGAGCCACCCCCAGTCCCCAGGTGCTGCATCCACGCACGCTGTGCTCAGGGGGCACAAGTGTTCCCTTTTGAACACTTCCAGTGACCACCACCGCCCTGGGCAGCCTGTTCCAAGGCCTGACCAACCCTTCAGTGCAGAAATTTTCCCTACTATTCAGCTTAAACCTGAGGTCATTTCCTCTGATCCTGTCATGATGCCTTAGGGTTTAACTTTTGTGTTGTTCCCAGCCCTGCCGTGCCCAGTGTCACTCTGCAGTTCCCTGGAGCTCGTTCAGTGCTGTTCTCTCATGCTCACACACACACAACAAAGCCTCTCCAGCTCTCCAAGGACACCCACACCCTCCTAGGCCCAACAACTGCAAACCACAATCTTGGCGACAGGGGGGCAAGCTTGGGCAAATTCCATCCTTGCCTGGCTCCTGCTTGGGGAATTGATGCTGAGATCCAAGTGGGAAGAACTCGGGAGCTGTCCTTGTCCATGTTGGGATGCACTGAGGCAGGAGCCTCTGGAGCCCAGAGTGTACCTCTGAAGGCCTTTCCAATCAATCCTTCCTTGATTCCTTTATCCCTGCCTGCTCTCTGCTTCTGGGGAGCCATTTAAGGCATCAGCCACTTGTTACCTGGGAGAAGAGACTGACTCCTAACTGGCTACACCCTCCTTCCAGGTAGTTGTAAAGAGTGAGAAGGTGTCCCCTGAGGCTCCTTTTCTCCAGGCTGAGCTCCCTCAGCTCCTTTTCTCCCCAGCTCCCCCAGCTGCTCCCCATCATTGGACTCGTGCTCCAGACCTGCTCTAGTGAGAGATGTCTGGAAGGTTCTGTGCTGAGGCCATGTCCCAGCTGAGCGAATCCGAGCAGGCACTGCTGGCCCCAGCCCTGGGCTGGCTCACATTTCTCACCTCCTCGAATTTGTAGGCGATCATGGCGAAAGCCTTGAAGATGGCATCGGTGGGGCCGGTGATGGTCACAATCCGCTCAGGGCAGTTCCCCTCCGAGATGTTGATCCTTGCCCCACTCTGGAAAGAGAAGAGGAGTCCTGGAATAGCCACAGCCAAGCAGCCAGGTTGGGTCCTCTCTCAGCCTGATACCTGTGCCTCACAGCATTCCATCTAACCTTCCCAACTCCCATCCCTCCTCTGCAGTGATTCCAGCCCTCAGAATGTTTTACTGCAGTGGAAAGCCAGGGGATTGAGGCAAGATCAGCTCATGGGGTCACTGCCTGTGAAAAGAAGAGTTTTCCTCACTGCCCTGACAATTCCCAGGGAGCTGCAGGCACAAAAACCCTGGACAAACTCAAAGCATCTTGCAGGTGACTTAAATTCAATGTTTCATTAACAGCAAATTCTTGACTCTGGAAAATGTGACAGGAGTTTGAGTGTGAAGGGAGAAAACTGGTCCAAAGAGCTCTTGCTTGTCCTGACCCTGGGAATTACTGCACATATCACCCAGGGTAATGTGCACGCCCTCCCTCCCTCCCACACACCATCCACAGAGCAGGCTGCTCACCTCCTCACGCATCTTCTTCACGGTCTCTCCTTTCTGAGACAAGAAGGAAAACCAAGCCATTACTGAAAATTCAAGACTTCCACCTTTTAAACAACCCCACCGAATGTGTACCTCCCCAATACGTGGCAAAACCACGGGAGCTGTGATGCCTGGCCCTGCATCCCCATGTGATGGTCAGCTGAAGAGCTGAGCGTGTAAACCATCCAATATTTACACACAAATTCACAGCTGTGAATCTTCCCAGCGTTGGGCAGGCTGATGGAAAAACAAGGCACAAGCCTACAGGGAAAATGTGTTCATACTGCAAATCTTTGCCACCATAAACCTTTCTTTTACAACCACCCAAAAAACCTCTAATCCCGTATAGACAGGACACTCCAAACTACTGAGGAAACACCAGGAGCCCCTCAGGAAGCTTTTCTGCACAAGGTAAATAAATTGAGCCCTCTGGCCTCAGCGATAGGGGCTACAGAATTACTTAAAATATAATTTAAGCGGATCTGTGTGACATTTTCACTATCTCTGAACGAAGCTGTTTGACCAAAGCATCAGAGCAACGTGACTGCAAACTCCCAGCCCTCACCCAGTGGAGCAGCTGGGAGCAGTTTGGTGGTTGGTGGTGTTTTTAGGGGAGTGTAGACTCTGTAGGTCTCTCCTAATTCCTGGCTCCTAGCTTGGTTTGCAGCACCCAAACTTGTCAGGACATCACAGGGAAGAGGTGACTGTGGCATCTACCACACCACAGGTGCAGGCAACAGCATCAAAGGTACATTAAAAGGCTTCCTTACCTTCCCAATGATGCTTCCAACTTCCTACACAGAGAAAAAGCCAGAAACAAGAGGAGCTGACATTAGAGAACGTGAGGAGACTCCAGCCCAGCCCCACAATGAAGTAAAGACCTGGTGGACACTGTCCCCAGCAGAAGGACAGGGCTGAGGGGCAGGAACGAGAGGGAGCAGGAGCTCCGTGCCACCCTCCCCAGGGGCTATTCCCGGGGCTGGGACGCCGTGTGTGGGGCTGGACAGGCGGCAGAGGGCCCTGTGAGCACCCCCTGGGTGGAGCCCCTTACCTTGCCGTGCATCAGCAGCCGGATGGTGAGGGTGACGTTCAGGCCGCCTTCGGAGACCTTGGACTCCATTTCCTGCCGGGGGACGGGAGAGGCGCGTTAGCTGGGAGAGCAGCCCCGGCACAGGCAGCACCACGGCCGGATCACCTGGGGACACAGGGGAATGGCTGCCCTCAGAACAGGCTCCTCATGGTGCCATGGGCACTGCAGAGCAGCAGGGCACGGCCACAAAGCACCTCCAGAGCAGGGCATGGCATGAGCAAGCTGCAGTGGGGCTTTAAAAGACCTGGAGTGCCTATCTAGCACACCAAAGTTCACTGCTTCCAGCATAAAGGGGCGCGCAGAAAACCACACATTTTTTCCCTGACCGGGAATGATCTGCCTGACCCCAGGAGCACTGAATGGGAAGGGTGGAACTGGCATCCTGGTTGCCACACATCCTGACCTGAGAGCTCCCCAGCTGGGCAGAGGGAGGACCATGCCACCTCCAGCCAGTCGTGTCACACGTATCTAACGACACCATGTTGTTTTCCCTTTCCATTCTCTCTCTTCCTTCCTCTGCCCTCTAGAGGGGCCACTGATGTTTTGAAGGCAAGGTAGGGAGAAGAAATAAAAAGCACAGGATGGCAACAAATCCCTCATTTTTCATTCCTGATGCCTGCTTAGGAGCATCTCTGCACGAGGAGGTGCCACACGAAATGTCCCTGCAGCCCCATCCTGGAGGGAGGTGCCAGCATCCCTCTATGTGCACTGCCAAGAGATAGGGAGCAACTCTTATTTAATCCCTCAGTCTGCATCAGATGGGAGATTTCTCATCCAGCTCACAAGCATCTGGCATTTCCCTCTGCTCAGACAGGGACTTACGTGAGCGAAAATGCGGGAGATAAACAAGATCTCGAGTGCTGCTTTAACGCAAGTGAATAAACAGCAGCCACGCACAGACCGTGGCTGGGAGATGGGATTGATGCAAAACCTCTTCCCAGAGGTTATTATGAAACCCAAAATGGATAAGCCCACGTGGTTTGCAGGGAGATAGAATTCCCTAAAGCCAAAGGACACTGGCTCACTGGGAATGAGGTTGCTTATGGCCGACGTGCAAACGCGGGGCTTGAGGCTGCTGGATGTCACAAATGGAAAAAAAACAAGGATGGAGTCCTCACAAGAAGGATGAGAAATGAAAAGTGTTGAACATTAAAGCAGGTTCACTGGCACAGGCTGCCCAGAGAGGTTGTGGGCTGCCCATCCCTGGAAGTGTTCCAGGCCAGGTTGGACAGGGCTTGGAGCAACCTGGGACAGTGGGAGGTGTCCTTGCCCAGGGCAGGGGTGGGATGGGATGGGCTTTGAGGTCCCTGCTAACCCAAACCATGCTGTTATTCTCTGGCTCTGTGTCAAGCCAAAAGGTGCTTTTAAGTGTGGGGAGGAGGAGAATATTTCCAAGGAAGAAGGCATTGGAGACTAAATAATGGGAATGGGCTGAGACTGTAACAGAACAGGCAAGATCAGGAATTTTCAAGACCGAGCCCACTGTAAGGTGAACAGCGAAGGAAAAGAGTAACTGGCTGTGCTGGGTAAGCCCAGCCTGAGTCCTCTGCATGGGAGGCAGTGCCAAAAAGGTTGCCAATAAGCTGATGGGTGGAGGTCAGCATTTCCAGGGCTCACGAGGTGCCTGGAGACAAACTGCTGCACCGGAGACATCACAGGATCATGGAATGGTTTGGGTGGGAAGGGAACCTAAGGTATCTCATCCCACCCCTGCCATGGCAGGGACACCTTCCACTGTCCCAGGCTGCTCCCAGCCCCAATGTCCAACCTGCCAGGGATCCAGGGGCAGCTACAGCTTCTCTGGGCACCCTGTGCCAGGGCCTGCCCTCCCTCCCAGGGAATAATTCCTTCCTAAAATCTCACCTAATCCTCCCCTCCTTCCATCTAAAGCCATTCCCCCTGGTCCTGTGGCAGGAGCCATCCCCAGCTCCACATCCCTTGCAGGAGGAACCCTGCACTGGGCCGTTATGTAAATGCTTCCAATTGATTGAAAAAGTGGGTCATGTGTTAGCCAAATGCTCCTGGCTTTAAGATTTATCAGCATTATTAAATTAAACACGCTTCATGCTCCAGTGAGCGGGAAAGCTACATTGGCCTTTTCTTAATCATACTAGTGAAAGGTAAGTGTTTTATGGGGGGCCCACGAGCCCAGTGGAAGGGATGGCAACAATAGAGCCGAAGCATTTACTCTGGGCACAGGCCTCCCCCCACAGCCCTCATTCTTCCTGGACAAAGGGCTGGGAAAAATTATCCCCCAAAAGGCCATTTCGAGCATTTCAGAGCATTCCCTGCCTGGAGAGAGGGACCCATCTCGGACCCTTCCTCTCCACCGCCGTGTTCAGCTCTGAAATGCCTCCTTTGTCCAGCCACTCGAGAGCCCTGAGGACACCATTACATCCAGCCCGATGGACAGAGCAGATCCAGAGCCCAGCTCCAGCCCAGTGCCAAGCAGGTGCAGCCCCACAGAGGTCAAAGACACGGAATTAGGAGGCAGAAGTGCCAGGCCAGGCCCCAAAAGGGAAGCTGCACAGCGAGCCAAGCCAGGCTCTGCCAAGCACCACACCGGGGCAAGCACAGGTGGAGGATGGGAGCATCCTCCTTCCACCCATGGGGAGCAGCCAGAAGTTTTTGCACCACAGCAAGGGGAGATCTGCCCCAAAGCTGGACAATGCCTCCACAATAATTAGGCCTTTTAATTGCAGGAGTGCCTGGGGGAGACATCGCCCAGTTCTCAGAGCAATTTGGTGCTTCCTCGGTTCAAATATAATAAATTTGGGGAGATCTCCTTAATCTCTCAGGAATCCCCTGTGTCTGAAGAGGCAACTCAGGAACAGGATCAAGGAATAGGAAGGAAAATGGAAACCCAGAACAGCAGGAAGTCTCCTTTTCCCCCCACACAAAGCATGCACTCCAATTTTTTCCTTTCCCATTTTTTAGAGGTCGGAGCACTTGCCTCAGCTGGCGCTCTCGTGTTTGTGCTGGCTGATACCTCACTAATACTGACACATCCCTAAAATGCAAGCCATTCCCTTCCAGTTAGGGGAAATCTGAACACTGTGTATGAAATTACTTTGATAACACATAGAGGAGATGGCACACGAAGCAGAACAGGAGGGGGAAAGGGAGCTCTGGGCTGGACGCTGGTCTCCAGCCTGGCTTCCATACAGGAGCTGTGATCCACGGAATCATGCCTCTGATATCCTATCAGGGATGCTATCCCTGATGGCAGGGGGCTCAGCTGAGCTCGAGCAGAGCCCAGGGGGCTGGGGGACATTGCTGAAGCCAGCCCTTGCCCTCCTCCTCTTCCCCCTGCCACACATTCCCAGGGCTCGCTGGGTGCACGAGCCCCATGCCCCATACCTTTGCCCCCTAGAGGTATTTTTTGGGGGCTATCACAATGTTTTGTTCAAGCTGTCCAAAAACAAACAGAGAGGACAGCTCCGTGCAAAGATGCCCCAGTGGCATCGCTCACCCACTCCCTGAAAGGTTTGGGTGGGAAGTTCACAGGCACCACCAAGCAAACGTGAAGGAGAAAGTCTCCATCCCCCTCCCTGCCCATCACAGGGCCTCCAGAAAACCCCATTTTCTTGCAGGTGTATGACAGAATCACAGAACTGTTTGGGTTGGAAGGGACCTTAAAGCTCATCCCCTCCCACACACCTTCCCCTATCCCAGGTTGCTCCAAGCCCCAATGTCCAACCTGGCCTTGGACACCTCCAGGGATCCAGGGGCAGCCACAGCTTCTCCTGGTCAGTGCAGGCTGATAAAATCCAGCACCTCAGAGCCCTGCTGACCGAGAGCCCTTGAGGAGCTGTGCAGGTGAAGAGCAGGACCCTGGTCTGTGCAGTCCCTGCTCTGCCACCTTCCCCAAGGACCACCCCCAGAACTCCACCCCGGAGTATCTCGGTTGCTCAGTGGTCATCCTGCCCTGGAAAACATCCACCACACTTCCCAGGCTCCCTGGTGTTCCAGAGGTGTTAAAGACAACCACAAACCCTCAGCACCCTCCAGCACATTGCAAAGTCCCACAGCTGGGATCTCCAGGGGGACAGAATTTACTGCTGGGAATTAACATCCGGGACAGAACTTCCAGCACCCCACACAGCATTTTCCCCTGCGAGGGAGGAAATGTTTGAACACCTCTGACCTCTCAGTATCATCTTCACAAAACCCACATCAGGGTTTTCTGACCCCTGGGAAATGATGGATGTGTTAAAAGCAGAGAAAAGCCAGAGAGGCCAGGAAGGAGGATGTTTGTCTGAAATTTTAGGCTTTCTGGCCCGTTTTCTCAAGGAGGGCTGCCTGTCCACCTGCGTAAGCAGGAGCTTTCTCCCCACTCATCTCCTGCTGACTTGATCCTGCCATTAAGACCTAATCCTGCGATTTCCAGCGCGGTGCTGGAGTGGCTGGGAAGCTCGGCAACGCAGCCAGCTCGGGATTATGGCAACGGCGCAGCCTGGCCAGGTCAGGATGGGGCTGGAAGGAGGAAAAAAGAGGCAGAAACCCAGAGCCAAGCATTCCCTTAAACCACATGGAAGAGCATCAGCCCCCGGCGGGAGATGGAGCTGTGGGAGGGCAGTGGCCCCGTCTGCGTGAGTGACACCAAATGCCATTTGGGAACGAAGCTGCCATTCCAGCTGCTGCCATTCTCCACAGCTGCAGTCATTTCGGTTGACCTTCCCTCCTCTCTACTCTCCAGCTTCAGTGGACGTATTTGAGATGGCTCTAACCAGAAAAGAGGCCCTGTGCCCTCCTGGTACATCCTCCTGGCAGCAGGATAGTCCTGCCTCTCCCCTGCCTGCGATCTTTCCAAGCACCACAGGACACAAATGTCCTGCTCTGCCCCTCACAGCAGGCATCTCTGGAGGCTTCTTTCCCAGTCACCTGCCCCCGTTTCCCTGCTCCCCTCCAGCTGAGATCACAGCCTCACAGAAATCATTTAAGTTGGAAAAGACCTCTGAGATCATCGAGTCCGACTGTTTCCCCAAGTCCACCACCAAACCCTGTCCCCAAGTGCCACATCCACGTGCCTTTTTAACACTTCCAGGGATGGTGACTCCACCACTGCCCTGGACAGCCTGTGCCGGTGCCTGACCACCCTTCCCATTAAGAAATGTTTCCTGACATCCAATCTGAACCTCCCCTGGCACAACCTGAGGCCATTTCCTCTCCTTCTGAACGTCTGCACTGACACGATGACGCAGAGCTCCAGCACAGTCACACTGCAGTGAGCTCAGCCACATCCCAGCCAAGCACCTGCCCTCCCCTCCAGGAAATTCCCAGCTGATTTCCTGGTTTTCTCCTTGATCTGGTGCACCCCACTCCTGGGCTCAGCCATTAGTCTCCACCAAGGCAAGCCCAGCGTGAGGAAAATGCCTCATCTTTTGTGTGAAGATCGGGGGATGAAGCTGCAGCCTCTCCCCGCCAGCCTCCCCAGGAGGACAGTCTGGAACATCACTTCCCCGCCCTGCAACAGGACAGCAGGACGGCAGAACCTATCTCTGTGCCCTGATACCTTTGTGGGAGACACAGCCTGGAGGTTTGTGTTAATTTACAGGTTCAGAGGAGCTTCAGGCGCCTGAGAGATGCATCTGCAGAGATCTGCAGGGTGCAGAATTCCTGCTCCCTTGCACGAGCTGCTGCAGTGTTGCAGGCTGAGGTCAGACACAGACCAGTGAGGGAAATGCAACGTTCTAGCAGCAGGATACGAGATGCCCTTAGGAAAGCCAGAAAACCTTGTTTGGGCTGGTTTCAGGGCTTTTTGATTGTGGGACCCTGAACAAAACCAGTGGCTTGTAGCTGTTCAACCACCACCTCAACAAGGTTATTAGAATTATCAAGAGTTTTTAGAAGAATTATGGGTCCTCATTTAATTTAATTTGAGCTGATTTTGGAAGGTTGGGGTGAGCAGGGAGGGAATGGGAACATCGTGCTTTAGTTCAGCCCCTTCCAAACCACCATGTTAGTCCCTTTTGGAACAACTTGCCAATGGAAATGGCCTTTTCTGGGAATGTCACACTGCCCAAGTGCATCAGAAATCTCCCCCTTCGAGGTGACGAAAGCCAAAGCTCTTTGCAGCTGGGTGCACCACGACTCAGTGGCCAAGAGCACCCTCAGATGTCCGTGAGCCTTTGGCAAGACCCTGAGTGCCAAGGAAACTGGATTTCCTGGGATAAGGGACATCACTCTTTCTCCTCTGCTCTGCCAGCAGGTTAAAAGGACAGGCAAAAATAATCCATGACAGTTTTTTCCCTGAAATACCAGCTGTCCCTCCACACCCAAGCCAGTATTTTGGAGAGGCTGGGAGCACCCGCGGGAGCTGCTGATGCCAGGTGCCCCCGTGGGCTGCGGCAGGCAGAGCCCCCCCCGCCCCGACCCCGCCGCGGGGGCCGGCACTGCGGGGC
>VZTN01000112.1:167749-186538 GCA_013400515.1 Erpornis zantholeuca
AGCCGAGCCAGGGGGAACCATCCCAAACCTCAAACGTCATCGCCCGGCACTGCGGAGAGCAGGAGAGCCACGGCTGCGGTGCCACGCTCCCTGCCCGCCTCCCTGGAGGCGCCGCTGGGGCTCGGGAAGCAGCACCCGAGGGCGGCCGGAGCGAGCCCGGAGTCACCCTGGGGTGCGAAGGGAGCTGGGGTGGGTGAAACCACTGGGAAATCCTCCAAAACCCCCCGAAACATTGATCGGGGACACTCCTGTTAAAAATGCGACAACCCCACGTGGGAGAAGCTCCTGGAGAGCAGAGCAGGAAGCCAAAGTGAGCTTGGCAATGTGAGGAAAATAAGATGGAATTCTGCAAGGCAAAGCGCCGAACTGAGCTGCGTCCGATTAAGTGCACAGGGACAGAGAAAACGCTCCCCCATCCACCTCAAATCGGCTGGGAGCGACAAGCTGACCTGCAGGACCAGCAGAAGGAAACCAGGAAGGGTGAAGTGGCTCTTGACAGGAGATCCTGCCAGCAGAGAGCCACCCCGGAGCCCAGGGCCCTGTGAGGAAGGGCTGGAGGAGCCAAGGCTCTGCAGCACAGGGGGCAGAGGGACACAGGCTCTTGAGTGAGGGCCTTAAGCTGCAGCAAAGGAGATCCAGGAAAAGAGCTTCTCCACAGCCATGCCATGCTGCCAGCTATCCTTGTCTGAACCTTCCAAACACTCACACACTGGCAAATAAAGCTCATCTCTGTTCGACAACCACACTTAGAACCTTGACACTGAGCCCAAGGCACCCAAGTTCAGGTATTTTTCCCCTCAGCCAAAGGCCAAGGACTGGAAGCCAGGAGGTGCCACCTCGCAGCAGGAGATGCCTCCACAGATGCCCCAGGGATGCTCTGCCAGGGTTGTGCGTCAGCCCCAAAGGACCCAGACCTTGCCCAAAAGGAGCCAGCACAGCTGGAAACTGGGATGAGACATGCAAGTATCAGCCCCCTAAGTGCCAGATTCTAGATGCCATTCCTCAGGGGAACCCAAAGGACTCCCCAAAGAGGATGCTCATGGCCACAGACCCATGCTGGATGCTCACAAAGGAGAGACCACAGGGAGGTGTGTGGACCTCCAGGGACAAGCAGCTTGTCCTCCAGCATTCTGGAGGCACAGCACTGCAAAAAGCGCCAGGCACACTCCCAGCATCCTTGCAGCTGAGAGGAGAACCCCTCCAGGGACCTGGGAAAGCAGAAGGTGCCCACCTTCCAGTGCATCCTCCTCCAGAACAGCTGAGATGCAACCAGGAGCATCTTCCCACAGTGCCCAGCAGCAGTCATCCCACGTCCCCCCTCATTCCCCTCCTCCTCCACAGCCTGCTGGCTGCCCTGGCTTTAATCCCACCAGGCAGCATCATCCCAATAATTTCCCTCCATTTTCAATCTACTTCCCTCCATTTTCAGTCCACTGATCTGGGGGCAGCCCACAAATCCCTTCATCCTGAGAGCGAAGCAATCTACTGCTTCATCTCATCCCATCTCCATTTCTCTAATCCCTGGAAACAGGGACGAGGTTTGGAGCACACAGGCTGCCCCAGAGGGAGGGTGGACAGAAGGACAGCTGGGGCTGCTCTCCTGAGTGCCACCCAACTTCTCAAAGCACCTGGGGCAGGTCCTAGCCCCTCCTGATCCAGGGATGGGGGAACAGGACTTCCCACTCCCCCCAGCTGCCGTGCTGGGGACAGAAGGGACAGATTAGGTACAGCACAGAAAACACCTGAGGACCAAGCCAGGGTGACAGGGCAAGTCACAACCACCCTGGTCCCATCAACCCCGGTGGGATCCAGCCCTCTTTGTCCACAAGCCCATGACCTTCACCCTGGCCACAGATGTCCTTTGGGAACGGGAGACTGATCAGAGATACGGGAAGGGAGATCCTTGCCTGCCCTGGACAAGCAACCCAGCACCCCAAGGGGATGCAGACTGACCCCATCCCTCCTTTGCCAAGGCCAGAGGGGGCAGGGGGGATCCCACGCCAATGGCCACTGTAGAGCTGTGTCCCGATGGCCACCGCGGGGCTGTGTCCCGCCTGGCACCGTGCCCAGCCCAGGGCAAGGGGATGCTGTGTGGTGGCTGTGCCAGGCTGCACTGTCCCCATCCCACGCTGGCTCTCCCGGCCCTGGCTGGCGAGGAGGAGGAGGAGGAGGACGGGGGCCCTCGGCATCCGGGGGTGGATCGCCGGCGCGCCGCGCTCAGACCCTGACAGCAGGCTCCAAAACTGTCACTCCCGATCTGTTTTCACTTCAGCTAAACCTCAGCCCCGATTACAATCAAGGAGAGCCGCCTCTCCTCTCCCCTTCTCCCCGTGGTAGGTCCTCTGTAACCTCGGGTCTCAACGCTGAGCCAAACCCCAGCCCGGGAAGGGGTGAACCGGCTCCGCTGGGAACTGGGGCTGCCGGAGATGGGGTCACGACTGCCCCTGTGCCCAAACCTGGCCCTGGCAGCGAGGGCACAGCCACCGCAGGGGTTCCATCCCTGTGGGGCTGTGGGTCTCTGTCAAAACCCGTGGGGGATGCGCCCCGACTTGCCTCTGCCGTGGGTGGTATCCAGCTGCCAGGGGTGCACCCACTGCCACCAAACCCCAAATCAAACAAACAAACCAAATCAGACCTGGGTGTGTGTGCATGCACCGGGATGGATGCGCTTGGCATCGGGAAGCTGGGAAAAAGCTCACTGGGATGGAGACAACCCTCACCGACTGGGGAAGCCTCCAGATTCCCCTCTGGACTCAGCTGGCCCAAAAGCAGCTGCAGAGGACCGGCAGAGCCCCGTCACTGGGGCTGTCACCCACCCTCGTGCGCTGCAGGACTGCTGCAGGGCAGAGCTGTCACCCTGCGGGGGCTTGGGGACCATTCCCTGCGCTCCAAAGGCACACAGGGACCGGAACCGCTGGGATCGAGCCCATCCCGGCGTGCCAGGCGTGTGCCCCCCCGGCACGGGGAGCCATGCCGCCGGCAAGGTGCCCCCTCCGCCCGCTCCCATTTTCCAAGAGGGTGCCTGGAAAAATCAATAGATCCCCTGAGAAAAGCCAGCCTGGGACCACCGAAGCAGCATTGCCGGCTGGTACTCAGGGGAGTGTCCCTCGGGGGGCAAGTGGCTCCCCGTGGCCCCTGGCCCACCCCAGAAGGGAGCTGGCCACCGCCGAGGGGGTTTGCTCCATCCGCCAGCGATCCCAACAGCGTTCCTCTTCCCCGTTGCCATTTTGAAGGCATTAAAACAGTGTTGGAAACACTCATGAAGAGATTTTTCCCTCCGCCCTGAGCAGCAGCCTTTTGTCCCCACCTCAAAAATCACCATTTTTCTACGGTGGAATAAATGTCCTCTTAATTCAGCAAGATTAAGAGAACATTTCCTACTGCTATTGCTCAGAAAGAAAAAATTGTTTTTCTGTCTGAGAACGCTGAAAATATTTATACATAAATGAATCCCTAAAAGAAAGGGGGAAGCCTGAGATTAAGAGCTTCGGAAATATTACCGAGTTACCCTGGAATTCTGTATTAAGAACAAACCCCAGCTATTAGGAAAAAATGCCTGGTTTGTTTTTTTTTTAATTCAGGGTTGGGTTTCTGTATCAAAATGCAGCCCAGCATCTGTCCTTGCATCTGTCAAAACAAAGGTCAATCATTTTATGGACACTTAAACACAGTGTCCTTGAGCCACTGTTTCTGGTTTATTTTTAAGCTGGACATGATTTCTAATTAATAAAATCAGATTTTCTAAGATGGTTTACATTCAAATTACATTATCCCAGAAAAGTCAGATTTTGAGAAAAACATATCCAAGAATATTTTCCCTTTATAGGACGGAGATGATATTTTGGGGTTCATTTCAACAGCTTTTAAGTCCTCTACAACCCTTGCCACTAATATTTCACTTTTCTACTTATGAAGCGATGACGAAGTCAAAGAAAATGCAACAGAAACATGATGGTATCAGGAAGAATTTCGACATTCTGAGGAAAATGGGTATCTGAGGGCAAACAGAAAACAAAGCGAGCATCATAATAAAAGGGATTCCTCTCTCCAAATCAAATTTCCCTGGCAAAAGGAAAAAAAAAAAAAAGAAGGGAAATAGGATGGAATTAAACAACAAAAATATTTATGACATTAAAAATTAATGGACGGAGAATGGAATTAGAAATATATATTTTTTTTAAAATACTGGAAGTAGAATGGAATTGAAAACAAACAATTTTTAAAATCTGGAAATATGGTGGAACTAAAAAATAAAAACACTTAAAACCAAACCAAAGAAAATAAACGGAAGGTAAAAATCAAATGAACCAGGGTCGGGGGTTTTAGTGTTGTTGCCACACTAAGACACAATTAACATCCCTGTTATTTTCCATCTCTCGAAGGCAATTCCATTTGTGCCATTCCCACCCAAGCGCACACACGAAGGACAAATCGCGGAATTTGGGGACAGCTGGATGTCCTGGTGAAGGAAGAGGCGAACACTTCCCCAGCCAGGGCTTTAACCGAAATAACGCACGCGCTCCGATGGCGCACAGCAAACCCGCAGCGAGATTCGTCAAATTCTAACTGGCAAAAAAAACCCCTATTCGGCAAAATCTAAAAAAAAAAAAGAAAAAAAGAAGAATTCGGCAAAATAATTTCCCAACAATATTTTGGGAGTTTCTCCCCGGAGAGACTCGGGGAGCAGCCGCCAGCTCGAGGGAACCCAGCGCCGGTGTCTCCCACCGTCCCGCCTCACGCTGCCACCAATTCCCTCCACCAGAGATTCCCTCAAAACTGCTCCTAAGCATCCCAGGCTCTTCCAGCCCACGGCAGATCCCAGGACCCGGCTCCTTCCAGGGCTCTCCCCCGACTTACGCCGGTGGGAAAAGTTGCCCACGGCCAGTGGTCTTCCACCAAGGCAACCTTCGAAACCTCCTTACCTTTCCCAAAGAGCCGCTCTGGTGCCGCTTGGGCGGGAGGGGGATCCAGACAGATGGCCAGTCTCTTCACGTTTGGAAAGGATGAAAAATGCTACAGGGTGGGGGGGGATGAAAAAAAAAAAAAAAACCNGGGGAAAAAAAAAAAAAAAAAATCCCAGTTTTTTTTTTTTTTTTTTTTTTTTCCCCTTATTCCGCCGTTCGGCGCAGAAGGGCTCCCAACCTCATTGGCCCTGGGAGAGCCACCACGTGGCATGGGATGGAGGGCACGTGACCTATTTTCTCCCAAATCCCTGGGTCTGCTGGAAAGGGGGATGGCACCCACCCGCCAATGTTCTTATTTATTTATTTTTATTATTTTTCCCTTTTTTTTAAAAGGCCACTGAGCAAACGTGGATGCCTCGAGGCGATGAGGGCGAACCAGCCGAGGCTTCCAACGCGAAGGAGAAAGGATCTCTGCACGAGATGGGCTCCGGCGCGCTGCCCGCGAGCAGGGGGGAAATTTGGGCACGTTTTATAGGGTGCCTGCCCACCTGGCGTGGGGCTGGAGCATCCTGGAGGGACAGGAGAGCTTGTGCTAAACCCTGCACCTCAGAGGCAGCAGCAGCAGCACGGTGGGAAGGACCAGGCTGAAGCCCTGCCTGCACGTCCCAGAGTTCAGCTGGCTCCCCGGGGGAAGGGGATGTGTTACAACTGCTCCATCACCCAAACCAGATGATCTCGTGCCCCCGTGTTGCTCCTGACCCCTCCTCAGCTGCTCCCATTCCCTGACGCGCCAAACAACTGCTCCAGGAGGTGACAAGTCTCCTCCTTGGCAGGCTGCTGAAACAGCTTTCTGGGAAGCTGGACCAAGGGCAGCGGAGGGAGCGTGGCACACTCCGGGTGGGCACTGCTTGCTGCTGCCAGCCCATGGCAGTGCCGGGCCCAGAGGGTGCTTCAGTGTCCCCCCACAGACACTCACCCAGCCCAAAATGCAGCACGGTTCTGGGGACCCCAAAAAGGTCCCTGAGACCCTGTGGAGCGAGGAAAGCCAAGCCAGTGCTCCCAGTATCTGATCTGGACAAGGGGTGTCCCCTTGTGCCAGCTCTGAGCCACCACATCCCAGCTGGCCGTGGTCCACAGGACAAGCATCTCCTGTCCTTCCCTCGGTACCCAGGGCAGGTACCGCCCATCGGTGTCCAGACCTTCAGTTTGGGGAAGGGAAAAGGAATTTTTGGAGCCCAAGACATCCTCGTGTTTTCTCCATCAAAGCTCAAGCCCATCGGTCGTGCCAGTCAGAACCTGTGTTTTTCTGGCAACCCAAGTCTCCATCCAGCTGTGCCAACCCTTGGCTGTGCCATCTTTCCATGCCAGGAATACACCTGTTCACCTGAAAGCTCCAGCCAAATCTACCTCGGGCATCTGCCCTTGGATGTCACTTCTGCAGAGCAGCTGTCCCCAGCCACCCCATCACCCAAGGGCTCGAGCCCTTCTTACCCAGGGGCAGCACCTAAGGCTCCCGGGAGAACCAGATGAGCTTGGTGGAACAGCCATGGCCACCTCCAGCCCTTCCTGGCATCACCACCATGTCCCAGCTGCTGGTTCTGCCTTGCAGATGTTCCCCCTCCACAGCTCTGCACAGGGACTGGAAGCATCAGGAGCACAGCCCCTAATTCCAGGTTCTTCCCGAGGCCAGACCACGCTGCTCCCAAAACCACAAGTACAGCCATAAAAGGCCCCAAACAGTGCAGTGAAGTGCAGGGTTTCACCCAAATCCTCCCTGGCTCGGAGGGTCACGCTCCTCTGGCCCATGGGGCACTCAATTCCAACAAACTCTCATCGGGGGAGGAACTTTCCACGCTCAGACAGCGAAAAGGACGGACACAGCCCAAAGCACCCGGCTCACCCCCGCCCCCTCCCACGTTTTCTGATGGCCACAGAGAAGAAACCTGAGCAGCCTGGGATAGTGGAAGGTGTGATCTTTAAGGTCCCCTCCAACCCAAAGCATTCCACGACCGTGTGGTCCCACGAACCCCCGCCCCACGTCCCAGCCCCCTCCTCCTTCCCCAGCCAAGCTAAAGCTGGCTCCCCAGTAATCTCCCCAATAATTATATAATAGAGAGGCAGGAGGATAAATCATTTCAGGCCGCTGTGCCGATAGAAAGCAAGCTGGATTAAGAGATCAGAACAAGCAATACTTAGATTAAAATGGTTTGTTATTTTCAGCTGCGGGGAAAAATCTGTGGCTAAAGCACGGAAGACACGACGTGAAGGCGCATCATCTTCCTTGCCCCCAAAACCCGACCTTTGCACTTATTAGCCAACACAAGACCTAAGTTTCCAACCTCAGATCACGTTTTGCTTCCCAGTAGGTAAAAAAAATACACTTTGCCAGGTCAGGTGACACTTTAGCTAAAGATTAAGGGATGCTTCAAGTTGTATTTTGCCCATGTGAAGACATCAGGGCCCTTAAAGCAGGAGAACCCGCGGGTGGCTCGGCACTGCCCGTGGCAAACGCGGCTCCTGGCAGGATGGGCACCGACCCCCTTGCCTTGCCCCGTGCCTCCCCGCAGCCCCGAGCCCACGGCGGGCGGATGCCAGGCTTACCGGCAGTGCAGAGGTGGCAGTGGCAGCGGGGAGAAGCCCATCAGACAGCGGGACAGCTCTCAGCTCTCTATATGGTGTCCCCCTGGCCCCCAGCAAGGTCGGCGGCCCGGGGTGCTGCGCTCTGACTGATGGCTTTGGAAGGGCGTGAAGGGGAGGCAGGAAAAAAAAAAAGGGGGGAGAGAGGGAGCTGGGGGCTGAGCTCTCCGCAGGGCATGGCGCTCATCGGCCCGGCCCGGATCGATGGGTGAGCTCTGCTCGTTCACCTTCAAGTTCAGATGGAGCAGAAGGGTCAAACTGGGAAATGGTCTGGCGCTGGCGGGCACGTCCCCATCCCCACCCTGCAGCCCTGTGTCACGGCCCTTTCCCTTGCTGGAATGGAAAATTCCCACCCCGCAGCCTCTCCAGAATTCAGCATTCCCACCTGAGCGCATTGCTAACCCTGCATCCTCTCCAGAATTCAGCATTCCCACCTGAGCACATTGCTAACCCTGCAGCACCTCCAGAATTCACCATTCCCACCTGAGCACATTACCAACCCTGCAGCATCTCCAGAATTCAGCATTCCCACCTGAGCACATTACCAACCCTGCAGCATCTCCAGAATTCAGCATTCCCACCTGAGCACATTACCAACCCTGCATCCTCTCCAGAATTCACCATTCCCACCTGAGCGCATTTCTAACCCTGCAGCCTCTCCAGAATTCAGCATTCCCACCTGAGCACATTGCTAACCCTGCAGAATCTCCAGCTTCCAGCACCAGCAGTGACCACTCATCCCATCCCCTGGATGGGAGATGGAGCAGCAGCAGTTTTTCCAGTGGGAAGTCCCAGAATATCCCGAGTTGCAAGGGATCTGCAAGGATCAAGCCCAAGGCCCTGCCCAGGACAAGCCCCAGCATCCCACCTCGTGCCCTTCCAGGTGTCTCTCCCTCCTGCAGTTTCTCTATTAAGGAGTCAGGGTACCACGCACACAGGATCAGCCTTGAGTTCTGAGGATGGAATCCCACAGGGCAAGAGCTCCAGGACACAGCCTTGAGGAGGGCTTGGACAGAGACAGGCACCAGGCTCCTCTCCCTCCTGGGGACGGGGGAGAGGGGCTGGGACACAGACCTGGGAGAAGGGATGGGATGGTGGACAGGGAGCACGAGAAGGCAGAAAAATTACGTCAGAGACCTTCCTGGAGGGAGGGAGGTGGGACCTCTGGGATGCCACGATGTTCACCCAAATGATGCCTTAATAAGCAATTATTGCAGGACAGTGTCCTCACTAAAGCCAGAGAATAAAATGCTGGACGGGTGATGGCAGAAACCTCGGGCCAGGCACAACCAGTACCCACCACATCACCAGAGGCCATGGATAAACCTCCTCACAGGCTTTTTTGGCAAGTCCTCCCCTTGCTGCACCTTACTGGGTCACCTGCAGCTCCTCTGGGAAGCCTCCATCCCCATATCCAAAGCACACCCTCATGCTGCAGGTGCAGGCCGTTTGCTCTGGTCGGTCTCTCCCAGCGTTTTCCGTGCAGAAAACAGGGATAAGTGGCACTTCTAAAAGGAATGGGAGACAAGAGGAATGGGTTTGTCTGTGGCTACAACATTTCTGCTTTATGGAGCTGTCTTCTCCCTCGGAGACACATGTCCTCTTCACTAATGGAAAACGTGGCCCCGCCATCCATTCGTGCCAGTCAATGCCTGGGACAACACCATGGCCTGGGGCCACTGCAGATCTATTTTAGTCACAAAAGCAGAGTGGCTGATGAAAATCACCCCATCCCTGCACTTCCCAGCTTCGCTCTTTGGCTGGTTTTAATGGAATGGCCAGCGTGGCGGAAAGCGGGCGGCGAGGGCAGAGGTGGTGGCATGGGAGACCTGCACGGATGCAGGAGAGAGGCCCCAGCACCCTCCCTGCATGTGTTTTGCAGCCCAAGGGACCTGCAAAGACCCCTCCTCCCAGGATTTGCCCACAGAAGCTGCCCCATCCCTGCAAGTGTTCAAGTGTTCAAGGCCAGGTTGGCTGGGGCCTGTGGAAAGCATCCCTGTGGAACAAGATGAGCTTTAAGGTCCCTTCCAATGTGAACCATTCTGGGATTGTGTGACTTGGAAAGGACCTTACCTTACCCTGCAGGATGGCCTCGAGCTCCAGAGTGATTCCTGGGAGGGTCTGGCTGCACCAGAAAAGGGCATGCTGAGCGCTGGGGGGGAACCCAGCAGTCCACGGCACGAGCCTGCAGACCAGGACACGGCAGAGGTTAAGGCACGGCACAGAGCAAAGACCAAAAGCTGCTTAATGTGAACCTCAGAGAGAAATAAAACCCAGACTGGGCTGGGGGTCGGGGGAAAACGATCAGGAGCGTGTGTTTGGGGTAGGCAAGCATTACTCATATTTTTCTCTACATTGCAAACAGGTTTGGGCAGACCCCCAGCACCCACCGAGCACTGGAAATCATCCTGCGGGGAGGGGATCCCTGGGATGGCAGACAGAACCCCCCAGGTGACCACAGCCCAGAGGTCCTCCTCTGTGGTCACCTGCCCGAGGTCCTGCCCAGCTGTGGAGCCAGGGGTCTGCTTCCTGGAAGGAATCCAGCACGTTTCAGTGCCGTGGGTGCCGGCTGCACTCGTGCTGCTGCTCCCCATCAGTGAACTGGGGCATGAGCTACCCATCAATACCATCAATGGAGCAGCCTCAGCTGCTAATAAACCCAGTGCCAGAGGGCAGGAAAGCCTCTCCACCGCCCCAAACATTCCCTGGGCAGCAGGGTGTGGGAGCTGCAGACCCCTTGCTCGGAGCTGGTGCTGCTCTTGGTGCGCTGGGGCACCTTGTGCGTTAACAGGGAAAACCTTCCTCTTCCCGGTGACTCAGCAGCCTCGTGCTCATCCCCAGGGACCTGGGCACTTCTCTGCCGTGGGAAGGAGCCTGTCAGTGGGAGGGGAGCCCACGGGACCTCCTGAGGTCAGTCTTCAGTCCTGCTGATGCTCACAGCAGTGTCAGCACTAAGATCAGAGCGGGCTGCCCTGGGCTTTATCCCCTTGGGGGTTGAAAACCTCCAAGGATGGAGCACACACGGCCTCTCTCAGCAGTCAGCTGTCCTCGGAATTTATGTTTCTTGCCTCAATAGGTCCCTCCATGTCCGCCAAGGTGGTGGCTGCAGCCCCAGCTGGCGTCACCTGCAAGTAGCACAGGTCCCAGGATGGACCCTGAGGGACTTCCCTGCTCTCCACTGAGCTTACAGGAGCCAGATACTGCTGCAATCCCGACATCCTGTCCCCTGGGCTCTGGCCACAACTGAAATCTTGGGAAGGATGGAAGTCCCAGGCTGTGACTCACCGTTGGAGGACCTGCAGGGACAGGTCGGGGGTCCTGTGGAGCTGGGGGTCAGCAGTGCAGAAGGCAGGGAAGGATCTGGAAAACAGCACATCTCAGCACCCCGAGGAGCCCAGGCACCCCCCTGCACCCAGAACCCACAAGAGCTTCCTGCCAGCACTGCTGCTGTGGCTGAGGGCAGCACAGGGCAAATCAGAGGAGCCCCGGGTAATTGTTTTGTTCTAATCAGTACAAATTGCTGGTCACCGATTCCAGGACTGATAAAAAGAAGGGGAAATCCTCATCATGGCACCAGTTTCATCACCATACCCATGAAAAGGGAGCTCAGGCAAGGATTTAGGATACTGGAAGGACAAGAGGCTGCAAGGAAATCCCAATCCCTCTTCCCAGAGCCAGCGTGGGCACAAATCATCAACCCCATAGATTCACAGGGGAGGAGATTTATACTCATCTTCCAGGTCCTAGGTCTGAGTTTACCCCAAGGCAAGGTGTAGCATCCAGGGAACACAGCATTAAGGCATTTGTTAGCAGTCTTCCTAATCAAAAACGTGTCCATCTCTCAGCAGCTCTGCCCCTTGTTCCATCCCACCCCTTCCCCCACCAAGCTGCGGGTGAGACCCCAGCCATGGCCCCGTGGTCCTGCTGGGACAACCTCAGCTCCAGCACAGCAAAGCAGCTCAAGCAACCCAAAAGCAGCCTCCCAGCAGGAACCTCAGCATGGCAAAGCACGTCTGGGCTGCTTTCAGCTTCCTCTGCCAGCTCCAGGGGGGCTGCTTCCAGAAGACTCTGCTGGGCATGGCCATCCAGCAGATGTAGATCTGAAGCACCCTCCACATCACACCACAGTGCTGCCTTCCTCATCTCTGACCAGTCCAAGGCGCTCAGGAAGTGTCTTAAAAGGCATCACGAGATGGACAAGCAACATTTGGGCTGCAGGGGGACTATCACCCTTGCCATCATCTCCCAAACCCTCTCTCCAGCACAGCCAAAGCCCCTGTGCCTCGTGGCTGCCCCGACACTATGAGCAAAGGAGTCAATTACATTGTTTTTCCTGGCTGTTCTCTCCAGTGAAGCATGCACTGGTGCCAGGAGAGGCAGCAGTAAGCTTCTCCCACCAAAAGCTTTCCACCTCCTGATCCATGGCAGTGGAGAGCACGGCTCCATCCCTGCGAGGCCAGCTCGCCTGTGGGCTCTCATGGACTACATCCCATCTGGAAATTTGGTCAGGAGTATTCACAAGGATCACTCAGGATGCTGAAGGAGTCATTTCTGAACAGGTACTTCCATGTGGGAGCAGGTCCCGTGCCTGCTCCCACAGGGCTATGAAAATTCCCTGATTTTGTTCAGGTAGTGTAGGATGCCCTATCCCACACCCCCAAATACCACATCCCCTACTCCACACCACTCCCCTTTCCCAAAAACACCAAAGCCTGCCCCAACACCCATCCTGCCTCTCCTGCAAACTCAGGACTTCAGCTTCCCCTCACCAGTGAGTCTTTGGCTGTTTGTGCCCATCGGGAACCTTCCTTGGGATGTCTGGGACCGTGGGGCACATGTGTGGGGTCCAAGCTCTGCAGAGAGCATGGAGAGCTTAGAGAGCTCCTCTGGCTTTGCTGTGACCCTGCAGTGAAAATTCAAGGTCTTTTGGAAGGCAGGCTGTGCAGTGGTGAGGGATGGATGGGATAGGAATGGCTGGGATGGGATGGGAATGGGGATGGGGATGTTCTCCCGCCACACCACCAAACCCTGATCTGTAGGACACCCCACAGATGGGAATATCAGCGACATGGCTCCACCTGCACCATCCCCACAGGCTGCCAGCCCCCTGTGTGTCGGAGGGAACTGCCCTTCCCTCCCCTGGGGATGCGGCAGCCCCTGCACCGCCGGATCCGCTCTGTTCCGGGGTTCTCTGCTCCCGGTGCAGGCAGAGAGGGATCCTCCCCTGACCCGTGTTCCCATCACCCGCCCGCCCGGGTGCTCTCCGCAGACAAGGCAGTGATTTTAATGCCCCAGTGAACAAGCTGTCGGCACGCATCAGCCTCAAAGGGCAGCCTTCAGAGCTGCCTCCTCCTCCCGGGCGCTGCCTGGGCAAGGAAAACCGATTCCAGCTCCGCGCGCACGCGGGCGCCTCACCGGTGCCCGCGATTTTCCAGCCTTTTAACGGGAAATCCTGGCAAACGGCGCTGGTGAGGAGGGGGATGCGGGGCGGGGGGCGCAGGGGAGGCGCCGGCAGAGGGGCAGCCCCGCGGGCAGAGCCCGGTGATGTGATGGGAGCTGAGCGCCGCGGAGCCGTCAGGAGCCCGGGCGGAGATGAGCTGAGAAAAGCCGTGAGCGGAGCTGACATCTGCCCCCTGGGCGGGTACCTAATGAGCGGAGACATTGTCCACTTGCGGAGACGAGGGGAAGTTAAAAGATTTCCGAGGTGACACCTGGCAGCCTCCATCGGTGCTCCTGGCCGAGCGGCGAGGGCAGGAGCAGGGCGGTGGGGGCTGGCACGGCTCAGCACCTCATCCACGCTGCCCAAATCTCCCCTGCTCGTGATTTTCTGCCACGCTGGAAGAGGAACTGGCAAAGGCTCCCACGTCCCGGGAGCAGGATGGCACCCAGCGGTGCCCCAGCCCCCAGCACCACCCGGCAGCCCTGCCACGCTTCCACAAACCCAGTTCAGTCACTGCCTATAAATCCAGCCTCCCTAAGCCCACTTGTCACAAGCTCTTCCCCAGCTCACCTCCAGCCTCTCGCTACCCACCACCTTGTGCTGCTGACGAGACAGGAGCCATGGAGCGGGAGAAGGGAGAGCCCTGTGTCGTCCCTATCGCCTCCCAGATTTCCCCTCGGGAAAACCTGGCTCTAAGAGTACTTGTGAGCCTGCAAACACCCCCATTTCTCCCCCAAATCCCTGGAAAAATCCCTTTTTCCCCTGGGAAAGCCCACAGTGAAATGCTCTTCTCCCCACCTGCCTGCCTGCCCTCCCAAAGGCCAAGTGGATTTACAGGGAAATCATCTCCCTGCAAGTATCCTGGTTGAAAGGGGAGATCCTGGAGCATCCTCAAGGCTTTCCACCAGCCTAAAAAGAAGCTTAAAAACACTGACATTACTCCACATGGTTTTCACCAGCTCCATCAACAAACATTCTCGGGTCTCAAGCCCATTGCAAGCATGACTTTCACCTGCCTAGCTCCAGGGATTTTTGCTCCTTTCCAACAGATACAGCCAGAAAAGCCTAAAAGAAGGGTGCAACCCTTTCCCTGGGATGCCTGGGAGAGCAAACAGCAGCTGGGCTCAGGCTGCTCCTCCCTGGCACCCTCTGACCTGCTGGGCTCGAGCAGATGGGGCAGCCACAAATCCCCCCATAAGCCAGGGAAGGGACTAATCTCCTAGAGGGCAAATCGGTTGGCGAGGGGGGGAAACTCCACATTCCACCTTTTCCTCCCTCCTCCAGCAAACCCAGCAGCATCCAGCATACCCAGAGGGATCACAGCACCCCCGAGGGCAGAGGAGGCACCAGGAGTTTGGGTACCTAGTGGAGACCTGGTTTGGGGACAAGCAGATATTTAGGTCATGGCAAGCTAAGCCTTAAGTGCTCTGTGCAGGGAGACACAGCAGCTGGTGGCTCTGTGGGGGAAACCACATCTGGTGAGCTCTTAAAACTTCCACAGTGCTCCCCAGCCATGAGGGGCTGAGGCTTTTTCAAGACAGAGGTCCTTGGTGGGCGTGGGAAGCTGGAGGAGCAGCCACTGGGATGAGGTGGAGTACCCACAGTGGAATCCCTGGTCGTTCCTCACGGTCAGAGGAGGATGAGGTCCACTGGAGTGGGTTAGTCCAGGTCCCAGCACGGGATCTGGAGAGCCAAACACGCCCTCTCCAAAACACAGACATCTCCAGAAGGATTTGGGAGTTGGCACCCACAGGGACACCACCCCCGGCCACACTCACCCCGTGTCCTTCAGGAAGGTGTTTCTGCCCAAAAGACCCCAAAGCAGAGGTCAGCCCAAGGACACACAGCCCAGCCCTGCTCCCAGGGCCATCCACAAGCAGCCAACCCTCTCCAACTCATTTCCCTTCCGCTCCAGAGGCCGCGGAGAGCGAGAAGGTCAGCAAATTTCATGCCACCCTTCATCCTTCTGGGTTGTGGTTTTTTATGCTCTCCTTTCTTTCTTGTGTCCCCTCTTCCCTTGCTTCAGGGCTGGAAAACTCCTGTGTGCTCACAAGGGACAAACGTCTCGCCAGATATTGTCAGCCTGCTCAGAAAGCTCCGAGGTGGGCGAGCTGGTGAGGACAGGCACGAGAGCTCTCAGAAACACTCGGAAGGAGGAGGCTGCGGCCCAGGGAAGGGATGGAAAAGGTACAGGCTGGGATGCTGCGTGGCACCTGGGTTTGGATCGCATCCTGCACCTCGGCTGGAGGAGCGTGGATGGCCAGCAGAAGCCCTGAGGAGGTGTAACACCCACCAGGGTGTGTGCCACCTCTCTGGGGAACTGTTCTGCACTGCATCCGAGGGAACGGCCTGGGACACAGGGGGAGACACTGCTGTGCCCCTGGGGACCATGCCACTCCAGCTGTGCAGCCAAAACAGACAACTTCAGGTCCCTCACTCATCCATCCCCGTGCCCCAGAGGGGAGATTTGGGGAAAATACCAAAATTTTCTCGAGGGAACCCCAGAAAAACCTGTT
This sequence comes from Erpornis zantholeuca, assembly GCA_013400515.1. Lineage (NCBI taxonomy): Eukaryota > Metazoa > Chordata > Aves > Passeriformes > Timaliidae > Erpornis > Erpornis zantholeuca. The sequence goes on from VZTN01000112.1 coordinate 183,247, forward strand.
TTCCAGGAGGGGAAACTGAGTCACAGAGGGAACCACCAAGGGCAGGCTTGCCTGCCCCACAGAGCCACACCGTCCCAGGGAGAGGCTTCATTTCCCAGATACCCTGGGCTCACGTTATCATGCCCTGCCTTCCTCTTTTCAGTCCAATAAAAGCCTTTAAATAGGGAATTGTTTCCATATTTTAAGGAAAGCTTAGAGCGAGTGAGCATCTCCAGAGGTCTCTGGTCCAGCCCCCACCCCAAGCAGGGTCACTCCAGAGATGGATTAGGCTGCCTGGCACAAAACAATTCCACCCTGGAACCTCAAAACTCTTTCCAAGCCCTTCTGCCTGTACCAAAGGGAGGAGATGTTCCCTGGATGCTCTCACCCACTGCCATCACCAAAAATCACCAAAAGGCCTCATTTTTATCCTTTTCAGAGCACAGTGGGCAGCAGGGACCTCATCACAGATCATCACCTGGATGGAAGGGGACGGCTCCACGGCGCTGCCCACAGTGATGATGTCCCCATGCCCACGGTTGTGACCCTATGCCCACAGCAGTGTCCAGCCCGGAATGGCCACCAGCCTGTGCCAGGGGGGGACATGCCACCATCACGCCAAGGGTCCCCTGGACAGCCCCAGGCCCGTGGTGGGGCCATTCCTGCCTCCTCACCTCCGGAGTGGGTTCTGGGCGCAGCTGGACCTGGAGGCACATCTGGCAGCGTGGGGAGGGCGGAGCCGCAGCTGGATGGGCGAGGATTTCCCTGCGGAACAAAGGGATCGGGGTCAGTTACAGGGCAAAGCATCCTCCAAACGAGGTGTCCCGTCCTGGGGACACCCACAAGCCTTCAAACCCAGGCCAGAGATGTCACCACCCCAATTCCCTCAGGACAAGCAAATCCCAGAGGAAGCTTTTCCCAACCCGGCTGATCAGAGCCCTCCAGGGCACTTGGATTTTCAGGAAATCATCACCTTGTGCTGGGAAAGCAGGGACAAGGGGGTTTGCTCCTTGGTGGCAGGGATGCATGAGTCATCCTCCAGCCTGATGCCCTTGAAACTGAGCCAAAAAAGCTTTTACCCAAAGTAGCCAGCAATAGGATACCAGAGCTCCAGGATTAACCCTTTCCTGGCAGAAGCTGGCTGGCTGCCCTCCCATGCAGATCCTTTCTCCTCCTCTGCTCACTGCTGGGTTTTCCCACTCTGTGCACCCTCCAGGTTGGTGGGCACGATGCCAGCACTCCCCTGGCAAGGGCAGGTAGAGGGACATGCCATGAGACCCCAGTGAGGGGAACAGCATTTTCTCTTCATGTCCCATCACAAAGCCTGCCCAGGGAACAGGACAATGTTTGGGGTCTGCCAAAGGGAAAACACAACTCAAAAAAAATAAGGTGGAAAATTTAAACCTCTTTGTTTTGCTGTTTTGGGGGGAAAGCTCTTGATTCCTGCGCTCCTGAGTCCTTGTTTTGCATTTAGGAGCCCACCACCCATGGATGGGCTTTCCCCAAAGTAGGGGGAACCAGCCTGCTGGAAAATCCCATATTCCCTCCTTGACAGAAAACAGCCCCTTGGGGACAGGTGGGAATTCCTGTGCTAAAAGGAGCTTTTCCTCCCTGCAGGCAGGCAGAGAGGTGCCAGCACCCAGCTTTCCTGCCAAGCTGATGACAACAAACCTATTCCTGCAGCGTGGGAAGGTGGGAGCTTCAACCTGTGGCCGTGGCAGTGGGCATGAGTGTCACTGAGCTGGGACAGAGCAGGAGGAAGGAGGGTGATGCTCCTTGCCCAGGGCTGGCTGCAGCACTGCAGGGCCCCAAAACAAGCCCAGCCTCTCCTGGGGCCATCAAAAAGAGAAGGGGAAGGTGCTGGGGGTTGTATTGGTACCCACGAACACCACGGCCCCACGGACCCAAGCATCGCTTGACCCACCCCAGCAGTCTGGCAGTGATTTGGCATCCTCATGGACCCGCCCTGGGCATTTGAAGTGAGCTCAGACAGGGATTTCCCTCTCACATCCTCCCCCAGGCCGCTGTGGAAACGCTCCTTGAAAGCATGGCTTAGGTCACGGCGATTCTGAGTGCCTTCTTCCCCTCCTGCAGAGCTCTCCATCCCCGGTTTGCTTCCTTACAGTCAGCACCAGGGGCTGCTAAGCCTCCCCTCCACCCTGGGGGATCCCTGTGTCCCTGCCAGCCCGCCTGAGGGTGGGGGCACATCCTGGATATCCCAGCAGGACCAGCCGCTCCCTCGTGCTGCATCCCTCGGGATGCACCGGCGCTCTCCCGAGGATGGGCAGCGTGAGCCGCCCAGGCCTGGAAAGCCTGGAACACCCGATCCGTGCCACAGCATGGGCATCCCCCCACACCCCCAGCACCAGGGGAGCCCCCGAGCTGCCCCCTCTGCCCGCAGCACTGGGGGCAATCCCTGCAGCAGCTCCCGGGTGGGGTGGGGATGCTCTGCAGCGCAGGGCGTGCAGAGGATGCTGCGCAGGGCTGGGCTGCTGCTCGGACCCCTGCCCGGCATGGGTCTCACCCACACCCCGGGGGGACGTGCTGAAAGGAGACGGGCAATAAACGCTGCCCCAGGAGCGAGAGCTGAATAAACTGGCCCCTCCTGAGCCCGGGTGATGAGGGGTGCAGCCCCAGAGGGGAGCAACCCCAGCGCAGAGCACCCATCGCTCCCTCGAGGCACTGAGGAACCAGCCCTGCCTGTGGCAGGGGGTTAAAATCAGATGGTCTTTAAGGCCCCCTCCAACCCAGACCAAACCATTCTGCGATTCTATGATGATTCAGACGGCGGAGGAAGGATGGCAAAGTCCTGCCTGGGGAAACGGGCTCCCAGGAGATGATTTACCCAGCTACAGGGCAAGTTTGGAGGCCTGGGACCCCTTTTCTCTCCCCACCAAGCATTTGCACTGCTTGGTGACCACCACCCCTGCAGCAAGGGCTCATAAATGACCTCCAGCCTGACCCCACGGGGACCCCACGGGTGCTGGCACCCAAAAACACAGCAGCCAGGGCTCAGAAACGCAGCGTGGGAGCCCTCGGGATGTTCCCAAAGCCCAAAGCCATGCAGCAGCCCCGCCGTCACCCATGACCCGTGCCGTGGCGAGTGCGGAGGGGTCGGAAAGCCGCTCCCCTTGGAGACCCCCACCCGTCCCCGAGCGGGGACAGCACTTTGGGCTTGTTTCAGCAGAGCCCGGGAGCTCCCAAGGCTGGGAGCCGGGGACCGAAAACTCCCAGCAGCCTCGCAGAGCCTCCCAGCCGGGAAGGTGGCGGCACACGGGGACACCTCCTGGGGACGGGGGGGACACGGTGGGTG
>VZTN01000112.1:188645-213463 GCA_013400515.1 Erpornis zantholeuca
CCGGCGCGGTCCCTGGGGTGCCGGCAGCGTTGTTCCCCCCGGGTGCTGGGGATGTGCCCCACAGGGCGAGCAGGTGCCGCGTCCCCCCCGGAACCCTCCCGTGCCACGCGTGCCCCGCAGCGCCCGTCCCGCGGTAGGCGCGGAGGTGCCCGCACCGTGGGCGAGGGTCTCTTTGCAGGAGCTTCCCACCCCTGGCTTTAGGGGCTCTCGCACCCCCATCCGGCGTGGCAGCTCCGCGCAGAACACGCGGAGCCTTCGGCGGTGTCCGCTTGTGTGTCACCGACACGCGGCCGGGGGGGTCAGCATCCCCCCGACCCTCGGGGGTGTCCCCACGGGGCCGCGGTGGCCGTGGCTCGGCGGGGAGTGTGACCCCGGGCTGGGAGCGGCGTGTGGCGTGACAGCGATGCGTGTCAAGGTCACACCGCGATGAGCCGGTGACAGCCAGGTTCACACGGTGATAACGGGCCGGCTCCGCGCCCTCTCCCTCCCTCCCTTGCGCTAGGGATGCAGGATGGAGCCCAGGCACCTCTGGAGGGGCAGCTCCAGGGATGTTCTGGAGAAGGGGAGTGGGATGCGCCCAGGCGGGTTCTGGAGCCCCTTCGCGTGTGGGGACGCCCAGTGCTGGGAGTTGGTGCTCCTGGGGATGGAGCAGGTTGTTGCTCTGCTGTGGGATGCGTGTGTGNGGAAGGCGATGGGGCAGAGTCCAGGCGCCCGCAGCTGGCAGCGGCCCCGGCACGGTGCTGGGGTGGGCCCTTGGGGGAGGTTAGCCCTTGCCCCTTGCCCTTCCTGCCACGGCGGGGACAGTGCACCGGCCAGTGCCGGACCGGCTCGCTGGCCGGCGAGTGACCCAGCGCCTGCCTCGAGCCCCAGGGGTCTGCTGAGGAGGTGTTTGCCCAGCCGTGAGCTCTGGGGCACGCCAGTGTTTTGGTGATACTCAGGCAGCAGTGCTGAAATCCCATGGGAATGCTGCTGGGGCAGTGAGTCCTCTCTGGGGCAAGTGGGCACTCGCCTTCCTGTAGGTGTTGGTCACCACCAGCTTTCCCCTGGTGCTGGCTTGTGTTCCCATTAGTCCCGTGTCACCCGGCAGCAGGGGGGGATTGTCCCCCAATTCCACCGTGCAGGATGCAGTGGGAGGCAGACTGGGACCGTGAGCTTACTTGTTAATGACTGTGATTAGTTGTTCTGCAGTTATCAGGGTAAGCAGGTTTCTAGACCTTGCTCCCGTGGCGTGGATTGGCACACGTGGAATTTTATGGCACGAAAAGTCACCTCGGTGACTTCTGGCGGGAGTGGGGAGCCCTGGGAGGACACCCAGTCCAGGCCTTCTCCTGTCCCTGCCCTCATCCCGTGACCGCTAATCAGGTCCCCTGGCGCTGCCAGCTTTCCTGCGGCCAAACCTCAGGATTTGAGCTTTTAATCCCCCCCCGGACCGTGAGTCTCGTGGCATTTTGCATTCTCCCCAGGCTGGGCATTGTGTCCCGCCGGGAGGAGCCAAGGGGCAGCCGCTTGCCCTGCCTGCCACCCAGCTACTGAGTAACAGGGGCGGCCCTGTGCACATTAACTCACTTCCACGGCCAGCACATTCCCGTGCCATCCCTTCCGGAGCATCCCCGGCGCACGGCGTCTGCATCCCTCTGCGGCTCGGAGCGGGAAGCGCTGCTCCGGGAAGCGGCAAAACCCCACTGAGTCTCAGAGGGGAGGAGGAGGAGGCGATGGGAGCTGAGGATGCCCCACTGTGGATCCAGATGCTCCGCGCATCCAGGCTCCGGATGCACGTGATGAAATGTGCCGCCCGAAATAACCCCCCCTGCTCCCGCACAGCGAGGGGCACGGCCGCCTTTCTTCTTCCCAGAACATCTCCTGGGGAGGAGGTGGTGCTATTTATTTGCCTTGAGATTCTGGAGGAATTTTGAGCCCGTGCCAAACGCTGCTTTTTCCACAGAAACCGCAGCGCCCTGGTTTTCCATGCGCCCGAGAGCGCCTGCGGACAGAGAGGGGCGGCGTGGTCCGGCAGAGCCTGTGTAGCTGATGGCTCCCGGGATAATGCCGCTGCCCTGCTGCAGAGCCAGGCCCGGGAAGAGCGATGCTGCCAAGAAGCCGGCGTCGGAGACGGTGCCGGAGCAGCGCTGGAAGCTACAAGTCTTCTACCTCTGCTTCTATGGCTTCATGACACAGATCCGGCCCGGGGAGAGCTTCATCACCCCTTATCTGCTGGGGGAGGACAAGAACTTCACAAAGACAGAGGTGAGCTGTGGGCACCCGGTCCCCCACCCCGGTGTCCCCTTTTACGGCTGTGGTCACCATCCTGGTGCTGCCCAGGGCGTGTCCCCGTAGTTCTGGGGGGCACAGGGGTGTCACATCCTGGGTGTGGTGGTGTCTGGTGGTGCTTTCCCGGGGGGTGAGGTGGAGTGCTGTGGGGCCCTGTCTCACTTGGCTATGAGGTCACCCCATTCCCCAAGTCCCAGGCTCAACTTGCCCTGGTATAAAACCTCATGCCCAAGCTGGCAGCTGATTCTGGGGGTCAGTGTGTGACCCCTGCCCACCTGAGCAGCCCGTGGGATGGCGGGAGGGTGCTGTGCTGGGAGACGCCACACCCTGCCTCGCTGGGGAGACTTTTCCATGGGGGCACGGTGCACCGCTGGCACCGATGGGGTTAGCCGAGGAGGGGCCACGGTGTCGTCGTCTCCCCACCGAGGGTGCTGGCCCCGATCCCAGCCAGCTGCTGCGCCTGTGGGAACGCCGCGTTCCCGGCACGGGAAGGGGCCGGGGCTCAGCCGGACCCCCAGCCGAGCACCCTGCTGGTCGCATTCCTCCCCGAGGAGGTGCTGCCCTGGGGGTCAGCAGCTGGTGCCCACGCAGCCCCCAGGCTGGTGGGCACCCCCAGGGGTGCAGCCAGCGCCCAGCCCCTCCTTGCCCTGGCGGCAGGTGACCAACGTGATCACGCCGGTGCTGTCCTACTCCTACATGGCCGTGCTGGTGCCCATCTTCCTGCTGACGGACTACCTGCGCTACAAGCCCGTGCTGGTGCTGCAGAGCCTGAGCCACATCTCCATCTGGCTGCTGCTGGTGCTGGGCACCTCCGTGCTGGCCATGCAGCTGATGGAGTTCTTCTACGGCATCACCATGGCCGCCCGCATTGCCTACTCCTCCTACATCTTCTCCCTGGTGGCCCCGTCCCGCTACCAGCGCATGGCCAGCTATTCCCGCTCCGCCGTGCTCCTGGGGGTCTTCACCAGCTCCGTCCTGGGCCAGCTCTGCGTCACCCTGGGCGGCGTCACCTTCCTCACCCTCAACTACGTCTCCTTGGGCTTCGTCAGCTTTGGCCTCATCCTCACCCTCTTCCTCGAGCGGCCCCGGCGCAGCCTCTTCTTCAACCGGCCCGGGGGGGCCGGCGAGGCGGCCGCGCCCACCGAGCTGGACAGGATGGCCGGGGGGGACGGCGGCGGGGGGACACGGGGCTGGCGGGACACGGTGCTGTGCCGGATGCTGCGGGAGCTGGGAGCGCTGGCCAGGCAGCCCCAGCTCCGCCTCTGGTCCCTGTGGTGGGTCCTCAACTCGGCCGGGTACTACCTGATGCTGTACTACGCACACATCCTCTGGAACGAGATCTCTCCCACCACGGACAACCGCCGGGTGTACAACGGGGGCGTGGATGCTGCCTCCACGCTGCTGGGTAACTTGGCTGGGATGGGGACACTGCTGCATGTCCTGGAATGGCTGGGGACACCAGGGAGGTGGGGAGGGGGTCACTGCCGTCCTGCTGCATCCCCTGGAATGGCTGGGGGCAGCAGGAATGTGGCAGGACGCTCCGTCCCCCTGCACCCCTTGGGAACGGCGGTCCTTATGGAATTTTTGGTGGTCGGGCATTGGGGAGGACGTGATGATCGCTGGGCCGGGTGCCAGCCTGGGCAGGGCAGGAGATCCTCGAGGTGCTCACAGCATCCTTCGTCCCTCCCCAGGAGCCGTCGCCTCCTTCGCCGCCGGCTACGTGAAGATCCGCTGGACGCTGTGGTCGGAGCTGGTGATCGGAGTGGTGACGGCATTCCAGGCGGGCTTGCTCCTGCTCATGAACTCCACCACCAACATCTGGCTGTGCTACGCTGCCTACATCCTCTTCCGTGGCTCCCACCAGTTCCTGGTGCCCATTGCCATGTGCGTGGTGCTCCTGGGGTCCCGCTCCCACCCCGGTGGCCGGGTTGATGCCGGGGGTTCACCAGTGCTCCTGTTTTTCCCAGTTTCCAGATTGCTACCTCCCTCTCCAAGGAGCTCTGCGCTCTGGTCTTCGGGGTCAACACCTTCTTTGCCACCGTGCTGAAGACCATCATCACTGTCATCGTGGCCGACAAGAGGGGCCTGGGCTTATCCGTGCACCCCCAGGTAGGGATGTGGGGGCACCTGGGATGGAGGTGGTCCCCGAATGGTGCGGGATGAAGGGAGGGCTCCACGTGCTCTTCTCCCCCCTCTCCTCTCTTGCAGTTTCACGTCTATTTTGGCTACTTCACCCTGCTGACCGTGGCCTACCTGCTGGCGGCTGTCAGGGTGGGGATCCAGCACAGCCGCCGCAGGCAGCCGGCGGAGCTGGCCCTGGCCAAGGAGCCGTGCCAGCTCCCCGTGGAGATTCCAGCGCAGGAGAAAAGCCCGGAGGCGGGCGCCGTGCGAGCCTGAGCGCTGGCACCGCCGCACCGCGGCCGGCTCTCGGCTCCCGAAGCCAGCATCGTCACCGCCGCCGTGTGCTCGGCNCCCGTCCCGCCGCGTCCCCAGCACGGCACGGAGCCAGGCTACAAGAGGATGTTTCTTTATTCAGTGCCTTTAGAAAAATGGTTTATAGGACACAACCGACAACAACAACAACAAAAAAATAATATAAAGATCCACAGGCTTTAAATTGCATTAATTACACAAAATACAGTAGACTGTAAGAAATAGAGACCGTGTGACTCGCACAGCTTTTATGGTAATAATTTCCATACAATAACAAAAAAAAGCTAGTTACAAATTTTATCTTTTTTTCTTTTCTCCTTTTTTTTTTTATTTTTTTTATTTGTGGTGGCTTTATGCAGGAAATCAAGTTCCTTTTATCAGTGAATTAAATATTNCACCAATTCCAACCAGCTTCGCTGCACCTTCACCACTCGAGCCCAGCAAAGGTGGCACGGGGAGGGGGGGATGGCAGTGCCTGCCCTCGGTACCACACGTGCTCAACACGCACACACACAGGGAAACACACGCCAAGGGCACAGCTGGCCACGCCTCAGGGCCACCCTGGCACCCCAGGACCTGTGCTGGGCTGCGGGGGCACAGCCGGGGGTCCCCAGGGTGCGTGGAGGGGATGGGGGAGACTGGAACCCCACCAGAGCTCTGCTGGCTGGGGTTAGGTGGAGGTGAGGATGATGATGGGATGGGCCTTACCTGGAGAGGATGGAGACCATCTGGGGGAGCCCCAGCACCGCCACGGGACAGTCCTGTGGGTGGGATGCTGGGGTTTTGGCTGGAGAAGACCCCACGGCCTCAGCAGCAGGGATTTGGGTCCAACCCCGAGCTCCTGGTGAGGACAGCATGGGGCTGGGAGGCTGCTGAGAGCCCCCACAGGCTCTTGGTGGGGACAGCTCACACTGAAATCTCCCTGCCGAGCATCCTCCCATGCAGCCACCCCAAAAAGAGCATCCGAGCAGGGAGGGGAACAAGCCGAAGTGGTTAAATATTAGGAGTTAGAAGAGGAGTGGAGGAGGAGGAGGAGGAAGGCCGCCAGCCCATGACTGCCCTGCCCCGGGTGGGACCTGAGCCCCTGCCGACCCAGGGCAGGGGCCATGGCAATACTCTTTGGCTTCAGGTCTGCGGGAGAAGGAGACCCTGTGGGGCACGTGGAGGGGGCTGAGGGGCCCAGGGGTGCAGGCTGGCCCCACCCTCCCTGGGGACGTGGGGGGACCCAGGGGCCGCCAGGGCGGGTGTCACTTCTTGGCGGCGGTCATGAAGCTGTTCTCGATGCAGAGGACGATGAAGGCGTGCTGGCAGCTGCTGGCCGCCTGCTCCAGCAGTTTTCCAGAGGCCAGGGAGGAAGCCTGGCCGCTGACCCCGCGCTCCTCTGTCCGCCACGTCTCGCAGTAGCTCTCGGGCAAGCGCCGGCCCTTGGCATCCGAGCCGTGCCAGACGCTCTTCTGCGGCCTGGAAGGGTGGGAGTTGGGGGGTGCTGCTGCCCCGAACCCCATTTCCCCCTCGCTCAACCCCACACTCACCATCCTGCGTCCCGCAGCACATCCCGGCCGTCAAAGGAGAGGATGCGGGCGCCGGCTCGCAGCGGGGCCCCGCTGCCCGTGAAAAGGGCTTCCCAGTTATTGAACAGAACTTCATCCTGGTGGGAAAGTGGAGGAGGAGAGGGTTTAGCCCTGCCTGCGTGCTCCAAGAGCATCCCCAAAGCTCCAAGCTCCAGCAGCTTCCAGGAAGGGGATGCTTCGTGATGGATGGGGGCTTTGGTATGCTCTGCATCCCTTGGCAGTCCCGGGTTAAGGGTTGGACTCAATGACCTTAAAGAGATCCTTTGCACCCATAAGGTCTCTGTGCTCCTACTCCACGACCCCTCGGAGCTGGGAGGGCGCGGGGAAGGGGCCGGGGACGCGCTCACCCGGAGGTTGACGATGGGGACGGCGGCGCGGTCGGCCCTGCGCACGATGCTGTAGAGGTCCTGCAGGCGCGAGGAGAGGAAGGCGCGGAAGGTGCCGGCCAGCCCCACCTGCCGCGCCTGCTGGAAGCACTGGAAGTCGGCGCCCCGGATGCCGCGCATGCCGCCGCTCAGAGGGCTGTTCAGGGCCACCAGGTGAAGCTGCCGAGAGGGGACAACGGGGCTTGAGGGAGGCGGCTCCGGGCACCGCCCGCGGCTCCCCCGGGCCGGCACTCACGGCGGGCTGGAAGTCCTGGTGCACGTGGGNTGTCGTACACCTCGTTGTCCTGGGGAGGGGGACACAGGATGAGGGGGGAAAAGGTGTCCCAGGTGGGGATGGGGATGGTGGGGATGGATGGAGATGGGCACAGAGATGGTTGGGGTTGGATGGAGATGGGGATGGGGATGGGGATGGTTGGGGATGGGGATTGACATGGTTGGGGATGGATGGAGAAGGGGATGAAGGATGAAGATGGATGAAGGATGTTCCTGGATGGAGATGGTTGGGGATGGGATGAGGATGGAGGATAGGAATAGGATTGGGATGGATAGGGATGAGGACGTGCACGGGGAACGGAGCACTCACCAGAGCCGAACTGGGGATCAGGTTGTGCTCCTCCAGCTGCAAGGGCATGGCACATCAGACCCCATCTGCCCCCCTCTCCTCTCCCTCCCGCACGGGTGGGGGTCCCCGAGCAGCCCCGGGAGTCGCTGCCGAGCCCCGGGGCGGTGCTGCCCGCGCTCCCCTCGAGCCCCGGGTGCCCCCCAGCTCCCCCACTCACCAGCACCCTGCGGAAGCCCCCGCGCAGGCGGACGTAGAGCTCCTGCCGGTCGGTCAGGAAGACGAGGCTGCCCTCGGGCAGCTCGAGCGCGGCGCTCAGCATCGCCTGGTACGTGGGCACGGCCCGGAGCTGCGGGCACAGCCCCAGCGGGGGTCAGGGACCGGCTGGCTGCGCCACGGGCGGCCCCTGGCCAGAGCCCCGACTCACCCCCAAGGACATCCCGCTGCTGCCTGGTGGTCCGGGGGGTCCTGGTGGTCCTGGGGGCCCCGGGATGCTGACAGCTGTGGGGGAAGGAGGGTGAGATGGAGAGGGATGCAGCACGGGGAGGGAGGCAGAGGTGCAGGGAGGGATGTGTGGGATACGAGCAGGCACGCAGGGATGTGGGGGTGGCAGGGAGGGATGCGACAGAGCAGGTACTCACCTTGTCTGTGGGGACCTGGGAAGGAGGGTGGCCCGGGCGGACCAGGGGGGCCAGGAGGGCCAGGGGGGCCCTGCCGCCCCTCGTAGCCAATACCAGGGGGACCCTGAGGTCCTGGAGGCCCCGGTGGCCCAACAATACTGTCCCCCTTGGGACCCTAGGCAGCGTTAGAGAACATCTGTTGGAGCAAAGTCCCCAGGGATGCCACCCCCACTGTACCCTCCCCATGAGGTACTCACCGGCAGCCCGGGGTATCCCTGGGGCCCTGGAGGCCCTGGAATTCCAGAGACTCCAGGACCGTAGAGCTGGGTGCTGCCCGGCTCGCCCTTCTCACCCTTGGGACCTGCATCCCCCTTGTCACCCTGCAGGATGGCACAGCCTTAGGGTGAGCAGCTGGGGCGCACTGGGTACCCCAAATCCTGCTGGGTTCCCGCCAGCATTGTGCAGAGGGCTTACCCGCAGGCTGGCACCAAAGTGACTCGGGTCATAGGGGAAGTGGCCTGTGGAGAGAGGGAGAGGAGGGGAGAGGAGCTGGGATGGGCACGAGCTCCCCCTGCCTGATTCTGCCAGCGGGGATCGGTCACTTACCTGGGGGTCCTGGGGGTCCGGTGTCACCTTTCTCTCCCTTTTGTCCTGCGAACTGGTGGAAACCTGTGGGGAGCAGCACAGATGCCACCTCAGGGCTCCAGCTCTAAGGGAGGGAGGGAGGGGGTTTCCCCCCAGCCCTGCCTTGCTGAGGTTCCCCAAACTGCCCAGGGGGGGCTGGGAGAGGGGCACCCCTTACCAGGGAACGCCGGGTGGCCAGAGTCGCTGAAGGTCTGTGGAGATGAGAAGGAAGTGGCTGCAGAGACTGCAGCACCCTGGGCACCCTCCGCCCCCCATGCTGGTGACAGTCCCACGTGCCAGCCCCAGCCAGGATGTCACCAGAGCATCCTCAGTGCCCTCCAGGCAGGCAGGGGACGCTGGGGGCCCAGTGCCACCATGTCCCTCGTGGTGGCCGTGCCCGTACTCACATTGCCATTGTTGTAGACTATGCTGCCAGGTGGCCCAGGGGGCCCAGGGGGTCCTGGCGGGCCTGGGGGACCCTGGCGGGGAAGAGAAGATTTGTCAAGGTCCTGCAAAGCGGAAACCACGGAGGGGGACACCGGCACCGTGCCCTGCCCCAGAGGGGCGGGGGAGACCTCTGCCCTTTGCCCAAGGGACTGGGGTCCTCGGGAAGACCCTGGGGCTGCCCGGGGGTCCCAGCAGTGCTCACCCGCAAGCCCAGCCCGTCGGCGGGGTCACCCTTCTCGCCCTTCAGCCCGTTCATGCCGGGACGTCCCTGCGGATGAGGGGCACAGTGAGCCTCGTCCCCGTCCCCCTGCCAGCCCCTGGCGCCGCAGCCGGCGCTCCGGAGTCAGCTGTGGCCCCCTGGCATCACCTCCGGCACCCCGGCACCGNCGCGGCGGAGGCGATGGCCGGGGACGCAAACAAACCGGGAGCAGCTCTTACGGGTCTGCCCGGAAAGCCGATCTCTCCCTTCATCCCTGCTCGTCCCGGGGGACCCTGCAAGGCAGAGAAGAGGAGGATGAGGGTGCTCAGCGTGGGGGACACCCCCTCTGCCTAGGATGGCTGCCGTCCCTCGCCCGAGACACGAGGAGGAAGAGGAGGAGGGTGAGGGTGACTTACCGATGGTCCCATCGGGCCCCGCAGCCCCGGCTCCCCCTGCGGACAGTGGAGAGGGAAAGGGCATCACCACCGGGACCGCCCGGCCCCTGTCCCGCGGGGACGTGCCCCCCACTCCTGCCAGGCACCCACCTTCTCTCCTTTCACCTGGGCCGTGACCACCGTCCCGTCAGGGCTGATGATGACGCCGGGCTCCCCCTTCTCCCCCTGCAAGAGAAGAGGAGGTGGGAGGGCACACGGAGGGGCCGGGCTCCCCGCTGTGACAGGGCTGGTGGCCAGGTAGAACGGGCGAGCAGGAGTGTCCTGCAGGTGGCCGGGAGCTGTTACCTTCGAGCCCGGAGCGCCCTGCGGACCAGCTGACCCCTGGTCTCCTTTCGGTCCCACCGGACCCTGCAGGAAGGACACAGAGCCCAAATCATTCCCGACCCACCGAAGGCAGGTCCCAACCCCCGCCTCCACCACCACCACTCTGCGGCAAAGCACAGCAGGACTGGCCACCAGCGCTGTCACCAGGGCCACCCCGTGGTCCCCAGATGTGTCACCGACTCACCGGGAAGCCAGCGTGGCCTGGTCTGCCCTGCAGAGAGAAGCAGAGATGCTCCTAAGAGCAAATCCCCTCTTTCCAAAAAACGGGGTGCCCTCCTGGCACTGCTGAGGGGTGGGCACAGGTGGCATGAGGGCACTTACCTCCGGACCAGGAAAAGCCACCAAGGACTTCTGCAAAAAGAGACAAATTGAGGTTTTTCCCCCTGCTCTTGGCCCTGACCCCTTCCCCTGCCCCACCAGGGTGCCACCACTTACATCTTCGCTGGACACAGAGATGACCTGTCCAGGGGGACCCGGTGGGCCAGGGGGGCCGGGCAGCCCCACACCATCTTGGCCTCGCTCTCCCTGGAAGACACAAGCCATCAGCCCAGGGCCACCCCTGGCTGGTCCCCGTCCCCAGCCTGGTGGCACCTACCTTCTCACCAGCGCTGCCTTTGTCACCTTTGGGTCCCTGGAAAGAGGGGCAGGAAGGAGTGAGCACCACCTGGCTCACAGGTGCAGACCCCCTCCCACTTCTGCCCCCAAAAAACCCTTCAGGCACCCCCAGCTCCAGCTCCAGCTCCAGGCAGCGAGCCAGGCTGCCATGATTTTGGGTGGAGGTGGTGGCCAGTGGGGCAGCAGGGCGGTGGGGACAGGATCCCAAGGGGTGCGGGCGCCCTTGGCACGCAGTGAGCAGGCTCCCCCAGCAGGGAGGGGGAATTTTGGCTGCTGGGAACGGAGCTGCTGCAATCAGGGGTGCCCTGCCTAGACCAGGAGGGACTTCTGGAAATGGGGGGCTGAGCTCCTCCTACCTGTGGCCCAGGGAAGCCCTCCAGGCCAGGGCGGCCATCCACGCCAGGCATGCCAGCATCTCCCTGCAAGGGGAGTGGGAAAGGGCAGGGTGCAGCCCCAGGCTGGGGAGCACAGGGGTCCTGCCCAGTGCCCTGCACACCTTGGGAGCTGGCACAAACCCATCCCATGTGCTCCTACCTTTGGTCCTGGCAAGCCAGGCTGTCCAGGGCTGCCGACCTCTCCCTGCAAGGAAAGAGGTGTCAGAGGCATCCCTACAGGCTGCCTGCAGGCATCCTACGCGGATGGAGCCAGGAGGATGCTGGAAAGGGTCCTCACCTTCACCCCCGGCAGGCCTGGCACACCCTGCAAGCAACAAGGGGACTGTGAGCATCGGGGGATGGCAGGGGACACAAAGGCGGGGAAGATCCCGGGATGGAGAGGAGGGAAGGGGCAGGAAGAGCCCTACCCGTGGTCCTTCAGGTCCAGCTGGTCCCGGGGTGAATGACAGCCCTGAGCCCTCCATGTCACCCTAAATGCAGGGAGAAGGGGATGAGCTGTGCCTGTGCCCAGCCCAGCCCAGCCCAGCCCAGCCCAGCCCTGCAGTGACCACTCACAAATCCAGCCTCGTAGCCTGGCCCCGGGGGGCCCGGGGGGCCGGGGGGCCCTGGCTGCCCGCGGGGTCCGATGGGCCCGGGAAGCCCAGCCAAGCCCATTTCTCCTGGGGGTCCTGCTGGTCCTGTCTCGCCCTTGCTGCCCTGCAGAGGGGACGAGGAGGGCACAGATGGAAGGGGGTGGTGGTGGCTGCCTGGAGCCTGGAGGCAGGAGGCAGAGCATCCCCACCCAAATCCCTCTGGGACAGGACGTGGATGCTCTCCCTGATGCTCCTCTGTCTGGAAGGGGGTGATGCCAGGATGGTTTTTTGCTTTTTCTTTCACACCCCTCTCACACACCCTTTTATACAGTTTGATGCATTCTCAGTGCTTTTAGCCCCACACTTGTACCTCCCCAAGGCTGAGAACTCAGCTCAGCCCCACGGCACCGTTAAACCAGGAGAGCAAACATCCTGGGAGCCCCAGACACCAAGGGCCTCTCCAGAACACATTTGGGAACCTCAGTCAGGCCCAGCCAGGGGGAAGGTTCCTCACAACGAGGGCTTCACTCCAGCTTCTCACTGGGGAATCTTTGATAGATGTGCTAATTTTGTAATGCCTATAATTGTGTGTATTTCAGTGTGAGGCTGGGCATGCATTTTCGGGGCATTCCACCCATGCTGCACCCAAGGATCCTGAAATCTGAGGTAAAAACCCCTTTTCCCCATAAACCGTGGTTTGGTTTTAGTTTCGAGACCAGGGAAAAGCAACAGGGGCACTGCCCAGCTCGGGCACCCTTCATCCCGCCAGCTCCCCGTGTAATGTCCACAGTGGCCACCAGAGGCTCGTCCGAAGTCATAAATGGGAAGGTTTTTGCATGCGGGGCTGGCCCCGGCGCTGCAGCAGAGCCCAGGGCCAAGAGGGGAGGCTCGCAGGCATTCCTGGGACTGCAGCGGGCCCGGAAGCAACAGGACTGGACCTCACACCCGCTGCAACCCCATCTGCCCTCTGGGTGCTGCAGAAGGTTAGAATTAAGGTTATGAAACCTTAATTTTTGAGGTTTTTGCCCCAGCTCAGGCTGCTGAGGGCAGCATCCCAGCTCCAAGGGGCTCCCAGCAAGCCTTCACTTCCACCCTTGGGGGTGCAGGGTGGAAGGAAGCTGGAGCAGGCGGGCAGGAGAGGGGGATGCACAGAAGATGGGGCATCCCCCAAGCAAACTCTCCTCTGTGTCTCGGAACACCACCCTCGGCTTTCCTGCCCCATTCCCGATGTGGCAGAGCCCGGAGCAAAGCCCAGGCAGGGTGGCAGGAGCCTGGTGAGCCTCCTTTGTGGGCTCAGCAGCTCCATGCAGCCTTGGCAGTGCTCTGGGAGGAACCCGAACAGCAGCACCCCGCCCCAAGCATCATCCCTGCCTCCAGCCCGCAACGGAGAACCCAAAAATGCCCACCCCAAGCACAGTACCTTGGGTCCTGGCAGGCCAGGGAGGCCGAGGTCACCCACGTTGCCCTGGGAAGGAGGAGGAGGAGGGAGAAGAGGGTGTGAAGACGCTGCCCAGCTCCAGGCAGGAGCACGGTGGTGCTCCCAGAGCTGTGCCCTGCGGGACCCCGAGCTGGGGCACGGGGAACACTCACCCGCTCTCCCTTGGGCCCCGGCTGCCCGGCCTCCCCGTCTCTTCCTGGAGCACCCTGAGGACCCTGTAAGATCCCAGGAGCCGGTTCCAGCACAGCAAAACCCCGAGCCCCCCCACCACGGCAGGGTGGCCCTGGGATGGGTCCCCTTGGCCACCCCCTGGACCTACCGCTGGCCCCGGGGGCCCGGGGATCCCGTCCCTGCCCGGCAGCCCCGGCGGTCCCGGCAGGTCCGTGCGGTTCATCCCAAACCGTCCTGGCTCCCCTGGCAATCCGGGCACGCCGGGCGGCCCTGGGGGGCCGGGTGGCCCTCGTGGGCCCTGGAAGAGACGTGGGGGGCCATGGCTGAGGGTGTCCCCCCTGCTCCCGGCTGGCAGGACAGGCGCTCACCCCCACTCACCCGCAGGCTCTCCAGGTCACCGCCGAAGCCGGAGCCCTCCATGTCGATGAAGGTCTGAAGGGAGAAGCACGAGGCTGATGTCAGGGTGGCCCCGGGGCTGCTGGCAGCACTCCACGCCTCGGTGGCTTCATGGAGCCCCCACCCCTCAACCCCCGTGTCCCAGGGGCACCCACCAGCTTGTCGCTCTTGGAGGAGGGTCCCGGCGGTCCAGGAGGGCCGGGTGGTCCAGGGGGTCCCCTCGGCCCCACGCCTGGGTCACCCTGGCACGGAGGAGAGAGCGCGGTTTGGGGGTGCAGCCGAGCTGGGGGCGAGGGGAAGGGGGGGCACGTCCTGCCCCCCAACACTGGCACTCACCTTCTCCCCCTTCAGGCCCGGCTCCCCCGGCATCCCGGGGAACCCTGGGGGCCCCATTTCACCCTGCAGAGGGGAGCGGGGGGGTCAGTGGGTGGCGAGGGGAGGGGGTGGCCGTCCCCCGTCACCCCGCCACCCCCCGCCCCACTTANCCCGCCACCCCCCACCCCACTTACGGGCTTGCCGTCCTCGCCGGGATCTCCCTAGGGACGGCAGAGAGGGGACAGGTCAGAGGGCAGGTGGGTGGGGTGGGGGGACGGGGGACACCCCGTGGCGGGGAATTGACTCACGGGCTCGCCGTCCCTGCCAGGGGCTCCGTCCTTGCCCGGTGGCCCGGCGGGGCCCGTGACCTGCTCCACCAGCGAGCCATCGGCGTGCCGAGAGAGGGTCCCGGGTGGTCCGGGGTCACCGGGTTCTCCCTTTTGCCCCTTAGAGCCAGGGTAGCCAAATCCAGCACTGCCCTGGGGAGGGGAGGCAGGCGGGGGTGGGTGTCAGGTCCCTGCGGGACACCCCGGGAAGGACACGGCTCTGTGCCAGCCCCCGCAGCCACGCTCACCTTGATGCCCAGGTCTCCCTTCTCCCCCTGAGGAGCAGAAACAGAGAGGAGCAGGTGTCAAACACAGACGCGTGGCCGGCACCCTCTAGCCCCAAGGACCGGCTCTCACCCACCTTCTGACCCTTGACACTGCCCGGCCCCGCGATGCCACCGGTCCCCGAGTCCCCTTTCAAGCCGCGCTCCCCCTTCTCCCCCTTCTCGCCTTTCCGGCCGGTGCCTGTGGGAAAGGAAGGGGCGCAGGCGTGCTTGGGGACGGCCGCACCCCCGCGCCCCCGCTTGTGCTCCCCAGGGAAGGGGAAAGCTGCTGGAATTACCTCCCGTGGAGACCCGCACGGTCTCCTCCGCCCGGGTCNGGACGGCTGCTGGCACACCCGCAGGCACGCCGTGACCTCGGCCGGCACCGAGCCCTCCTCGTGGCCGGGGTTTCGGGGCGTCACCCCGAGTGCCAACACCTGCGGGCAGCAACTCACCTGCGCCTTGCCCGAGGGCTGCCCTCCGCCTTCCATCCCGCTGCCGAAATCCCCGGAGACCTGCGTTTGCCCGCGGAGAAGGGGTGAGGGCTGCGCTGGGGGCGCGGCGGGGACACCCCCGAGCTGCCCCGGCCGTGCTGCCAGCGCTCACCTCCGCATCATCCTCCTCTTCCTCGCACTGCCGCTCGGCCGCCCGCGGGTCCCCTCGGAGCTTCAAATCCGCAATCACGCCCTGGAAGGAGAGCAGGGATGGCTGCGGGACAGGGGTGGGCGGTGGGACCCGCCGCGCCACTCGGCCACCACGGCCTCAGGACAAGGACAAACGAGATCTGCCGACACTGCCCAGCTGGGGGCATGTGCTTGCGAGAGGAATTGATGTGCTCTCTTAATCATATGCAAGATATATATTTTTGATGTATTTATTATATAACTTAATCCACTTGTCATTCATTCACGTCCTGTCACAGCCAGCCCGGCGGAGCTGCGGCTGCCCCTGATCCTTGTTTGCCTAAGCCCATCACGTTTCCTCGCCCAGACTCTGCTCCCTCTGCTGGCTCCCTCTGCTTCCAGGCCAGCCCAAATATTATTTTGGGTGTCTTGCCCAAAGAAGAGACACCGAGGGGGAGGTATCTCCTCTCTCCGAGCTCGCTTCCCAGCGTGGTCCCCTGCTCCTCCCCGCTGGGATCAGACGGACAGGAAGCATCCCAGCTTGGCAGACTCCCATCCCGACAGCATCCCTGCATCCCAGCCTGGGCTCTGGGATGTGCTGGGTGACCCCGCTCGCAGTGGGAGCTGTAGGGTACCCACACCCCTTCTCCTGCTGCGGGGATTTGCTATGGGGGTTTGCCTGGAGGCAGCACCCTTAGGAAGGGATTCCTGGTGGTTTCTTGTCTAAACAAGTGGCCTGGACGCGCACGGTGCTTGCAAAAACAAATAAATAGTAGGGAAGAGCAGATTATCCCAGGAAACACAGCGCGTGGGCTGCAGAGGCTGCCAGCTGTCCTTGCACGGGGCAGGGCAGTCTCTGCGGCCAGGGAGCCCTGGGGAGAGGGAAAACAAGGAGCACAGCCAAAAGATCCCTGTAAAAGCTCTGCTGGGTGTCTGGCTGGGTCCTGGCTGCTACCTCTGTTCAGCCCACGTGGTGCCAGCTCAGGCACATGGCTTGCTCAGCCATGCTGGTGGTGCTGGGCAGGAGCTGCAAGGCTTCTGGGGCTTTCCAGAGGCACAGGAAACAAGCCAGTCCCAAGCCTGGAACCAGGCAGTGCCACGAGGGATGGTTATGGGCCCCTCTGCAGCCTCCTTGTGCCCATAAAGAGGGCAGCAGCCCCAGAGACCTGACAGTGAATCCATCGAGTCATGGAATCGCTGAGGCTGGAAAGGCCCTCTAGGATCTCTGAGCCCAACCATGAACCCAGCACTGCCAGGTCCCCCACCAGGCCAAGTGTGTCCCCAAGTGCCACACGCAGCTGCAAACAAATCCTCCTGGCAGACCCCAGCTCAGACCCCACGTGAGAGCTGCTGCCCCAGGGGCTCCTGCATCACCCCCAGGCTTTGCCCCTCAGGGTGTCCTGCCATGGCCATAAAGGCGACTCGAGAAGGAGCAGAGGTGCCAGGACACCCCTCCAGCTGCCTCCCAGCAAGTTCACCCTGGGGCTTGACCCAGGGCCAGGTTTTAATCCGCTTGCTGCCCCGTTAGTTCCAGATAACGCGAGGCAGGGCTGGACAGGGGTGGAAGCACCACGAGGCAGTCAGATGCTGCTCCCCTCCCACCCAGCCAAGGCCAGGGCCAGGCATTCCCCATGGGAAACCCGGGGGCGGGCGGTGGGATCGGGGATGGCAAGCTGGGCACCATCACCTGCTGGAAGGGTCTGCTCCGCTCCAGGCTGTGCCCTCCATGTGGTGCCAAACCCCTCCAGCTGGGGACAGGAGCTCCTCCACAGCCCTGACCTGGCCCTCCCAGCCTGTTCAAGAGCAAAGAAATTGCTCTTCAAGAGCAAAGAGTTGTTCTTCAAGGACCTGAATCCCAGTGCAAACCAGTTTGTAGACCATCAATGATTAACCCCTTCCTGGGGGGGCTTTCCCTGCCCAGAGCCATTCCAGTGGGAATGTGGCAGCACGGTCAGGATGATGTTTAAGCTCGGAAATGTGCTCTGCAGAACTGCACAGGGAAAGCATCGCTCCCCTCAGCAGCGCCTCTGTTGCTGGGCAAATCCTGCTCAGCCCAGGATAAACCTGGACATTCCTCTCCTCCAGTCCTGCAGGGGATTTCCATGTCAGCTGGGCATTTTCCCCACACTTCCCACAAACCTTATCTGGAGCACGAGTCCTGCTCAAAGCACGGGCTGAGCTATCACATCCTTCCTCACTCTCCAAAGTCTTCCTGGAGATAGCGCCCAACATCAGCCAGCAAAGATATGCTCCAGCCCAAGCATTTTTTCCAGCTAAGAGGGACATTTTCCCAGCCCAGCCGAAGGAGCTGGGTATTTCAGGCAATGGGGAGATCCAAAGGGAATCTGGGGTCTGTGCTCGCTGGGAAAAGGCAGTGGTGGGAGCTGCATGGCAGCCCCACGTCCTCCTGCCCGCCCACCTCGAGAGCTTTGCCTCGGTGAGCCCCAAGACCACAAATCGATGGCACCCCAAGCCACCTTCCCCTCCAGCCCAGGTGTCCCCTTCCCCAGGGACACCCACGGAGCTAGTGGTGTCCCACCTCTCCTGGGAGACACTCCCGGGGCCGACCCCATCTCTCACCTGATATTTATCCGGGTCAGCCCCTCCAGCCTGAGCAACGAAGAGCCCGGAGCCCTCTTCCAGCTCCATCTCGTCCGGGGAGCGCTCGAAGTGGACGCGCTCGTGCTCCTCGCAGTCCAGGTAGAGGACCACCTCCTCCTCCTCCACGCTGATGGCGAAGCGCGTCCACTGGTTGAGCAGGGTGGGCACGGTGAAGGTGGCGGCCGGGTAGGAGCTGGGCGAGCCCGGCTCCGTGTAGTAGAAGATGATCTGCTGCTGGCCCGCCCGCAGCTCCGAGAGCTTGACGCCCACGTAGATGATGCTCTGCGAGGAGTCCGTGACGGCGAAGAGCACGCCGGCCCGGGGCGTGGTGGGCTGGATGTGGAAGAGCAGCGAGAAGTCCCGGTAGAAAGGGCTGGGCAGGTGGTACCGCGCCACCTGGCCCGTGTTGGCCTTGGGGCCGAAGACGTAGCCGGGGTTGTTGTCGGGGCCGTAAATCCTGTGGATCTCCTCGCTCGGAGGGTCCCCGATCAGCTCCAGCAGGCTGAGCTCGGCGTGCAGGCTCTCTGCGGGGAGGAAGGACAGGGATGGTCACTCAGAGAGGGATAGCCCATCCTTCAGAGACTCCCTTCGCCCACCCGCCCCGAGATCTGCGCCTTGGCCAAGGCAGCGACCCTGGGCTGCTCCCACTATGATGGAACCCTGGGAGCTGAGAATCTTAAACTCTCTGCGCTGAAAAGCACTGTTCCACAAGAAAACCCCACATTTGATCTGAGGCCTTGAGATAGGCTTCCAAAATCAAGTGATGATTTTAAAATCACACGTGTGTAGCTTGAATAGAAACTGTAGTGTCACAAAGTGAAAGATTTAAAATTTAAAGTTTTGGATAAGATGAAAATTTTGAAGCGGTAGCTGCATACTTCTTTTTCACTTTCTTCTTCCTTCTTCTTCATGAGTTGAAATGATGTCTTATAATTAGATTAAAAAATCTGCGCTGCTGAACTTAGAAGTTAAAATATTGAGTTAGAAATAAAAATAATTTAAGTGACAAATCATTATTGGACCAAAGGTCCTTGAAAAAGCTCTGCAAAGCCATTGTTGGCCTTGTTTTACCTTGCTAACAGAACTCATAACTTCTAAGACTGTGACATAGATAAGAACCAATAAACAACTGAATCCAAACAAAAAAAACTCACGTCTCCTGTATTTCATCCCAGCTACGAAAAATAAAAATTAAAAAACAAAACATCACCCCAACAGCCCCACACCAGTGGGATACATCCCCCAAAATGCCCCCCATTCCCGGCTGCTGGCCCTCCAAGCACAGCTGGGACACCACGGAACCGTGGCATGACTCGGGTGGGAAAGGACCTCGGAGATCACCTCACTCCGATCCCCCTGCCGTGGGCAAGGACACAATCCTCCAGACCAGGTTGCTCCGATTCCCCGAGAGAATCGGGTCCTTCCCTGGTCGGGGGATGCTGCTGGAGCCCCAGGATGCCGAAGCACCGCCCCGGGGAAGCATCCACACGCATCCCGGGATCACGGTGACCCCTGGCGTCATCCCGGGACAAGAGCCTAGGGTCACCCCAGCCGGGAATGAATCAGAGCCAAGCCCTCGCAACACCCTGGGAACGCGGCTCGGGCCAGCTCAGCTTCCCAGATGCTCTCAGTTGGGAGGTCGCCTCCTTTCCCAACTCCTGTGGAGATTTAGGGAATTGGGGGAGTTCTGCTGGAGACCCTCCGCCCGGCGCAGCTGAACATCTGCCGCCGCCAGCTCCCGTGGTTCTGGCAGCCGGCACATCCTCATCGCCCACACACCGGGCGCTGCATTCCTCCTCTCCCATGTCAACCGCGGCAGCGAGCACGCCCGGCGCTTTTTAACCTCTCCTTCCCCAGGAGGGAGGAAACCCAACCACCCCGGCTCCAAAAGTGCGAATCCGTGCCCAGCGCTGAGTTTCGGCCTGATCCCGAGCCAGGAGAGGGAGATGAGACAACTCAGTGTCCCCAGTTCCATCCCTGGGGAGTGGGGGGAACCGGAGGTGTATCCTGAGGTATCCCGGGCTGAACCCAGGAGGATCAGCCAGGAATCTCTGCCCAGCTCTGCAGTCAGGCATTGTCCTCCAGAGCTCTTTTAAAATAAAAAAATGAAAAGAGAAAGAAGGCATCGGCCCAGCCTTGCCCAGCCCAAAAGGAAAACACGTCTCTTGGCATGGTGATGAAAACCTGGGTGCCTCTTCCAGAGCCCGGGGGACATGGAGCATTCCCAGGCTCCCCAAGCTGCCAAGCCCCAAAGCCAGTGCCAGCCCCATGGCAGGGACCCAGCAGTGGGGACATTGGAAGTGCCACCAGCTAAAGGTGGGGCCAAGTTTTTACTCTGCCAGAGCCAGACCCACTGATCCTCTGAAACTGCTCCCCAGGCCCCCAGTCCCTCCCAGCCTTGGCACCCCAAAACTGAGCACCTGGCCGGGAGAAAATCTCCCTCCTGGTCTTCCACCAGTTCAGGCCCCTTCATCTGCCCTGCACTGGGGTCAGGCTTCCCCATGGGGCATTCCCAGTCTGCTCGGAAGGGAACCTCCGGATCCTGGAGCCCAGCACCTTTTTCACTCCCAGATGTGCACAGCCCCACGCCAAAAAGGATGGGGTGGGCGAGAGGAGCTCCCCCAAACGCTCAGCCTGTCACCCACCCTTGAGTCCTGCCATGCTCAGCACCCCACGAGCTCACTCCAGCTGCAAATGCCAGGATGCAGGGATTGTGTTTGTCTGGGGTTGCAGGAAGCCGAATTCGCAGCAGCTTTAAGGGAAAAGGAAACCAGAGCTTCCTCACGGGGGTCCACAGGGGTGTAAGAGCCAGGGCTGCAATTCCTGCAGCCAGACCAGTCACTGTGTCCCCCCCGGGGCTCGGGATGATGGGGGCACGCTGAAAGAGCCTTTTGTTAGCAGGGCAGTTTTCAACCCTTCTCCCCTTGGAGCTGCAGCCGGCTCTGGGAGTCTCCCTCCCCCTCACACATGCCACTCGCCCCCAGCCCGGGGTGGGACCTGGGTGCCAGCACCTCCCAAAGCAAATTGACTTTTTTTTCCTGCGCGACAGAGTCTGGATGGGGACTGGAGAGAGAGGGGCGAGGGGAGGCCCCTTCAAATGCCTGCTCCCCTACAAAAGCCAAGCGCCCCTTCTCACCCCCAAAGCTTTCAGGCCACTCCTGCCTTTTCCAAAGGGCATCCGGAGCCCAAATACAGCAGCCCATCATGCCCGTGACAAACCAGCAGCACCCATTGTAGAACACAGAGAGATGGCAGGGGCTGCCATGGGTTTGATGCTGGCACAGGATGCCCTTGGGGATGGCTCTGGGCGCAGCGATTCTGCCATCAGAAACATCCCTAGGATGTCCCAAGCTATCTTCCCACTCTGCCATGACCTTCCCGGCTGGCCTGAGCCCAGTGGAGGATTCAGGGGACCCCCAGCACTCCCTGGGGTGCACCACAGCCCCCACGCTCCCCACTCATTCCCGACACTGCCCATCCAAGCAGCCGCAGGGCAGTCCCAGACGGGAACGCACCTCCCCTCCCTGCACCCCCGGCTCCCCGTGCCTCCCCTCCGAGCACCCCCGGCTCCCGGTGCCTCCCCTCCCTGCACCCCCGGCTCCCGGTGCCTCCCCTCCGAGCACCTCCGGCTCCCGGTGCCTCCCCTCCCTGCACCCCCGGCTCCCGGTGCCTCCCCTCCGAGCACCTCCGGCTCCCGGTGCCTCCCCTCCGAGCATCCCCGGCTCCCGGTGCCTCCCCTCCGAGCATCCCCGGCTCCCGGTGCCTCCCCTCCGAGCATCCCCGGCTCCCGGTGCATCCCCCCCGCGAACAGAGCCTCTTTGACATCGAGGGGACCCTGTGGGCGACCCTGGATTGTCAGCCCCCAGTCTCGGCATTCCCCCTTGGCATCTCCCGGCCACCCCCCGAGGGCACAGGGGTCGGCACGGGAACACAGCCTCATTCAGAGGCTTCGGCGGGCGGGGGGAGCTCCGGCTTTCATCCCAGCTGCCTTTCTCCAAGCACCAGCCACCCCCCGCTCCCGTCCCTCGCCCCCCTGCCCTGTCTGGCTCCCTGGCTGACACACAGGAAGGTCACAGCCACCGAATGATGAAGCTGGAGGCGAAGTAACCTCTCCCACTTTTCCAAGCAGCGGGGATCAAACATTAGCCGCCGTCGGGTGAATCATTAACCCCCAAGGGCTGCTCCGGGAGAGGGCAGCGTGCCCGCACGGCCGAGGGTCACCTTGAAACCTCCTCACCATCACGGTGAGCTCTGCCTGGGTGCTCACGGGGTCCTGCTCCTGCCAGGTGCCCGAGTGCCCCGATCCCAGGATGGACACCCCAAAACCCCGTGGAAACTGGCCCTGATGTGCCGGGGGAGCACCCCCTGTGCTGGCCGCTGTGATTCACCAGAGCCACGCTCAGCCTTGCGGAGGCAGCCCAAACCTGCTGGTTCTGTCCGGAAAAAGCCAAGGCTGGATGGAAAGCGGTTTTGGACTCAGCAGGGCACACGGCAGAAGCATCCCCCGGTGCCTGGGGGAGCCTGGGAGGGGACACACAACACAGGGACGTGCCCCAGCCACGTTACCTGCAGAAGCGTTAATAAAGACACAAGAAAACCCTTCGTCCTCCTCGGGGAGAGCATCGCAAGGCAGAGGCAGGCGCCCGCCGGCCAAGTGAGTCCAACACAGGTCTCTGACGGCCTCGCAGAAGCCCTGGCAGGGCGGGGGGGTTACGGGGACCGAGGGGCTACAGCCGGGGAGCAGCAGCAAGCAGAGGAACCACTCCAGGTAGCGATGGCACCGCGACTCAAGCAGCCCCTCCCACTCATGCAAAGCCGCCCGAATTTCCTCCTCGCTGCCGTGCCGGAGGTAATTTGGCAGTCGGACGTGGCTGGTGCCCAGCACGCCGCAGAAGGGCAGGTGGGCCGGGGTGGGCTGGCAGCGGCCGGCCGCTGGCATCAGTCCCGGGAAGAAGGATGCGAGCCCCGCGCCGCCGCTCCCGTAGAGCCGCATGGTAGCGGTTAGTAAATCGAACTCCAGGGGGACGGAGTTATCGGCCACAGGAGGATCCACACCCTTATCCACCCTCTGGTCAGGCCGAGCGGGGCTCTGGCTCCCGTTCCTGCTGGCCAGAGCCAGCCCCCGGTGGCCGGTGCCGTGCCACAGGTTGGGTGATGCTCCGTGGAGGCGATGGGGAGGTCGTGCCGAGGGGTCCTGGAACGGCACCGCCCGCTCACGGGGACTGTCACCTGGGGAGAAAGGAAAGGGGGCACTACCTGGCTGGGGGCTCTGCAAGGACACCTGTGTCTCCTTTGCTGAGGGAGTCCCTGTCCCCAGGAGCTCTGGGCTCTCGGTGGTCAGTGTCCTCAGGAGCTGTGGGTCTGTGGTGTTCCTCACCGCCAGGAGCTGCAGATTCTCAGTGCTCAGCGTCCCCAGGAGCTGTGGGTTCTCAGTGCTCCCCAGGAGCTGTGGGACCTCAGTGGTCACTGTCCCCAGGAGCTGTGGGTTCTCAGTATTCCTCAGGAGCTGCAGGTCCTCGGTGGTCACTGTCTTCAGGAGCTGTGGGTTCTCAGAATTCCTCAGGAGCTGTGGAACCTCGGTGGTCACTGCCCTCAGGAGCTGTGGGTTCTCAGTGGTCACTGTCCCCAGGAGCTGTGGGTTCTCAGTGGTCACTGTCCCCAGGAGCTGTGGGTTCTCAGTGGTCACTGCCCTCAGGAGCTGTGGGTTCTCAGTGNTGACTGCAGGAGCTTCAGATTCTCAGTGGTCCCTGTCCCCAGGAGCTGGGAATCTTCAGTGGTCCCCATGCCCAGGAGATGCAGGTCCTCAGTGGTCTGTGTCCTCAAGAGCTGTGGGTCCTTGGTGCTCCCTGTCACCAGAAGGTGCAGGTCCGTGGTGCTCATCATCCCCAGGAGCTGGGGGTCCTCAGTGGTCCCTGACTGCAGGAGCTGGGGGTCCTTAGAGGTCCCTGACTGCAGGAGCTTCAGATTCTCAGTGGTCCCTGTCCCCAGGAGCTGGGAATCTTCAGTGGTCCCCATGCCCAGGAGATGCAGGTCCTCAGTGGTCTGTGTCCTCAAGAGCTGTGGGTCCTCAGTGGTCACTGTCCCCAGGAGCTGTGGGTCTTCGGTGGTCCATGTCCTCAAGAGCTGTGGGTCCTTGGTGCTCCCTGTCACCAGAAGCTGCAGGTCTGTAGTGCTCATCATCCCCAGGAGCCGGGGGTCCTCAGTGGTGCCCGACCCCAGGAGCTGGTGGTCCTCAGTGATCCCTGTCCCCAGGAGCTGGGGGTCCTCAATGGTCCCTGAATGCAGGAGCTGGGGGTCCTTAGAGGTCCCTGTCCCCAGGAGCTGGGGGTCCTTAGAGGTCCCTGACTGCAGGAGCTGGGGGTCCTCAGTGGTCCCTGACCCCAGCAGCTGTAGGTCCTCAGTAGTCCCTGACTGCAGGAGCTGTGGATCTTTGGGGGTTGCTGACCCCAGGAACTGGGGGTCTTTGGTGGTCCTCACCCCCAGGAGCTGCAGGTGCTCAGTGGTCCCTGTCCCCAGGAGCTGCAGGTCCTCGCTGGTCCCTGACCACAGGAACTGAGGGTCCTCGGTGTTCCCTGACCCCAGGAGCTGCAGGTCCTCGCCGGTCCCTGTCCCCCGGAGCCGGGGGTCCTCGGTGGGGCTGCTGGCCGCCCGCTGTCCCGGGGCAGGTGACGTGCCGTGGGGAGGAGCGATGCTCGGCCGTGCCGCGCTCTCCAGCAGCTCTGTGGCGTTCCTGTCCCACTGCTCCGCGGTTTTGGCTGCCGTTCCCTCACCCACAGGCGCTGCTGGAGCGGGATCTGGCTCCTGCCGCCGTGGGGTGGTGACATTCCCCGCCACCTCGCCACCCCGCGTCCCTGGGGACGGCCCGGGAGCTGGGGCCGCCGCTGAGGCTGGCGGCTCCGACGCCGGGATTCCCTCGCCGGGAGCCGCTGGGCTTGCCGTGCTCTTGGTGCTGTCCCAAAGCCAGTCCAGGAGCTGCGTTTCGGAGCAGGAGAAGCAGCCAGCCAGGAGGAGCAGAACCCCCAGGCGAGGTGGGGCCATGGGAAAGGGAAAACGGGCTCCGCTGCTCCCGAGAGCGGAACGGAGAGGCTGGAGGAAAGGAAAGGACGGAAGAGGCAGGAGTTTTGCCCCGGCCAGGCTCTCCGGAGCGCTCACATCGCTCTCTCCTCCTCGGCTCCGGCACCCGAGCCTTCAAACGGGAGCGGAGCAGGGGGCGGGGT